>JAQQZS010000014.1:16354168-16367229 GCA_030068045.1 Platyallabes tihoni | reverse complement strand
TACATTTTGTACAAGGCATGTACAGGGTGGACAGGCAAAAGAAGATTGTTTCTGAGTCTTCTAGCTAAGGAACTCCGATGCCGATTCATGCAGCCATGGAAATATTGGCACAGAGGCAGGCTGCTGAAGCTGTTGCAGCTGCTATGCCAGGGACAGTACAGACAACGCAATGCCAGGTGCAAGAGAGCTGCAACAGGAATCGCAGCAGGTTTACCTGTGCAACATGTCAGGAATTCACCTGTGCCAAATGCAGAGACGATGGACACTGGGACTGCAAACGCTGTAAAGTTTGAAACACTTTAAAATAAAACAGACTTGTGTATCCATATATTGTAATTGCGTGTCTTTTGTATAAATATGGCAGGCATTTCTGAAGGTTTCCATGTCACACACAAAGGTTCGGCCTGCCTTGGTTTAAATGAAGCCATATTGTAAGTAAACCCCATTATGTTGCAATCCCGCACATTAAATAATGTCATAGAATGGGGACAAAGAGAACGGATATACAGTACTAATGCTGCATAACTTTCTAAAATTTCACAAAATTCACCAATATTCAGTCTAACGTCACTCATTGCTCATGCGATATTGCTTAAATACTCTCTGACCAACACCCAGCTTCCAAACAAATATACAGTGAGGAGTTCACATAGAACATTTAAAAAAACAAGACAAAAAAAAAAACATTTAAAGAAAGAGATATTCAGATAATATTATCCCCTCCTGGAACATGTTTGCTTATAACATTAAGACCTGCTGTAAACACAAGCAAGGTGATCAAACTTTTCACAAGCTGAGATAATTGTAGTCAAACAGTCCTGTACACTCTGACGCTCAACACGCCTCACACGAGTATAAATCTCACAGATGATGGAACATGCTCTGCAAATAAAAATTTCTGTTTGGCTCTCGGGATCAAAGACGATCTTTGTCTGTAAACATAGCCGTGGTTGTTTATAACCCCACCTGATAAATTAAATGGGCTGTAAATGGACAGGCACAGGGCATTTAACATTTAAACTACACACTGGCATCCTTTCATCTTTCCTCTGTAAATAAATACGTGAAAAATGAGAGTGAGGAGTAGTGCATGAAAAAGAGTGAAAAAAAAAAGAGCACAGAAAAGAAAGAAGCAACGACATACTGATGTCAGGAGAGCAGAGAGGACATTGAGGTCACCCGAGCGAAGAGCGAAGGAGCTTCTGTCATGACCGAGCTGCAGTGAGCATCAAGGACACTCGATAGAAGTTGCTGTAAATAGGCCAGCTGAGCAGTCAGTATCTGGGACAGTACGCTTGGAGAACCCTGAGACTGCCTCCTTAAAATATATACACCTACCACAGGAGCACGGAGTGATGAAAGAACAGACGGTGTCTATTGCTAAAAATCATATTAGCAACCAAAATTAAAATGTGCAACTTAATTTAATTTCCTTTTTTTTTCTTTTGCAAAACCATGTGACTCATTAGTTGAAACCTAGGATGAGTGTTTGGTATTTACACATGCACAGGAAAGTTGTTTACAGACGAATGTTTATCTTTCGAAATGAATTAGCTAAATTAGATGTTATACATAAATTATACTTTTTTTTTTTCTTTTTTTTTTAAGAAGTTCATGATAAGTGTTAACACAAAGACCATTCCTTTCATCTCTTTGCAATTCTTGTTTACTGCTTACTTGTTGTATAGTATGTGAACTGGATGCTGTAACAATGAACATTCCCTTTGGGATTAATAAAATAATCTGTCTGTCTAGCTATAGCTCCGAGCCCAAATCCTCTAAACTCCTGACCTGCTTCGATGCTTTTTTTTTTTTTTACAAAATGACACAAAAAGACCTCCAAATTCGATTTGTCTGGTTAAAATGAACTGCATGTCCAAAAATCTGATTTGAAACCGCATGAATCAAATAAGAATATAAAAACAAAATCATTTTTGCTCAAATTGAATAAGTCAAGAGATTTGCTGCCATAAAGACTCAATTTTGTGGAAAAACTGTCTCTTTGTGAAGTCGCGCTACTGGATAACCGAATCTTACTATTTGAGTGCCATTTGACCCGCTCAGGGATGTGTGGTCCGTTGTCTGGATGCTGAGCAGAACTTCATAAAGGTTTTGTCTGATTGTTAATTCGTTGCTCATGTAGGCTGTATGCTGCACATCTACCACAGCTTAGCTCTATAGTGGGCTAACTTTATCTACATCGTTAACGTTCTTCTAACTGCGAGCCCTGATCTGATATCTAACGCTACTCAAAACAACAGCTGTAAAATATAACTGTTAAATCTGGGACTTTCATATTTTAAGGCATTTTTTGTTTGTTTGTTCATAGCTTTTCCTCTGTCGACTATGCTACATTCCCATATAAAAAACAAACAAACTAATTAATAGCTTATTTTTCAAACAAACCTCACGTGCTTAACATGGGATAATAATGAAAACAGCTTCCTGGGGAATGAGAGTCGCAATGCAGGTTGAAGCGGTGCACTTCTAACCATCGCCACTAGATGGCCGCTTAAACAGTTGAGTGGATCTGAACGCAGACTCCCTGTAAGGAGACGGCATGACACTTTTTCCTGCCAACTGTTGATGTGCAAATCTCACACACCTTATGTACAGTCAAGACTCCTGTGTGTACATAAGTATTCGAGAGCCTCTCACAGACAAAAATACTTATAGATACCGAGCAACCACGATGATTTAAATAGGCTCTAGTAAGCATGCGAGAATTTACTGCCACAGACCACCGATTCAAAGACAAACAGTATTATACAGTACCATATCACACTATTTTAATTCATGTTAGCCTGAGATGCGGCATCTTTTACAGAAAACCCAAAATGCTCAGACAATTCAAACGCACACAAAAGATGGTTAAATGGGGGGAAAAAAAATAATAAGAAGAATGTGAGGAGAAAAAGAAAGAAGCTTGTTGGTTGGGAGTGATACCTTAATCCCATTCACTGGATTATGTAGAACAGTAGTCTGAGCTTCCTAAAGACACACAGAAGGGGGGGGGGGGTTTGAGAAAAAGAAAGAAACGGATGAGGGATGTGAAACGAGAGGGAGGAACTCGACAGGAACGATAATAAAAGGGAGAAAGAGAGACGCTTCCAGTTGCAGCTGGGAAAAAAGTGAAATCTTGTGGGGGTGGATGGGTGTTGAAACTCGGAAAAGACGAAACGCAATAAAACACACATCGGAACAAAGACTGATTGAGGACTTGTCAAACTTTCAGTCTTTTTGACATCCAAATAACTGCTGTAACCATAATACGGGCTTAAAAGTCGATAAAACATGCTTTAGAATAATCTCCAGTACTGCGGTTTTGGACATTGGATGTGATTAAGGTGAAAGATTTATTACTTCTGCCACTACAGAAACAGCAGAGCTGGATGAGATTCACTTCGGTTTGATCTGATCTATTAAGTTTCTTTTTTTTTCGGTTTGCGACAGATCGTCTCCTTGCTCTAGCTAGTAGCCTTCTGCATTAGGATGTTGTCACTGGCATGATGGAAACCGTTGCAACCACTATAAGTGATACCTTGGGGTGGAGCCTGGGTAGGGGGTGGATGCTAGATTGTAATAATAATAATAATAATAATAATAATAAAACACTATGCATTTTATAAATATTGGATCTCTAAATCTCTGTCGCACTGCACATCAACGAAGCGCTCCTAATGTTCCGGATAGAAGACAGCAGTTCGGAGCGAGGAGCTGCCGTCTTATTGGTTGCCAGGCAGCGCAGGAACTGTGTTTGTAACTTATAAATTGCCTAAGCGTCCTGGCATCTAGTTGCTCTGACCTCACACCCTGTGTTCCTGCACCAGCAAGTGTCCTCTTCAGCCCAAATGTCTGGTTTAAAGCTCTAGGAAGGGTCATCATCCAGGTAAGTATCTTACCATGACTCACAGTATGACAAGTAAGTCTAACACAACTACGATACTTTATACGACTGTATCCTTGAATCTGACTGGCCAGTAGATGTTGATTCATTTTCTATAACAGGAGCGCTGACGATAACCCTGGCTCTACTCTAAATCACAGGCTTATACCAATGCGCTTGTTCAAATACATACAGTGGGGGAAATAAGTATTTGATCCCCTACAGATTTTTTTAATTTGCCCACTTACAAAGAAATGAAAAAGCACATGATACAAATGTTATGAATTAAGTTGCATTTCAATGAGGGAAATAAGTATTTGATCCCCTACCAACCAACAATAATTCTGCCTCTCACAGACAGAATGGTTATGTGCTAGTGTGGTACAGATATTAATTTATGAAGGTGCTCCTAACAACAGTGTGGTATGTGTATAAAAGCCACCTGTCCACAAAATCTCTGTGCTTTCCAGCAAGGGTTTCTCTACCAAGTACTAAGTCATGTTTTGCTTGGGGATCAAATACTTATTTCCCCCACTGTAAATCTTTCTTTAGCAACAACAGACAATTACTGATGGCTAATAATATTCAGATTAAACCCTTTACCGCTACAGAATAATGCCAATAATCATTAATACTGTAAAGTTTTTTTTAAAAGAGAGGAGACATTTATCGCAGATTTATAGAAGTCTCCAGAGTACCCTGTCCAGGGTGTACCCTGCCTCGTGCCCTAAGTCTCCTGGGATAGGCTCCTGGTCCCCGCGACCCTAAATACAGGATAAAGCGGTATAGAAGATGAATGAATGAATGAAGTCTCCAGAGTCGGCATGGAGAAATATTCAAGATGGATAACTTTAAACTTTCTGATTTCTCTGTATCATGAAGTATTTTAATCCTGAAATGTTCTTTGCAGAATCATACACTGCCATGTTTTATTGTTTACATGTCCTACGCTACGTGATGTAACAAAAATGTGAAGGTGTACCCTAATTTCATAAAACAGTTCATTTACTAGTTTCCATATAAAGTTGGATTGAATTCCTTTAAAACATAAGACAATAAACACTAGCTTTTAACTCTTAACTAATTAAATGAAGCAGCTTACTCTGAAAACAATCACGTTAACTTGCTACATGAGAACATTTATTTGTTCAATATTTAGGCAGTAAAGCGACTTCCTACTGATATTCCTCCAATATACGTATGTGACACGTTTCTGTCTGACGAATGCTGCTCTTGTGCTGTTTTTTTTTTTTAGATCATTTTCTGGTGTGGGACTAGAGTGTATTCACCTGCTCCAAGTTAAGCCCTTATTCAGTTTGCCCATTAATATCCTGATGTTTCAGTGTTTCAATATAAATTATCTTGATTTTTAAACACCCTTTTTTTGTTCAAGTCAAACCGGGACTTCCCGTGAGCTCCAATGATGACCCTTTCCTTTAACTGAAAAAAAACAACAACCTGGTTTGATCACCAAGGGCGTCCTGTTGTTGTAGGACAATGCACGAGCTCATACTGCCCACTTGTAAATTACAGTAACTCGGCTGGAAGTCATTGCCACGTCCCCTGTACAGTCCTGACCTCACTCCAAGCCAATTCCCATATGTAGAATTACAGGTAGATTAAGGTAGAAAGTTTTCTCAGAATGCTGGCGCATCCCATGAGCTCCTATAATGACCGTTTCCTTTAATCGGGAAAAATAAATAAATAAACTGCCTGGTTTGATTACCAAAGGCGTTCTGTTGTCATACTGCCCTCTGCACCACTTACAAATTACTTGAGTTTTTGGAAGCTGGGAGTTATTGCAACATCCTCCGTTCATTCTGATCTCGCTCAAGCCCATTTCCACATGTTTGGGCCATTAGAGGAGTTCCTGGGGGGCCAGTGTTTTAGATGTGATCATGGCTCCGGTGTACTGAGAACTATCCAAGCACTAGTAAGCGCATTAGTGTAGCAGGAGGTTATATAGAGTAATAAAGGCAGTTTTTACTCTCATGAGTTCTGTTCTTGTTCTGCGCAACAAAAAGTTCCAGTTTCACTCGAACACCCCTTTATAAATATTGTTTTACGTCTCTGTTTTCATCTTTGATATACAGTAGGTCCCAATTTATCATCATCTGCATCATCTGTTTTCTGACCAATGCTACAGACTTTTCTAATAAATTTAAACAAGGTTAGGTTTAAATAAATATATCTAAGGATTGAGTCATACCTACTAAACATTAGTGAACGTATCCCCAAATTACATGCTTGTTCCCACCATATCAAAAGGGGGAAATTCTTTTTTTTCTGTATAGGTTGGGTAAACCTATCTGTACCAACGAGCAGGCAAAGTAACACACGCACAGCATTAAAGGGCAACTATGAGAGATCCTAAAAATATGCTGATATATTGCGCCACGTGTTGTGATGGCCCTGTGAGTCTGAGTGCTAGTCATTCTTCCAAGGAGAGCTTACTCCCTGATACTCATGAGCATGAGTCTTCCAAGGTTTTGCAGCAGTGTGCGTGTATGTGTGTGTGTGTCTGTGACTTTCTGTCTGAGCTCTTTTGCTGAAGGGTCTGAGTTCACGCTGAAACACTCCTCAGCATTAATCCAGGCCATCTGTATCAGTCACTATTACACATCCAGTTCTGTAAACACATTCACCGTCCAGCTGCCTCTCTAAAGGTCTGGGTTTTTGTATAATAAACGCAAACCGACCTCCAGGATCTGATTATGCTGATTACATATCCGTTACATATCGATGTATTTCTTGCATATGGTTTGCTGATGTGGATAAAAATTTTTTTTAAAAACCCGTTGACATTAAAGAAGAAGAAAAATGCTGGATAAGCATGAGAATATGGTAAAGAGTACCACTGTCTCTGGAATGAAGACACGTAAAGCTCTCCCAGTTTCCTGAAAACACATCCTGACACAAACTCTATTGAGTTTTGTTCTTTTAACCACGAGCACTGGACTCGCAAAGCTACAAAAGCACAAAGCTGAGTGTCCAGACAAATCAGACTTTACCTCAGAAGTTGCTTTTATTTATTTTATTTATTTTTAATTTACTGTCCTCATCTGTTTCCTGTCTGGCTGTGACTTCTTTCCAAAAATCTAGGATTTCGCAACATCTAAAACCACATTACAGCAATCTTCCAGGGCATGAGGACTGTTCTTGGCTCTATAATCGAAACTTTATGAAATGTAGTAAGTAAACGAACAGGTTGAGCAGCACCGAATGATGGCACACTAGTTTATAACTCTTGATAAATACCATGCACTTGACTACAATTTCTTAATTTTCTCATTTACACGTTTGGAGGTCACCACAGTGCACCATCAGGTCCACATATTTGATGTAAAGTTTTGCACCGGATGCAAAAGATTTTTTGAACTAACCCAGCCTGATTTACCCCAGTCTTGGGCACTGTGTGTGCACTGGCTCGAGCGATGCCCCCTAAATGGCCGAAGTGGTTTTTCCGTGACCAGGAATACAACCGGGGCCGCGGCAGTGACAAAGCTGCACCAGTGACCCGTGTGGTGTACTTTTATACTGTGGAAATTTCGAATCATAATTCCCCTAACCTCAAACAAATGCCAAAATCAATAAATATACAGTACATGATCTGTGAACTGTAAAGCACGTCTTCCTTGTGCTAGTGAGTTACCTGATATTCACGACAGACGAAAATAGGAAACATATTTTCACATTATCCTCCTAGTAAACCATAAAAGAAGAAGCTCAACAGCGCACAGCTTTTTGTTTCTGACAACAGAACTAACAAAGCGAAGGATCTGACACAGCCACACAAAACTCACAGGCAAAAATAATAAAAAAAAAAAAAGACAAGAGAGGTAGAGGAACAGAGTGACAGATGAAGGAAGGAAGAAAGGATTAGAGAGGTAAATACCAGTGCAGGAGAGGGAAGGTTTCCTTTGGGGCTCGTGACTATGCTGTTTTTGGTGCTGTTGGTCTGGGGCTGTGCAAGGAAACACAACACACACAGGGTTAAAGAGGAATCAGGTGTAACGTGATGGAGGAAGAGACCAGCATGCACTTCACACTCGTACAGTACACACCCAAAACACTCGGTCATTCTGTGTGTCTGTGTATAATAAATGTCCCTAAGAACAAAATCATTCCTTGATCATTATACTTATTATACTCCAAATCTCTCTTATTAAACTAATTACACATAATAATGAATCATAATGTGAGGCGTATTTACTCTGAGCCAAATAAAGCTGTCACTTCTAACTTTTCTCTTTTCATACAGTAGCTAACACTCTCTTTCCCTTAATGTGTAATATTCAATTCATTAAAAGAAACAGTCATCATTAAGGAGTTAGAAAGATGCTGGGAAAAGTTGTTGACGAACCAACAGAAGCGAATGAAAGGCCAAATAGACAGACGCTCATTTACTACACAGTCGATTCAAGATCATAACGAACACATAACTTTCCTTAAAAGCAGCCTTTCTAAGGATTATGAGTATACAGCGAACGTGTAAAAAAAAATAAATAAATAAAAAAAAACAAAGAAAGCAGCAAGAGCAATACAAAAAACATGAAAAATAAAATACTGTACCAGGCTCACACACACACACACACACACACACGACTAGACACTGAACACTAATGTTTATTAATGAGTATTAATGTTTAATGTCATGAATGAATTCGCACCTCGCTTCATACCGAGTCAGAAACTGGATTCCTTTAACATACACATTCATACACACTGTTGCATATTGTGTCTCTATTTTCCCTTGAAAGGATTAATATGTTAATCATTCTTGTATTTAGCTTTTGTATGGAAATAAGTAATCTTTAGAAAATATAAAATCTGACTGCAGTGTTGAGCTTCATTTTTGATTTAAATGTGAATTGACTGACTTTAATTAAAGTCACAGTTATTGCAAAAATACACAAAACACACTGCAGAGAACTAAAGTGGCGCATTATAATAACCAGTCTGGCAGAACAATTTTGAAATCCCATCCGAAGATCTGCATCAATCTTTCATTTCATCAGTTTTCATATGATTTGCACTGTGGATTCGAAAGATTCAGAGCAGGCCTGAAAAGGAAACCTAACATTTCTCACCATATTTTGGCAATGTAGTGCACCGTGTGCATTTTTTATTTATTTTTTTTATGACCGAGAAAGTCTTCTAACCTCACTTGCTTCAGCTGATTTTGCAGTTTTGCTCAGCTGTAATAAAACCCGTTGTTTTCTTACACATTTTTATGTTTAACAGCAAGAAAAACACTCCAACTTATCTTTTTTTCAACTTGAATTTTCCCATTATGATGATGACTTGTTTCTTCATGCAAAACAGATATGGCCTTTTCCTTTAAAATTATTTTAATGCATGCATTTTATAGATGTGCAACCAGTTCCAGGGTGTTTCCTCAAGCCTCTCTAGTTTTATACACTGCAGTCTACTGCACTTTATGTGCACCACAGCAGTGATAAATTAAGTTCTCTACGTTAATGTGCTTTATGGACCTTACTGCTGCTGTAGTTAAGTGACGGTAATTTTGTTTACTGGCACAAATGTATGAAAAGCTGACTTTTTTTTTTATTTATGCATATTATATTGCACACTGTACAGATGTTTTAATGAAGCATTTTATAAATTGCATTATAACTTTCTACTGTATGCATCAGGATGGAGTATCTGTTAGCATTGCTTGCTGATCCTGAGCTTGAGAGTGTGTTCATGTGATCAGATTACTCTCAGCTTCAGTGTGTCCTTTCCATATCTTCAGGTGTTTCCTCTGGGATGTTCCAATCCCCTAAAAATACTAAGTAGGAGGACTGGGTAAAAATATTGCCTTTAGGAAATGTGAAATAGTGATGGGTCGTTCATGAACGATTCATTCTTTTTGAACGAGTCTTTAACGTGACTCAGATGAATGAGTAGTCTCGTAGGGTGATTCATTCATTTTCCACTGGGTGCGCATGCGCAAAGCATCGCAAAACCTCCTTAGGTTATGTACAGGAAACAGAAATGAGTAGTTACCTTTGAGTCTTTGGTTCGAATCGTTCGGTCGTTTGTCACGTGACTCCCATAGACGCTATGCAGTGCAATAGATTCAAAATGAAAGAACGACTCAGACCAGAAGATATAAGAGGTGAGCTACGCATTCTGTTTATTGTAATATGTCCTTAGCTGTATTATATTATTTTAATTACTGGAACTTTAAGCAAAATTTGTGTATGCAGACATGTTGGGGTCTGTTTATTGAAAATGTAACATTTTATTTTATGTCTGATCAAAAGAACGAAATGAACTAAATGACTCAAAACTTTTGATGAATGAGATTCAAAGAACTGAGTCACTAAAATGATTCAAACTTCCCATCACTAAGGAATGTGAATGTGTCCGTCAATGTGTGTGTGTGTACGATGTAATTGATGAACTAGGGTCTCATCTATGGTGTATTTCCACAAAAAGCTTCTTGAAATAAACTCCTGTTCCAACATAACCCTGACCAGGATAAACCAGCTACTGAAAGAAGGTAGGTTTAGGTGGGTGGGTTGAGTTAGTGAGGTTTTACAATATCCCATCCTCTTTCTCTAAATATCTATCTAATTATTTTTTCCAGCTATTAAGTTTGACTAATTCATAAATTTTTTTTTTTTTATCGTTGTCACCCAATTCTCACATACTGTACATACACATATTAATACTGAGCGATATTAATACCTGCAGAAAAGATGAATAACATCGGAAGATTAAAAAGAAAACAAAACTCAAAAGAAGCCAAGCAGCCAGTGCGATCCAGAAACGCGTGCAGATACTTCACTTATGAGCGATTAGGAGAAGGAGGCGGCGAGAACGAGTTAAGCTTAAATGCTCAGGTGAGTGAGGAAACCTGAGTAACAAGCAGAGGGCATCATTAGACATTTATGAAGTGTGAAGTTCTTCTTACTTGAGCACCGGACAACTACTGTAAGACAGAAGGCGTACTGTTTATTCAGCAGTGCGATCGAGAGGAAAGAGTGTACACCACAGACAAAAAATAAATAAAATAAAGAGTAGCTGGTGAAAGTAGACTGCATAAAATAATTTTAAAAAACGTGGATTATCACTTCTTTAGGATACAGGATAGAGGAACTGTGGGCAAGTTCAGGTGGCAAACAGGGGAAAGGTGAAAGATAAGACAGCAGGATGAAGGATAAAAACAAATGAAGCAACATTCTCACCATGTACTGAACGGTAGAGCTTGACTTCCTCTTCTGGAAAGATGGAAAGAAGAAAAATAAAATGTAGTAAATTTCAACAGGAAAATTTTTTTTTTAAATCCTATTCAAGTGACTAAATGACAACTTCGAGTACGTGACGAATGGCGAACTCATCCATCTTTAACTGAGGTAACAGGAAGCCTTGTGAAAATCGCTCCACACATTTGAAGCACCAGGAACAGGAGAGTGACATAAGAGAAACACTTGGCTTCAAGACATTATGGTCTGACTCATCCATCAGGTGTTAAAGACGAGGAAATTGGAAAAAGAGAAGTCAGGGAAGGAAAGGAGGAGTGTGTGTGGTGAATAGGTGGAGGCATGGAAAAACACAATGTGTTCTGTACAGTACAGAGAAGAAGTACAAGAAGGAGTGAAGTGCTTCAAGAGATGCACTTAGGGCCAGAAATGAAGAGCAACGATTAGGATTAGAAGGGGGAAATTATTAAGGACAGATACAGCTCCGCATGAAAAATATATAATAATAAATAAAAAAAAAAGATTTTCAATTCGGGCCATTTATGAAGTTAAGCTCCTTAAGTTTAATCTCACAGGCCGTTTCATCAGCAATGGCGATGTGCTAATCCTGGACGGATCATGTATTTAAGAAAAGAATTTAGGATACTTTCAACACTATGGGCTGTGGCACAGATCCCAGCATGCCTGTATAAGATGAACACTCCGTATCATGCCCGGGATGGACCAGCATACTGTGCTCAAGTCCACTGGAAAAGACGGTCTTGAGCACTTTACTCTGTGCTCGATCACTCCAGGAATCAAATTTGAAAGCCAACCGTACATTGTGGACGGCTGTTTAGAGACCGACGTCATCGCCACCATCTGTCTCCGAACACACAGCATGTGCCAATCTCATCCTCTTAACTGAAGGCATGCCAGAGGGCATCTTAAAAAACAAACAAAAAAAAAAAAAAGTGGTGACTCTCAAACAGGCTAGGTGTATACTGCCACCTGTATTCAGGTATGGAACAATATTACTAATGTGAAAGCTGGCCAGTGGGGGAGAGGGAAGGGACGAGCGATTTTACCCAGGCACTGTATAAATCAATCTCGCTTAGTGTGAAATCAGCCTCGGTGAACCGTAAAGAAATCTGTCTCAAAATGATCCGTGTGAGGAAAAAAGAAATAGGTTATGTATTTATTTATGAGGCATTTAATTATTACAAAATGTAGAACAAAATCTTTATTAAAAAAAAAGTATAAATCTTTTACTTTTTTTAAAGGTAAAGTGCAGGTTGATTTGTTTTATTTATTTTAATAATTATTTTTATGTATTTATTTTTTTGGGCTATAGAACGAATAATTTGAGTTTCCATTATTTCTTATGGGAAAATTCGATTTGGTTTATGAGTGTTTTGTAATACGAGCCCACTTCCGGAACGAATTATGCTCGTAAATCCAAGGCTCCACTCTACTTAACTTTCATGCTGTAGATTTTCATTTTAGCTAAACAAAAGCAATACACATATATTTGCCTAATCGATTCATTTTGTTGTCCAATTCTATCTCCACTCCGGTCTAGTAAAATAAGTGGCACATGCTGTTTAAAAAAAAAAAATAAAACACTATCACGTTCCCTGTCCCTAAAAAGTAACTTAAAGCTGTCAAAGAGGAATATAAAAAGAGAACTGAACCTTTATGAGTTAAAATGTTTGTTAATGGGACTATATGTCGAAAGACACGATGTGCCAAGAAATGTCAGGACAAATTTTCCTTCTGTAAAGTGACACTAGGTTTGAATAAATTGTTATATTAAGTACAACACTCAGTTTCTAAGTTAAGAACCCATCCAGCCTGGATTATATTATGATTAGATAAATCTAAAGATAAAGAAAGGATGTAAATGTTTCTTAACCCTGGAGCACCCATGGGGTCATATTTGACCCAGACTTTTACTTCATCGTCATATTCAACCCACACAC
>JAQQZS010000014.1:16339601-16353142 GCA_030068045.1 Platyallabes tihoni | reverse complement strand
TCGTCAGTTATATCGTTATCGCAAATTTTCAAATATATATCGTGATAAATATTTTTGGCCATATTGCCCTGCCCTAAATGGCACGTATCCTACCTGTAACCTTTTGTGGACGTGTGTTTGTGTGAAGGAGGCATAAAAAAAGAGGCGAGCATTTTCCTGTGTAAAGGGTGTTGTTTCGAATAAGAATGCTATTATTAAAAAAATTAAATAAATAAAAACTTTATCCCAGATTTTAGAGTGCTCTCGCTGACACTGACATTAGCGCCTCCCATATTTAATTCTACTAGATACCACCCACGCTCACACACGTGGAGATGGAAATCCATCTTCCAATCCTTTTCTTCTTCTCTTCCTATTCATGTCACCTACTAGCTCAAGCCTAGTTTTACTATTTGGTAATAATTTGGTCATATCTTGCATCTTTATAACAAAGCGAGTGTAGACATGTCCAGTGTCTTTTGCACTGGAGTAATCAAAGTCACCTGAATAATCTACATATAATAAAACTGTAAATATATATATATATATATATAAATAAATAATATAAAAAAAAAGTTGGCGTATCTGTACATTGAAGATATTTGCGAAAAAAATATTTGTGGGGACATGAGATGAGTAATAGAACTCATGATCGTCTGTTTGTGCACGCATCACGTAAAAACTACTAAACTAATTTTAAAAGGGGTTTGAAATAGAAAACGGCCTTATATCATAAAAAAAATTCTACCTTGAAAAAAATCATTAGTTCATCTCAAAATTCAACTGATAGCGCTGTACATTTTTAAAAACAAGCTTATGAGTGTGCACATGAACAAAGTCGTGAACAAAGCTGGGTTCATGCTGTATGATTTTTCACAGTGAAACTTTTATTGTACACAACAATTGCATGTTGTAAAAAAAATATTTGGTTATATATATATAAAATCTGGGATATATATATATCCCAGATTTTATATATCTGAGAATTTATATACAATAAGTATATATATTGTATATAAATTCTCAGTTTACTCAACAAAGAAAAAAAAACTGACGCCAAACAACTAAGGATGCGACCACTTTACCGATGAGTTTAAATTTAAATCTGTATGTCTAAGTGATGCCCCTGCTATTTTACAAAATTTATAATAATTGCATCTTGATTTGCACTTTAACAAGTATGTGCATCTTAATAATGTCACTTTGTTGCCACATTTTTTATTACGATTTTTCAGATCAAATCATGTGCACATCGATATAAGCTTTACTTGTACCATCTTGGTTACATGAGTTCGTGCAATCTCTTGTTCATTTCAAACAATGGATGCAATTTTAGCGAAAAACATGTTTGGGGTTTGGCTCTGGAGAACAGCAAGCAGTTAGTCTGCTGTATTTGTTGCAGACCAGAAAAAAAAGAAGAAAGCTAGACTCCTCAATTTAGCTGTTTTAGCAACTATTGCTAGCATGGCTATGAAATCGCTGCACCTCCAGGTGCGCAAGTGCAAGGGTGTGCAAAAAAAAAAGTAAATCAATTAATTATTATAATCTTGTTTAAATCTGATTGTTTCAAATCAAATGGATATGCATCCGATCGAGATGAATGATGCTGTATGAAAGCGACTCAGATCCAACCTGAAAAACATCAGATTTGTGTGTTCAGCTTTATGTCACATTAGGGTAAAAAAATCAGAATTTCAGGCTGGTAATGTGAATAGTGTTTTAAAGAGAGTAAATGCACTTATCAAAAACTGTGCTCAGAGAGACTTTTTCATTACTTTTAGCTCCAATGCAAAACTACACAATCAAACTTGGACACTGGTCATGTCTTATCTTATACATCTGAAATAAATCCTTTAAAAAAATTTTTTTTTAAAACCTTATCTCAGCTTCTCTGTTTTCTCTGTAGCTTTGTGTTTTTTTCCAAAATGTTGAGGGAAAGCAAGGACAAGTGAAAAACTAAAATCATTATTCCAAAAAAAACAACAAAAAAAACAACAACACTATTATATTTTTTCTCCATCATTCAGACTTAACACTTGAATACAGACAGACTAACGCACTGAATTGTGAAAACAAAAAGCAACACACAAACACACTTCAGCTACATGGACAAGGACAATGATGAAAAAAAGAGAAAAAAAGGAAGCAGCAAACAGTTCGACGTCAGGCACCGAAAGCAGTCTTACCTTGACATCAGCCTTCTTATTCAGCAAACTCTTGGCTGCTGCAATGGGAGACAGGAGAGAGACACATGGGTTCAGCAGACGTTCTGCGATTTTAGCTCATGTCTTATAGCACAAAGTCAAAAATAACATGCTGAGTTTCTGCTTGGTGTTAAGTTTAACCACAAATGCTTGAGAACTCTGGGAGACTCAGTTTCTGATCAATTCATTCACATTCTGAATCTGATCAGATATCTGCATCCATACTTAGACTTCTGTTGGAGAGAGAAAAAGTCAAACAGGCCCCTGTTGTCTCCACCTATACATACTGTACAGGGTTTCCTTAAACATTCTATATACAGTTATGCACTGAAAAGACATTTGCTTAAAAGGTGCTCGGAGTGGGAAAGATCCCAAGAAGTACACAGATTATACGACTAGTATGAAATATCACCTTTATTACCTTCCACATAACATAAAAATAATGACTAGTATGCATTACTTATGAACACAGTTCCCTTTGCACCTTTAAACTAGAAATTAGGGTTGTTTCACACTTGGGTGTTTTTTCTCAGCAGTCCAAGCCTTGAGTGGTAAAGCATGGAAACTCCTGTGTGCTTTTAAACTCCTGCGTGCGGTCCCGAGAATCGATGTCATGTTATTCAGAGTGTCTTTGCCACATTGTTTTTAGAACTGTCCTGAATTGAAAGTACTGACTTTCTTCATCATTTGACTCATTAGCTACGAATTATTAAGCTGTACTCAAGAATCTCACAGGAATGTCAAGAACTGTCACAATCTACCTACTAACTGTTACAAAGTACTGCTGACACCTCATGATTTGCCAGGAATTGTCAAAATCTGCTACGATATTTATGTACCTGTTAACAGCTACATAAATATCTACAGTATCTGTAACTACAGAAGCTATGTATGTTTGTGCAGTGTAAGTTGTCTATTAGAGCGTACTGTTTAGTATTTTCAAGTGCAGGGCTGGATGTGGAAAAATAAAAATCATTTAGATTATCTAATGTTTCTTGTGTTGTCTTGTATATCTGACATTTAGTCATTTCTATGTAGTAGTTTAGTGTGGCTGGATTTTGCCATGGATTTAGTATCTTAGTAATGCACACTATTTATATGTTTAGTGCAGTACAAGTTGGATTTAGACATTTTATTCATGGATTTAATATACACCATAATAAACCTTACAATTGAGTAATTTATAATCGTGGTCAAAAGTATTAAGACAACATATGCCATGTATTATACTGTAGTTCTCCCTGTGCACAAAACGGCTGATGTCACTAATTAGTTCTCACCTGAAGAGTTTGGGTACAATCAACTTGTTTAGTTAATAGATTAGTTAAAAAAGTTTCTGGTTTCTACTTTCTGAATCCAGGATGTCTCATCCTACAATCACTAAAACTAGGGAAATCAAGTGAATTGTTAACGTCTGTAGCAAATTCCTGTACATGATGTTCAGGAAGCGATCAAGCAAGGGACACCAAAGTAACGCTGACGTCTTTTTGACGCTATGCCCAGCCGGATCCGGCAGGTTTTTAAAGAATAAAACACTTGATACTGAATATTGATTGTTGTATAACAAATTATTCTTACTATCTTTATTGTCACTATTTAAAAAAAATGTCATTAAAACACCAAATTTCACATTTGTCTCAATACTTTTGGCTACCACTGTAGTATGATTGCTCCTTTAGTGACACCTCAAAGCTGTACACATCAACAGTAAACAAGTAATTTAACACATATCTAGACTTTATGATTCATTCAAAAACAGTACAATCCACCTTTGAATTACTTGAATGAAGTAATGATACAAGAAATAATACGATTTTTATTATTTTTTTTTTGGTAGGAACTGCATTTCAAGAACCATGGATGAAAAATTAGGTCGGAACAGACCATACTAAACTCTCATGGATTTTATAATGATCGACCTATAATCTCAAGATCGCTTCATCCACCTTTTTTTGATATAGCAAATGAGTAATCACGGTTACTAATGTGTGTCATTTTCGAAGGACTGGAGCAGTGCAGTTAGTTCACGTTTGTGATACGAGCACTTGCATACCTTCCTGCATGGATAAAAATTCTCTTGTTTTCTCTTGCAATTCTCTGATTGGGTTGTTTAATTTATTTTTTAAAAATTTATTTAAAAAAATTGATAAACTTAGCAACTAAGATTTTTGAAAACCAAGTTTGAACCAAGTGTGAAAATTCCCTAAGAATAAACCTTATAAAGATAATACTGTATGTAACAGGCAGAATGCATTGCTGATTATTAAATATGCAAATCAAAACTCATACATGACTGACACAAGAAAACCAAGTATTACCAAGAAAGTGCATGAAAGAGTATGAATTACAAATACAACCGCTTTGTCTTGCTTTCCATTTAATGAAAGGTTTTCTTGTGGCAGTGTTTCAATACATTTACCGTATAAAAAGTGCATGGTTTTACTAAAACACTTATCTCGCACATCACTGACACAACCAGGTTGTATATTACAAGGTATTACATAATCGTATGAGATGATAATGTATTCACTGCAGAAATTTGAAGGTGAAAAGAATCACACGGATAATAATGTATTAAATTGCTCTTCGCTGAAACAGTCAGCCACAGAGCTTTGACAATCAGCCAAAGAGGAACAAGAAGGAAGTGGTAATGACCACAAATCAGCGTGGCTATGATCACGGAATGACCAATAGTGCACTGGTTATCATTTTATTAACTACTATTTAAACTACACTGCATTGTTACATTGAAATATGAAACAATAAAACAGGTCGGCACATGGCTTCAGCAGGCTTGGTCAGGGTCATGACCTAGTATAAAAGGAACTGATATATATATATATTTTAAATAGTCTGAGAAATTGTGTGGTGATCCCTGTGGGAAAAAAAATAAATAAAAAATAACACCTTAAACTTAACTTGCTCTACGAAGAGAGACAGGGAGAGGGTTGAAATCCTTACCTTGCCATAAACACAGAGCGCAAGAAAAAAAAACAGAAGAAGGAAGGAAAAAGGAGGACAACAAAAGTCAAAAAAATCTGCAGTACTAAACTTTAATCTGTAAAATAAAACTAAAATCAACCAACTCTCACATCTACTACATCTGAAGTGTATGATAAGAATGATATGAATAAAAAAAAAAAATCCCACAAAAATCCTGTTTACTTCAAACTCACTTCTAACAGAAGTCCTTGAGGAAGTCAATGACAAAAACAAAAATTTTTGTAAAAGTACTTGAATTTATGACAAGACTGTCCCACCACCTCTATTGTTTATTATCTTTATCTTTTGCCGACAGTACATATACAGGGTGACACAGAATAACGGGAATTTTTGAAATGCGTATTGGTAGCCATTAGCAGGGGGTAGCACTTCGGGTTAGTGACATTTAGCAAGTAAACACTCCGCCATTTTAAAGTTTTAGGTTTCAATTACTATGAATAAAATGTATTTCTTTTTGTATCACTTCTAGTTTTATTGGATTGTAAAAAAGTTCCCGTTTTTTTGTCACCCTGTACTAATCATACACCATAGTACCAATTATCACCCCTGATAATTAAACTAACAGTCGGTCAATAACCAGCTCGCTAAGTTAGTTCCACCAGTTGTGGAAGGATTTTGCAGAGCAAAATAACTGACCAAATAAGGAAACAAATCTTAATCTGCTGATAATAAACTTTAAATTGGTATATTTTTCTCATTTTGCAAACGAGATTAGGTTTTATACATTTAAGCAACCAGAATTTAATTGAAAAGTTTACACCATTTTTTTTTTTAAACCTAACTACAAAGCAAAACTAGTTTTAAAGTTTTAATAAGACTTTCTGGTAAGATCTTTTGGTGTTCATACGCTTGCTACATTTCCCCTCTGAAATTGGTTCATCTCCAAAATTCCCGCCCACAACCCACTTCACCCCATCATACTGTATGTCAACCGAAATCATCATGTGAAGCCAGTCGTCCACTTTTTTTTGTCTTTTTTTTTTCTCCACACTGCTGCTCAACGCTGCATAAAATACCCCCCCCCGCCCCCCCCCCAGGCTTCCGACCACAGATGACTGTATCATTGACCACAGACTTCCGTTATAAGTGTTTTTTTTTTTTTTGCTTGTTTTATTTTTTCAGTTCTTTTCTCAGTATTGGGAAACTTTGACATGCCTGTGTGTGCTATAAATGCAGTAGAAAGAGAAAGGTTGAAAACCCTTTTAAAAATCCTTTTGTTGACTTAATCGTGGTTTAGCTGACATGTAACGATGCTCATTGTTCAGAGTTTCTTCCCAGGTGTGACATTAAAAGAAATAAAAAAGGAGAGCCACAAAAGATACCAGAATTAACTCTTTCTGCTGCATTTCAAATATGCCACCAACAAATTTGTTCTGTAATGTTTTAAGATTCAGATTGCAGATATGGTTCATGTTTTTGAGCTGCGAGCTCCACAGACGAGCGGAAAAGGGAGGGAGAGTGGCTAACCGATAGAGACAGTGCGGCATGAATATTTGATTGCAGGCGTGTGGAGAGACAGAGCATCAAATATGAAGCGCAGACTTTACACTGAGCCACAGCCACCACTCCAGCTGAGAGCACCAGGCTCTCCACTCCCGCCTCGTAACGAGGGCTCTCCAACATGCTCGGATGAACACGACTTTAACGCTTAAAACAGGTTGGGGATATTTGACTGCTGTAGTTTGACTGCGTCAAATATGAAACACAGAGCGACAGCCACAGCTAGCTCACACGAGAAGCTGCACTTCATTACACTGAACAGTGTGGACGTATGGAAATAATTCGCAGGCATTTTGGATTAAAAGCATACACATAAAAAAAAGGTGAGCATCATCCACCAGCACCACTGCTCAAAAGTATTATTCTCTATCCATCCAAAAAAAAAAAAAAAATATTTTCTTTTCACACAAAATTTCCCCACAATGCAACGTTGCAACAGACAACTCTGCACATCCCAACATATTAGTAATCATGCGTTAGAGTCCAGTCACTCATGCAACATTCAGTACAGCAGCAGGCAGCCCGATCCATTCCCACTTTCAGGGTGAACTTCACAGTCTCATACAAATACAGAGGGACAGGAAAAAGAGAATAAGAGTTGAACGATGAAACGTGATGGCATGAAGACAGGAGAGAAAAATCATCTGAACAAGATGTACATGAATGTGAAAGTGGAATTGAGAAACATTAATAAGAGATGTATAAAAAGTCGAAATAAATAAAATGAATTGACAATTATAACCGACAGCCGAGATGACCGATGGAACAAAAGCGAAGATGAAGGACGTATGGAGAGAGAGAGAGAGAGAGAGAGAGAGAGAATTTCAGATGAGCAGAAGTGCGAGACAGGAAAAAGAAGAAGGCAAAGATGAGCCACTGTGGGTGGCGCATGCTTTTAGCATCATGCAAAGTGAGAAACGATAAAAGTGGACGAAAAATATTGATACATAAGGGAGAGGAGAGGATGGGGGTCTGGGAAATCATGAAGAGAAGAAGAGAATACAATAAGAAGTCAAAAAGAGCTAAGAGGAAGGAGAGTGGTACAAGCAAGAGAGTAAAAGTTAAAGGAATAAACCAGTTTTTTTTTTAAGCCGATCTCATTAGTAGCACAAGCGTTTGACAACAGTTTGCTTTCTCAAGACCCTTTTATAATACAAAGTATTCCTGTCTAACGTTTAATGACTTCTTGAGTTAGGAAGTTATGTAATTTGAACCCTAAACATATTTATATCACTGTACTGCTATATTGTTGATTCTGATTGGTCAGAAGGTGTGGATACATTTTTTGTAAGAGCAGCCCAAATAGTAGTTCCAGTTGCAATAAAAAATTAAAATATTACATTTATAAATATAAATTTAAATATAAATTCTAAATATAAATTTTAATTAAATAAATAAATAAATAAAATTTTATAAAATAAAATACGTAATTAATTTCTACAGTTACAGTTTGTACACTTTATATAATCTAAGACTAATTATAAACAGATGTGGAGTTTTTTTTTCCCAATAAAATGGTGAAATGTTCACCGTTAAGAAGTAAGTTGATTTAACATTTATGGAAGGAGCCTCCAGTGTTAGAGATTTGTAATAGTATGTTTCCCACCAGCACAAGTGTTGAGGGAACAAATGTTTTTAGTTGCTACTGTATAACAATCCCTAATACAAAATACTTGTTTCGTGGACCTTTTCTGTTAGCTATAACTACGTATATACTGAATGAGCACTGGTGGCTCAGTGTTAGGTGAGGTTTCGCCTAACAATACGGAAGGCCCGGGTTCGATTCCCAGCCAGTGCGCAAACCCCAGCCACTGGATTCAGTGCTGGTCCGAAGCCCGGGTATAATGGGAGGGTTGTGTCAGGAAGGACATCCGGCATAAAAAATATATATATATTAAAAAAACCTGTGCCAAACTTGTATGTGCGGACCGGATGGTCTGCTGTGCCGACTCCATGCCAGGAGCAGCCGAAAGACCAACAGCATACAGTATATACTGACAAAGATGTCATTCATCAATAAATAAAACTACCAAAACATCCTTGCCGTGATATATGAGGAACAACACTTTAAGGCTGTTATTGATTAATTTCCTGTAACATTATGCCACATTGTGGTTTATTGCAGACATAAATGGGACAACTTTTCCAGAGGGAAAGAATCATGGTTATGGATTATGTATGTTTTGAGACTCATATCTGTCTTGCTTTACTATATTAAATTACTGTCATAATGGAGGTTTATAGGATGTTATTGAATTCTAAGTGAGTCTTGTGTAAAACAGGCTGTTGTTTTCCCGGTGCAGGGAGAGATAGTGATGAGGTTAAAAACAAAAACACTGGAGTATTTCTTTAATAAGAGAGAGAGAGAGAGAGAGAGAGAAAGAGAGAGTGAGGAGGGGTGGGAGGAGAATAAAGGACAAACAAGGACAGGGGAGAAGTGTGGAAAAGAGGACAGAAGGAGGAGAGAAGGCCCCCTCGGGGACTCTGCTACCTTGTTCCACCAGCCCTGCTGTGGTGCCTGCTGCTGCAGCGACAGCAGCGGCGGCGGCAGTGACCGAGGCCGGAGCCGTGGTCTGCCTGCTACCCACTGACACGCACCGTCCACACAAACACACACACAGAAAGTGTGAGAGGGAAAGGAGAGAAAAAGAAGGAATAGAAAGGGAGAAAGAGCACAAGGAGGAAAGAATTGTTTATTAGTCTAAGAGCAAAAGAGTTTTTTTGTCTTTTAATGATCCCGACTCAAAAAAACATCACATCAGAAGTTCATTTTAATCATCCTCAGCAACAGGAAAAAAAAAAAAAACATGGACACGATTCTGTGGAAGACATGGGTGCAGACAGAGACAGAGATTTCTGACGAAGTAACAGAAGACAGGGTCATGTGAGGACACGGAGTGACTCGAGGACGAAACGATTCCTGAAAACACGGTTCATGAATCTCAGACGTGTTAAAAAAGTCGACATGACGCTCTGGGAAAAACAACAAACAAAAAAACAGAAATCTGATGGAACACAGACTGCGAGTGACTTACCAGAGAAGTTTCGGGACACCAGCATGGTAGTGAGGATAGCGCCCTACAAGGAGAGAGAGAGGAGTAAGAAGAGTACAGGGAGGACGATAGGGAATAATTGTGTAGGGGTTAGTGAGTCAGGTTTAACTGGAAACATTCTGCCTGAGCTGGTTAACAAACAAGAGAATTATGGTAATAAAGTAGGAAGACAAACTCAAGTAGCTCTCCAGAAGCATAAAATCGAAACAGGCGAAGAAGCAAATCATAAATTCTAAATCCTTTTTTATTTTTTTATTTATATGACCAAAAATAAAGCCAAAAAATATATAGATTTTTTTTTGGCTAAATAAGTTTAATTAATAGTTAATAACACTATGTGAGACAAATTTATTTCCTGGATATTATATGCTTTTTCTTAATTTTTTATTGTGTGAAAGGACAGAAAATAGCCATTTTACCTGTCAAACTTTGCATTTGTGACCTATTTCCCAATTGTGACTTATTACTGTGGAAAGTTCCAGAAAAATCTAAAAGGTTCTAGAAAATCCTCAGCACTAAATCTACCTGGAATGTTCTGGAAAATTTGAAAATGTCATCAGTTTGAAGATAAAAGTAGGTCTTGTACATTTACTTTGGCCATAAGACAATTGGGAAAAAACAGCACAATGTTTTTACATACTGTAATGATTTCTAATTAAGCATAAATAAATGAATAAATGTATGTATATGCATTCAAAAGTAACATAGATTGTTTATTTGTATCTGAATATCAAATGGTGCTTTGCTGGCCATAAAAACCTAATACCCTATGTAGTGATTATGTGTAGTGAATGGAAAGTGATTTGGGATTCAGTCAAACCTCAAGCCAAGGATTTTTACGTCTCAATTCAATATAAATATCAGAGAGGGGACGGGAAAAAATCCCCTTTTTTGGTAAGTATTTTTTTTGTTTCTTTTAGACAGCCATCTTGAGTGTATGTCACACCTTGAGTTTCCTCCTGGCGTTGAACTTCTTCAGGCACTCCACTGTCTCTTGTCTGTGCATCATGGAGGCCACTGTAGAGCGTTGCTAAGGAGACAATTAATGAGAACTAAGCGCTGACATCAACATGACTGTAGACTGTATACATAATTGTTTCACCTACTGTAGATGACACACTAGTACATAAAGTGTATCTCCTATGCATAGTGTGTGTACTTACACAGACCCATGGGTGTTTAAGAGCCTCCTGTGCTGTGATTCTCTTGGCTGGATTGATGGTCAACATCTGGTTGATGAGATTTTTGGCTTCAGGGGTGACTGTGTCCCACTCTGGAGAGGGAAACTAGCCAAAAACAACTAAGAACGTCAAACACACTCACACACACTCATACTGATGAATCAGCGTAATCTACAACCAGTGTCAACATCTTTTCTTTTTTTTTTTTAAAGAACGGTACAACTATTTAACGGCACTTTTACTAAATTTTTATTAAAAAACACACCAATAAACCACATGAAACAGGAAAAAAAATGGTTAGAGCTTTTCTAATTTGAACCTCTTATTGCCTATGTTTTTTTTCCTTTGTAAACGTGCATTTCACATGTTTTACTTGATTGGATTTCACTTCCTGTACACTTACATGCTGTTATGAGGATCTCCAATATTCATATGGCGCGCCATACAATATTATTTCCATAATATCTAACATAACCCGATCTTAACTGGTACTGGAGGTGGGCATTATGTTGCAAATATCATAGCAAAATTCTCAAAAGCATTTCTTTATACATTTTCTGACAATAGATAAGTAGTTGTGCAATAAGTAAATAAATAAATGCATAAATAAATAACTAGTGATACTGATATTGAGTAATTTTGCTTTAATAAAAAGATCTGTTCAATGACACATGATTTAATGTCTACTAAAAACATTTTTATGCTGAATATAAACAAACTAAAAGTTTAGTACAAAATGTAACTTCAAATCAGCTGACTTAGGACAGGTTGCAGTTTTTGTTTTTTTTTTACAAACAAATAAATAAATAGCAATATCTCAAAAAAAATCAATAAATAAAATAAATAGATAAAATTATTGCGACTGTTTTTCATGATATTTATATTATATCATCCTAGCCCATAACGTATTATTATTATTATAAGACAATAATCTGTCCAGGGTTAGTGAGTGATCCATTGCTATAATAAAATTTCAGACAGATTTTAAACAGAAGAAAAGTTGGAGGGAGGATGAGGAGGAAAACAGTGTGACTTACATCATAAGCTCCAGCTTTAATCTGCTGGTAGAGTTTGTGCTGGTCCTCATCCCAGAATGGAGGATAACCAACCAGCAGAATGTAGAGGATCACACCTGACACATACACACATATACACACAAACTTGCAAGACGTCTGTGTTGCTCTGTATGTCTTTCAAATGACTGCATTTTTGAGAATGTGTTTACCACAGGCCCAGATGTCCACAGGTTTTCCATATGCCTCCTTCCTCAACACCTCAGGGGACAGATACCCCGGCGTTCCGGCAAATCCTGCAAATAAAACACGCACGCTTTAAAGCTATTAACCAACACATATTGTACAAAAAATGTGTTTGTGATGCATTCAGCTTCAGCAAATCAGAAAACACCATAATCCTTTCATGCTGATGACCTGTGCAATATTTCACATGTGCGGTTAAAAAATAAAAGGGGCACTCACAAGTCAAACTGGGACTTCTGAATAACATAAGAATAACGTGTATCTCTTTATTTCACTATATAATCCCCTGATACACTAATGCACTTATCCCAGAGTTTCACTAGTGCTTGGATACCATCAAAGTGGAAAGTTCTCTCAGTACTTCCTGCTTTATGTCTGAAACGCTGGCCTCCCAGGAACTCCTTTATTACTCCAAACATGTGGAAACGGCTTGGGGCGAAGTCAGGACTGTACGACGGATGTGGCACTAACTAACAGCTGAGTTCCTGTGATGTGCAAAAGTGTTGTTGGTGAATGATTGTGTGTGCAGAAGAGACAGAAGTTCTTGACAAGTTATTTGTCGATTTTCAAGGATCAGAGATTGCACTCTCTGAATATTGACGGAAAGGAGCTTCAAGCTCCGAGCCACCTCGGCTGAGATCATCATTCACAGAGGTACGTCCTTCTTTAAAATGTTTGCACAATTCGAATGCTTTACGGAGGCGAAGAGTCTCATCACGGTACTGTTCTCACCTTCATTCGCAAGAAATTGCATTACAATTCCTGGCTCGACTTGAACTCCCCTCGCATTTGAGTCTTTCTATAGATAATTTCAAACACGCCTTACAATATAATCCACAGGTGCTTCATACTAGTTAAGCTCTGGAATCTGGGTCAAAGTTTTTTTTATAACTCTCTTCTGTATAGAATTCGGGCCAAGCTCAGTTGAAAAAGAATGACAGAACTAATAGGCACGCAAGACAGGAGCTGATTTAAGTTGGTCAGAAGTAACTAAACAGGCTTTTAGAAGGTAAGATGACACTGGGGTCCAGTAGCATACCAAACCACGCCTGCTGGTCTCCCTGCACCTCGATCGCCAGACCGAAATCAGCCAGCTTCACAGCAGCGTTCTTACACTTGCTGGCCAGGAGCAGGTTCTCTGGCTGGATGGAGAGCGAGAAAAATTAGTAATACTTTTACATCACACACACACACACACACACACACACACACACACACACACACACACACACAAACACAAATACAGAACACAGACTGGCAGGTACACTAGACATGCAAACGTCTGCACACACTCTAACGGAATCGCTGCTGTCTGGCTCCCAGATTACATAAATTGTCATAATGGATTACATTTTTTTTTAA
>JAQQZS010000014.1:16238643-16255657 GCA_030068045.1 Platyallabes tihoni | reverse complement strand
TCTATGTAAAGCACTTTGAATTACCATTGTGTATGAAATGTGCTATACAAATAAACTTGCCTTGCCTTGCCTTGCCTATAATGTTTTGTAGAGTTGCGCGATTTGATAAAAAAAAAAAAGCAAACTGAGTGTTTTGCCAGATTGTGATTTAAACTGCGATATTTAACTATTAAATGTACAATTTTGGTTTCAAACGTATTTATTGATGCTAGCACCAAACAATCTCATTAAGATCTAATTTTATTTTATATATATATATATATATAAATATAAAATAAAATTATTGACGAAGTCTACATAAATTTCTTGATTGTTTGTATATTACCTGTACTAACTTGCAGCCTTTTGTGAGTGAATAATTGCACAGGTCCATATTGCGATTTAGATTTATCATTTTATGTCACTTGTTTAATGACCACCTTGAAACCTCGATTGTCACATGAGAGCAAAGCAAACAACCAGCTTTAAATCACAATCTGATTTAAATTCCCGTTTTGTGCCTAGTTGTTTTATTGTTATTTCTCTGTCAATCGTTTAGCCTTTTATCTCTTTTCCAAAAGTTAGACGTACACTAAGACACTTACTGGTGTACTTATGGAATTTAGTATAAAAAAAGTTAATATTTTTCAAAAGCAGCTGCATGCATTGCTATATTGTTTTGTTTATAGTAGCAGGGCTGTTTCAGCATTCTGTTGCTTCTCAACCTACACTAATATCATTTAAAGACTCCTCACATTTAAAAAGGACATTGGTCCTTAAAAAAAGTAAAATAAAGGGCACTTTAAAAAAATATATAAATACATAATTTTATTTTATTTGATTGAACAGATTTGGCATAATCACATTTATCACCTATGTAAATGTCTTTTAAAAAAAAGTTTTTTTTTTTGCAACCAAATCTCTGTCTGTCACATTTGCAACACATTATCTGTATTTGCCAAGGTGTGTCCTTCTACAGAGGAAAGAACAGAGTCTCCATTTTCTTGAAAGTGTAAGGGCAAGTGTTGAGTTCAGCAAATAAACAGTTTGTGTTTAAAATGTCATAAACACAAACTATCATATTATATACACCAAATTCATAACCATCGTTAAAAGCCTTGGAATGACTCATCTAACAGAAGCTTTCCAGTGCTGCATCTAGAAAAACCTTGCGTGTAAAACATTTTTTGCGCCCACTAGTGGGAATCTCTTAAAAGTATAATAATAATAGGTCATAAAGTATTTTCTACCAGGTGGATCACAGGTTTATGGTTGGTCTGCTTTTTTATCACATCATTTCTTTAACACTGAGGAAGGAGTCTCCAGTGCCACTGGGAGTTTAATCATGCATCATTTGTTCTTGTCTGCATCAGTCATGGCGGACTGCCCTCACACGATCGGGGTGGAGTTCGGCACACGGATAATCGAGGTGAGCGGGCAGAAGGTGAAACTGCAGATCTGGGACACGGCGGGGCAGGAGCGATTCCGCGCAGTCACTCGCAGCTACTACAGAGGAGCCGCCGGCGCTCTCATGGTGTACGACATCACCAGGTAGAGAGGATTGTTCACTGTCAAGTCTTCAACAGACCTCTTGTAGTCTGGAGGTCTTGAAGGTTAAATGTCATGTAAGAATATTGTTACAAGTGTGAAATCCAGTAAAGCTTAAAGTTAAAGATACCTGGTGCTCACTCTTTTCCTGCAGGCGAAGCACGTACAACCACCTGAGCAGCTGGCTGACTGACGCACGGAATCTCACCAACCCCAATACAGTAAGTCGGAGAGATCGAAGGAAATCTTGCTGTAGAAATCACTATTATTAGTTAAGTAATTAAATTGTAATTTTAGTTTTTTTTTTTTTATCGTTATGGTAAGAAAAGGAAACAAAATTTACTAATTAGCTACTAAGCAGATGAATACGAGAGCTGCTTTGGACAACCCTGATCATCTTAGAGAAATCTTTTGCTGAGTATTCTTGTTTGTCATTATTTACATATACCTTGTCATAATTACTGACTCATGCTTTGATAACATAATAATATATCATGCACTTCCACTTCCTGTCATTTCATTCATTCACCTTTAGCTTTGATTACAGCACACAGTGTGGTGGCAAGTTCATGTTTGAAAATGATTCGTCATGCTTCCAAAACCATTCTTTCACAGTCTGAGTCCTGGAATATGGGAGTCAGAAAATTAAAAACATACCCGTCATATCCTGGTCATTCAAGTCATCAGCTGACTACATTTTATTGAGACACGTACTGTTGTTGAGCAGAGATCTGAGCAACTGAAGCAATCCCAGATCATAACACTGCCTCCAGAGGATTGTACAGTGGACACTATCTGTGATTGGTTGTTCCCTTCTGACCCTGATGCACCCATCGCTTTGGAAATGGCTCAATATTGACTCATTAGACAACATGATGTATTCCATTGCTCAAAAAAAATCCTATCTTTATGCTCTCTAACAAACTGAAGCCTTTTTTTTCTGATTTGCCTTTTTGTGGCCACACAGCTGGTTAGTCCCAGTCCTGAGAGTTATTACAGGCCAACAGC
This sequence comes from Platyallabes tihoni, assembly GCA_030068045.1. NCBI lineage: Eukaryota > Metazoa > Chordata > Actinopteri > Siluriformes > Clariidae > Platyallabes > Platyallabes tihoni. Next base: position 16,253,122 of record JAQQZS010000014.1, on the reverse strand, counting down.
TTGAACTTTTTGAAATGACAACTTTATTGGATAGGCAATGTGTATAATAACAAGGCATTTTATCAGTTGCTTATATTCTTGGTTCTCTTTCCTGTTCTGTTTATACCAAAGATCAACTGCAGACCGTCTGTCTAGCTTTGTCTAACTCTGTATCTGGAAATCATTACACCCACACTTTTTTTTTTTTAAATAAATACAGGCACTAAGATAATCTGCTCTGTGATGTTGAGTTGGTGATTCCTTTTACTAATATTTGTATTAAAAGAAAATGACTACTGTTGAGAGAAATCAGGTTTTATTTTCCCTGTTTTACCTGATTGTACAAATGATAATACTCAGGCTGATATTTGAGTATCCGTAAGAGTCAGGTATCAGGTGTCCAGATGAGCAGAAGAACTTTGCTCGCAAAACAGGGTCTCGGAGATATTTTCCTTTCTACAGTTTAACTTTTCTGTGTGTTAAGTGCACAGTAAAAGCTTTACTGAATACGGATACATGAATTGCCTTAAAAAAAGAATTGCAGTACATAACTGATTCAGTCTTCCCCATTTCTAGTATTGATAGTATTTTGAGTTTTTCGATGTTTTTGGGAGTCTATAGCTGTTATGTTGCTTTAGTGTTTTCACTTCCAGTTTTGCTCAGATTGTGCAGGATGTCCGAACGTCCTCACAGCATGAACCTGATCTAGCCTAGTATCACATCGTGTTCTTCTTTAAAAAAAAAAAAAAAAAAACCAGTAATTTCCTCTTTCCAGTACTTGTCTCTGGCACACCCCTAACTGTTATAAAAACTATGAATATTTTCTCATTGGGACATGACAAAAATTATTTAGTGATGCTTTAGCAATTTAGAGAATATAACATAATCGTTAAACTGCTCCGTCCTGAGTATTTGTTTTCTGCCCAGGTGATTATTCTTATTGGTAACAAAGCTGACCTTGAAGCCCAGCGAGACGTTACATATGAAGAGGCAAAGCAGTTTGCCGAAGAGAACGGTAGGGGGAAAATCTTCTTATAAAAACAATTGATTGATCATGCATGGATTTTAGGTTGTCCCGATTTACTTATTTTAAATGCCGTCTTGTTTTGTAATAGGCTTGTTGTTTCTGGAGGCAAGTGCCAAAACGTAAGTTGATTTAAAAAATTATTATTTTTTTAATCATTAAATGATCTAGTCGAGATTAATTGTAGATTTTTTTACTTAATAGTGCTTTAATGAAATATATTTTATAAATCTTTGATCTTTGCTATAGACATATCTTATTAAGATATAATTTAGCATCACTTGTACTGTAGTAAATACAAATATAAAAATTTTTAATAAATTGCAGTTATTTGTGTGACCTGGTTAAGCACTTGAACAGTTTACAGTTTATGACTATTCCAATTTACTTCTCATGCAAACGTGTATTTATCCTTTTTTGAACAGAGGTGAGAACGTTGAAGACGCATTCCTGGAGGCAGCGAAGAAGATCTACCAGAACATTCAGGATGGTAGTCTGGACCTGAACGCCGCCGAGTCAGGAGTCCAGCACAAGCCCAACGCTCCACAAGGCGGCCGGCTCTCCAGCGACACACAGCCTCAGAAAGAGGGCTGCAGCTGTTAATGACCACGGAGGCTTCTTTCTGTCTCTCTCGTTCCATATCTCCCCTTCACACCCACACCACAATCTTTCTCTCTCTGTATGATGTGTATGCTCCTCCCATTCTGATTGGCCATGAGGTTAGAGTTTAGGACTGAGTATCTCCAAATGATGGAGGGTGGCAAACATTAGTCAGCTTCTGTCATCCCTATCCCTCTCTCCCTCCCTCCGTGTCCCTCTCTTCCTCTCTCCCTTCCTCTCACTCATTTTATCTGTTCATAACTCACACGGCCCAGTGCACTCGGCAAACATTTACAGGAGGACGAATCCTGCAGCGAACACTAATGTAGATGGAAAAAGAAATACTGAGTTTATCAACAAACGGGTTGATGTGCATAACTGTAAATGAGACATCTTGTGTACAGGAGCTGTTTAAATAGTGGGCTAATTTAAATCAAATGAAATTTTGATATGCGTTATTCTCGTTTAAGTGGAAATGAAGTTAATGTTTAGACAGAATCTGATTTTAGAATGTGCTTAAGAGAAGATGCATGATAACCTGTTATTGTACATTTTTGTTTAAAAAGAAACAGTTTTAATTAGGATTAATGCAATGTCACAAGTAACCAGTCACCACATGTTTATTCTTGTTTGTACCTACTCAAGACATATAACAATATACACACTATACAGGATGAGTATTGTTAAACTAATGAAAGCGCCATTGTAAAAAATAATAATTGTTTTTTGAAGGGGGGTTGCTTTAGATACAAGATGTTTTAAGATCTAGAACATTAAGAGTAATATATTAAGCAGGACACACATTTGAGTCTGTAAAAAAAACAAAATTTTTTTGCACTTTGTAGATTGTTTTCAGTGGCTTAGAGCTTGTTTCATTATCTGAATAGTCTTACATCGGTCAACCTGCAAAGCGTCCAGTGTACTTAGAGTTCAGCGTTTGATGGTCCATGATATGTTCAACATCCCTGTTTTTTTATTAAAAAATTTTTTCACCATTATTAGTATAAGAAACAGACCAGCACTATCCATCCCTGTCCAGGAACAGTAGTTAGTCCAAAAGTGTAATTACACACCATATCAGCGTATATTTTATGTTCTGGTTTATTTTGCCTTATGATTTGTGTTTGTTCTCTTGTCTTCTTTTCTGTAAATCTTGTTTAGGCTGTAAAATGCATCACGTAAACTTAACGCTAAAACATTCAAAAGCATTCCTCTGCTGTGTATATAACTATATAACTTTTTTTTTTTTTTTTTTTTTTACATTGAATATAGGAGTTATAAACTGGATTTGTGGTGTAATGGGTGGAACCTTGGGTCGGCATTAGATTAAACTGTGTTTTGGTAAAATGGTGGATTCATCTCAAATTGATCATAAAGGCACCAGTTGAGTTTTTAACTGGGGGCTTGCTACGCAAAATACTGCCCATAAATAAGGAATGCAGCACCAACTTGTTTCACATCACCTGATTGACGAAGTTTCATTGGCAGACGTTTCGAGGGGACGAAAAAGGCAAAAGGAAGCGTTCCGAAACTCATTTTCCAACATCTGTAAAGGCGTACATGTGAAATGTTTTGTAAACTAAAGTTTCTTTATGAAAATCCATTCTCTTGCTTTTCTCCCCTATGTCTCATTGACATATATATATAACCTTCTGCTCTGAAACTCTGAGGTATGTCTTCTATCAGTGGCGTTTGTAATTATGTTAATAAAGACAATGCTGTAGACTGTCTCTGATCATGGATCCTAGTTGTGTTTTACATCAACAGCATACTGGAGAAAAGAAATTAAGAACTAAACAGGACATAAAATATTCACTGTGCACAGATTAAATATGGAACTTAACATGGAAAAGTAAACAATATTGTATTAATGCAATGGCAATTGTCATGGGGTGGGATATGTTAGGTAGTGAGTGAACAGTTCTTGAAGTTGATGTGTCAGAAGCAGGAAAAATGGCCAAGTCGGGTATTGTCAGTACTGCAGTTGTCAGCATTTAATACCTACCAAAAGCTGTTCAGGGAAGGACAACTAATGAACTGATAATGTTCATGGCTTCCCAAGGTTCAATAGTGCGTGTGGGAAATGAAAGTTGGCTTATGTGTCCGTTCCCTTAGAAGAGCTATAATGCACATTTATGAAAATACCAAACATGAGCCTTACTTGGGGGAGCGATGTGTGACCAGGATGCACTATTGGACAAAATGGCAAGCTGGCAGAGGCAGTGTGATGCCCTGGTCAGTGTTCTGCTTGGAAACTGACATGTACATGTTACTTTGACATGTACAACCTACATTTATCTTTAGGCATTTGGAAAATCCTCTCATCCAGAGCGACTTTCAAAAGTGCTTTGAAGTTTCCTTCATTGGTTAGATCCTTACACTGGTTACTAGATCACTAGTAATGTTTAGATGTTTAACACCTAAACATTGTTGCAGACCAAATACACCCCTTCGAGGCAACGGCATGGCAGTAGTGAATAATAACTGTAGTTTCCAGGCCAAGTTATGCACTTGGCCTCCAAAATTTTCCTAAAGCTCAACCTGGGATGAAGAGGTATTGTAGAATCCATGTTGTGATGGTTTAGAGCTGTTTTGATGGCTCAAGTGACAACTTCATCCACATAGATGGTTTTATTTTTGCCAGAACTTTGGAGCAGTGTGAGGATCGGCAGCAATGTGACAACACACAGCAATACACTAGAGGGTACCCATGCAGCTCCTGATGCCTACATGCCACAATTCCCTACAGTATATATATATATATACTGTATATGTGTGTGTGTGTACACAGTAGGCAGTACATCAAGCTTTTTTTTTTTAAGGATTATGGGTTACAGCTTATAAAAATCAGCAAGCTGTTTCACAAAATATTTAAATATTTCCAAAGATCAATCAAAAATTGTTTATAATGAAGAAAAAAGGAACTGTGTGAAATTTATCATCATATTTTCTTTCCGCCCACTAGGGGGCACTAGACGCTAAAAACGCTAGAAACTGTTTCGCTCCGCCCTCAACCCGGAAGTTAGCGCGTTGTTTATTTCTTCCGGGTCCTCCATGTGTCTTGTGCGCAAATTTTGCCGACACAAATAATAATAATAAACGTTTCGATTTCTGTAAAGCAGAGCGGCTTATTTTCCATGTGTACACTATGGGCAAATTAAACGTGGTTGTGCTGAGATATCTGTCTCGGGATGATTTCCGTGTGCTGACGGCTGTGAGTATGTTTTGGGATGTTAATGAGACTTGGTTAGTGTGTGATCTCACTGTGTAACATGTCAGGAATGATAAAGCTAATGGTAAAGTTGTCCTTAATTGTTTACACAGACACACACACACACACACACACATACACACACCTCAACTCAGAAAGTGTTAATGCAGGGAGGGAAAACACTCACATATGGTCCAGGACACCTGACAACAGTTGCTATGTTATGTTATTCTTCCTGACATTAAAACTTTTGCATATCATGACCTCTAAATGTTTGTGCATCTCTGACCAGGTGGAAATGGGCATGAAGAATCATGAGATCGTACAAGTCAGCTTGATCGCATCGATTGCGAGTCTGAGACATGGAGGCTGCAATAAAGTTCTTCGAGAGCTGGTCAAACACAAACTGCTGGCCTACGAGCGCTCCAAAAGTAAAGATCACCTGTCCGCTCTTGTTCTCTCTAATGTTCTCTCGTTTTCTTCGTTTCTTCGTTTCTTGTCTCATGACGAATCCTGTTTAACCCACTGTCTAACCGTTGTGTTTTTATGTTTCTCCAGCTGTGCAGGGATATCACCTGAACTATGGCGGTTATGATTATCTGGCTCTGAAGGCGCTGTCATCCCGAAACGTCATTTTGTCTGTAGGAAACCAAATGGGAGTCGGGAAAGAGTCAGGTCAGCATTCCTGTTGTTCGTTTTCGTTCTATGCCACAGGTTCAGAGTTCACAGGTTTGAGAGTTACTGCGTAATTTCCTACAGATGTGATGGAAAATACTTGGTTGGTCTAAGATTCCAGGGGTTTGGGAAGATGTCCTCATTTACATTATACACACATGTAGCTATCCGCTTCACTGCACATCTTGTCATAACACTTGATTAACTTTTTGTGCTCTTGCTTTGTACTGGACATAATTAACACAATTAACATCATGATTCTTCGAGTCTCTTAAAAAAAAATCTTTCTGTCTCTGGCCATCATGTATAATTATCTAAGTGATCTTTTTTTTTCCCCTGTCAAAATGTGTGGTTTTAATAAAGAGAGATGTGTTTACATTTACACATTTACATTTTATTCAAATTTTTGAGATTTCTACTTGCTGTAGTTTATTAGTTTGAATAACTTTGACTTTATCACCACCAGATGTCAGTAGGATGGGGAGGAGGACTGCTCCATCATTTACTGCTAAAATCATGTCCAAACTGAACAAATTAACTTGTTAAGGATGATGATGATGATCCGAAATTTTATGATTTAACTTCCCCTTCTCCCTATATTCTAGATATTTACATCGTAGCTAATGAAGAAGGAGAACAGTTTGCCCTGAAGCTCCACAGGCTCGGGAGAACATCTTTCCGGAACCTGAAGAATAAACGCGATTACCACAAACACAGACGCAACATATCCTGGCTCTACCTGTCCCGGCTCTCCGCCATGAAGGAATATGCCTACATGAAAGTAATTCTCCTGCTTCTATTTTTTAAAACCTTCATTGATTATAATCTGATATGAGTCTCTGTGCGAGACTTACAGTAGTGTGCAAAAGACTTGAACTCCCTTGTTATTCTTCATATTTTGTTTCCAAAGAGCCAGACGTGGTCTTTCTTAAAGAATAGTTTAGGCAATTTGAGCAAGTTTATGGCTCTCATTTTCAGTCCAGTTTATGTACCTGACCAGTTTCAGTCTTTTTTCTTGTTTGAATTATTAAAGCCTAAAAAAAAACAGCTGACTTAAGGCATGAACCAGTGAGAAACAGGTACAGATGATGACATGATCAGGCTGGTGATAAGTATACTGGTGATGCTGGATGCTGAGTGGTTGGAACAGACGAAAGGGGGAATGAGGTCACTGCATCAACAACCCATTTTTAAATTTTATCTTTAGGCATTTTTCAGCCTGTGGCAGTAAAACATTCATTCCCATTTCTTTAATTTAATCTACATTATTTCATTTAATATGAAGAAATGAGGGGAGTCTCAAGACTTTTGCACAGTACTGTATCTCTTGAAGACAGAGATAATAAAGAGCAGGGTCTAGGTAAGTGTAGTGGTGTATAGACAGTATGTTTATATATTAAATTAGTTTTTTTTGTTTGTTTGTTTTTACAGGCCCTGTATGACCGGGGCTTTCCAGTTCCAAAACCAGTGGACTATAACAGACACGCAGTCGTCATGGAGCTCATCAACGGTTATCCTCTGTGAGTCGATTATCAATGTTTAAAAAAAGAAATTGAGTATATATTGCACAATCTTTATTGAAGATTATTACTCAAGAGAGTTTTCTCTTTCATGTGAGTGCAACATTAACCGACACATCCTTTCTTAACACACATTTCTATTATGCTCAGAGCCTCAATATTGTATCATGATATAACTAACAATGTAAAGATTAATAGTGCAAATATGCTTCTTATTCTCATACTTGATAATCTATAAAGTACAAACACAATACGGTGTGCTGTTAAAGGAAATGAATCAATGACAAAGTGGATAATGTCGCAAACACTCCAGACTTGATCATTTTCAAACAGCCGGGTATTCTGTTCCTTATTTAACAGTTATTTAGCACTGTTAATTTATTAATTAATTATAACATGACCATGTCACACCCTGTAAACATTTACAGTCAGGTTTAATGCCACCATGCAACGTCCCTGTGAATGAGTTATGAAAGAAACATGATGGAAATAACACGTCAGAACAGGAGCATCCGTATAATCCTGGGCTTTGATTTACAGCAGGAAATTATTATGTCAAAGCTGCTGTTTTTAGAAACTTAATTTCTCAGCTCAGAGACCTCCGATTGAATTGTTTAATATAATTCTTCAGGCTGAGTAGGAAAAACAATAAATAGCACCGTGTTTGATTGTACATTTGGATAAATGATTTCTCTCTCTCTCTCTCTCTCTCTCTCTCTCTCTCACTCTGCGCTAGGTGTCAAGTGCGTGAAATTCAAGACCCGGCCTCGTTGTACAGCGAAATCATGGAGCTGATAGTCAAACTGGCCAATCACGGACTTATTCATGGAGATTTCAACGAGTTCAATCTGATGCTCGACGACAACGATCACATAACAATGATCGATTTTCCGCAAATGGTGTCCACTTCACATCCAAACGCAGAATGGTGATTAAAAAAAAAATAATAATAATAATTTTTTTGTGGACGAGGGGGTATAATTAATTTTAAGCAAGATGTTGAAAGGTGAGTTAAGTGATGTACAAGGGCGTTCAAATCAAACCGGGACTTTTGATTGCACAGAACGCAGTTATTTTGCAAACTAGTGTTTTCTCGATAAGGCGGAGCCATGATCAGAAACGCTGGCCTCCCAGGAACCCCTTTAATGGCTTGGAGGCCTGTACAGGGCAATAACACCCAGCAGTTCATGTAATGTGCGAGCAGCATTTGTAAATGATTGTGTGTACAGGTCCCAGATACGCGTCTCTTCCGCAAGTTATCCATCGATTTTCAAGGATCAGCCGTTCAACTTGTCGAATACTCAAATGAACGATTATCCATCACAGATGTGTACGGCCTTCTTTAACACGTTTGTACCATTAAAATGTTTTACTGTTAAGAGTCTCATCATCGTACATCAATCGTTTTTACACTGGTGAAAAAAGTCCCGTTTTGATTTGAACAACCTTTATATTTTCAGTTTAACTTTTTTTTTTTTTAAGCTGTAAATCAAATATCACGAAACTGCATTGAATTCTCTCCACAGGTATTTTGACAGAGATGTCAAGTGTGTTCGAGATTTCTTCATCAAACGGTACAACTACGAAAGCGAATTGTACCCGACGTTTAAAGATATCAGGTAATGGTTTTTCCCTATTGCGTGTTAACAAATAAAATGTACATCATCGCATACGCTTTATTTACTCGTATTTTCTCTACCTTCAGAAAAGCCTGCTCTCTCGATGTGGAGATCTCGGCCAGTGGTTACACCAAAGAGCTGCAGCAGGACGACCAGCTTCTCCACCCAGCCGGCCCAGAGGGTGAGGAGAACCCCAGTGAAGAGGAAGACGATGCTCCCGAAGCTCCAGAGCCTGTTTGTGAGGAGTCGATTGACGTGGAGGAGTACAAACGTGCTATTCTGGAGCTCGAGGGCATGAAGATCGGGAACGAGGCCTCTTCAGATGAGAAAAGGTCAGAGGAAGAAGAAGACCGTGGGGAAACTAGCACTGAGAAGGAGATCTGTCCCGAGAATGTTAATGATTCAGTCACAGACAGTTCCAGCAGGTTGGAGAGCAACGAGGAGAACGAGGACGAGTGCCCAGAATTGGTCGATCTTTCAGCTTTTAACAAAGAGTTTAAACCTTTCAGGTAAGTTGTATCGTGGAGAGTGAAAGCTGATTGATTTTTAATCTCGTGGAGCTATAAACGAGTACACATTGCTATGCACACCACAGTAGCTGAGCCCCTTTACTTGCTCTGATTTTCACAGAGATCAAGACAGCTTACTTCATGTGAATGAGCACAGACAAAGAACAACCAGTGAAACGTCCATCGGAAGCGTCACCAGCCAGTCCACGATTCCTCCAGTGAGTAAAACTGGCAGTTTATACATAATATAACATTTCCATAATATACTAGGTCAATCACTAAGTATCATCAGTTAAACATGTATATATAAAATATATATTTATTATACACCATAGTTATTTATATTTTAAATACATTATATTTAATATGGTCAAATAAATAACAATCCATTTTTTTAAATAAAAGTTTTTTTTTTTTTTTTTTAACTATACAAAAAATAAACACAACAAAAGAGACCACAAAACCAACCCCGCCCCAACACCAGACAAACACAAGGATGCCATAACAAGCAGATGTCCATAAAAAAAAAAAAGAATAAATAAGTAATCTTCTCCACACCCTTCCTTTACAGTACAATATTATCTGCGTTCATGCCCTCAGCAAAAGTTAAGAAAGGCTGCCAAATAAATATGTATAAAATGTGCCAGTAGACCCTCTAACTGTATACCTAATTTTCTCCAGCTTAAGGCAGTACATCACTTCCCTTATCCAGCGGCTAAATGTTGGTAAATCAGGGTCTTTCCATTTACTCAATATCAGTCTCCTAGCCAAGAGGGAGCAGAAGGCCAATATTTAAATTTTTCTTTGGTCAAAATTAGTGTTTTCTGGGGACGCACCAAACACTGCAATAAATGGAGATGGGTCTACTATCTCTCCAAATAGTCCAGAAAAGGTCTCAAAAATATTGGTCCAGAACATGTAAAGTCTTGAACAAGTCCAGAACATTTGCAGCAGAGTTGCAGGAGCCTGCCTGGATCTATCACATGTGGTGTCTATATCAGTTTAATCTTAGAAAGTCTGACTTTACACCAGTGTAGACGATGCATAAGCTTAACTTGTATTACAGCATGTCTAAGGCAAATGGATGATGAGAAAATGTATTGCTGAGTAAATCTAAAGGTGTTGAATCATACATATTGAGTAATTAATAAATCATGCGTATAGTTTGTTTTTGGACTGGTTTACATTCAAATATTGAATCTAATAAAGAAAGTGGAGGGCATGATGGTAAATTATTAGAATTCAGTGAGACAAAGTTACGAAGCTACAAGTACAATATCTATAAAAATTTGATTTGGGAATGTCGTATTTCTATACCAACTGTTCGAAGGATGCAATTAATAACGATCATTTGATGTTATTTGTAAATCAACATATCAAAAACATACTTTGCATATTTATACCCGAATATTAAAGTTGCTTTAAAATAAAAATAAAAAAACTTTAATGCGAGTTTGTTCATTTATATTGTCTGATAAGCAAGAAAAAATGTACATAACATATTTGAACTACATTTCAAATAACTGTATATACTGTATATATTTTTTTTTTTTATACGACCCAAGCATGATGACATCCGCATGATGGCGACATGACTATGATGGCGACATGACTATGATGACGACATGACTATGATGACGACATGACTATGATGTCATCGCTGTCATGCTGTCATTGTGATGATGTCATAGTGCTTGGGCCCTACAAATTATAATAATAACAATCCTTAGAAGAGCAAGAGGGTCTTCGCACATTATGACAAATACTAGAGAGGGAAAATTCCTGAAAAAATTTTAAGTGTGTCTATGCGACTGTCGGGTCAGTTTTTCAGTGCAAAGTACTGCTGAGGTTTAAACTCTGAGTGAGAAATGTGGTAAATTTAGCGTTTCTACAAAATTCCCTCTCTGCGCTACAATCCGTCAAAGTTGGTCTCAATGTAAAGTCTATGGGACTTTTCGGGGCGGTTAGGGCAATTAACCGCCCCACACCTTAGAAAAGTCATTGCACCCCATTCCCTGATAAGCCGCACGATTTGACACCTCATTCATGGGTCTACGACAAACGGTGCGGGACTAGCGGTTAATTGCCCCCTGCGGGGCCAATTAACCACCCACTCCTCAGAAATTCATAGCACGTCATTCCAGAATAAGCCGCACGATTTGACACCCACATTCATGGGTCTATGACAAACGATACGGGACTAGTTACGCGACAAACTTTCATACGGAAGAATAAAAAAGAAAAAAAAGAAAAAAATAATAAGCCTGTGAGATAACAATAGTAGTGCTCACACTAACTATAAAAAAGGAATAAAACAAAGAGTCTAAAAACAGTAAGTACCATATTGCACACTAAAATTTAGAATACTTTAAATGAATACAGTAAATATGCCATTATGACATTATTGCACACTAAATATGACCCAAACATATTTGTAAATATTGCACAGTAATCTAAGATATGTATGTTATATTGTATTATTATATGTAATATTGTATTACATATTTTATTGAGATGTAATATTGCAATTATCATATTATTAATACAGTTAAGTATTATTGTCCTATTGTGTTACTGCTACTGTCAGTGAATATCCACATAGTAGTGTATGAGTAACAGAGAAGAGTTGTATAATTTTATGAATGTTGGGAGAAAAGCTCTCCTGTGGTGTTCTGTGGAACACTTGATGGTAATCAGTCTCTGGCTGAAATTGCTCCTCTGGTCAGCGAAAACACTGTATAGCGGGTGAGAAGGGTTGTTCAAAATGGAATGTACTTTGGACAGAATCCTCCTCTTCGCTACTACATCCACAGAGTCAAGCTCCATGCCTAGCACAAACCCAGCCTTTTTAATTGCCTTGTCCAGTCTTTTCCTATCAGACACCTTCATGTTACAGCCCCAACAGACCACAGCGTAAGAAATGACACTCGCCACAACAGTTTCATAAAACATCCATAGAATGGTGTTACAGACATTAAAGGACCTGAGCCTTCGAAGAAAGTACAACCAGCTCTATCCTTTCTTGTAGAGTGCCGTTGTGTTGAGTGACCAGTCAAGTTTATCAAGATGAACTCCCAGATATTTGTATTCTGAGACCATGTCCACTATCTCCCCCTTGACAGATATAGGAGTCACTATATGGCTTTATCAGGGGTCTTGCTTCTCCTGAAGTCTTCCACCATCTTCTTTGTTTTCCTGATGTTGAGTTGTAGGTGATTACGCTCACACCAGAAAACAGAGTCGTCCACTACAGACAGGTACTCAGAGGTGTCACTATCCTTTATACATCCAACAACCCCAGAGTCGTCAGAGAACTTCTGTAGATGGCATGACTCTGAGTTATATCTAAAGTCTGATGTATAGAGGGTGAAAAGAAACGGAGACAGTACAGTCCCCTGGGAATCTCAGATTGTTGCAGATTACAGTCTCGGACACACAGTTCTGTAGTCGGACATACTGGGGACGGCAGGTCATAAGCCAGGAAACCAAGCAGGTGTCAATGTTTATGTTCATTAGTTTCTCCCCCAGTACTGCCAGTTGTATGGTGTTGAAGGCACTGGAGAAGTCAAAGGACATCATCCTTAAGGTGGTCCCAGGCTTGTCGAGGTGAGAGTAGGTTCGATGAACCAGGTGTATTATGGCGTCCTCTACTCCTATGAAAGGCTTATAGGCAAACTGAAGAGGGTCCAGAGAGGACTTCACCAGGGGACGAATTGTATCCAGGATCAGTCTCTCAAACACCTTCATAATGTGCGATTTCAAAGCAACAGGCAGGTAGTCATTCTGGGCACAAGGATGTGGTATTTTGGGGACCGGTACAGTGCATGATGCTTTTCACAATGCAGGGACTTTATCTGTAGAGACAGACTCAGGCTAAAAAGGTACTGGAGGACACCACAGCGTTGGTAGCACAAGATTTCAGGACTCTAGGATTGATCATATCCGGACCTACAGCTTTTGTAGGGCTGAGCTTGCTCAGGCCATGTTTGACCTGATCCTCTGAGATATTGATTAAGGGGAGTGCAGGAGTAGTGACTGTTTTCTGTGTAGGGGAGGACATGGGAGCAGGAAAGTGTGGATTGAGGCTGAAGCCGGAGGGAAGTGTGAGACATCGGGACATCAAATCTATTAAAGAAAGTATAAGAAAGTATATTCATGCCATTTGTACGGAAGTATCAGTGTTTGAAATCACACAAAGCTAATAAATGGAGCATAGCAGTGGGGTGGTGTGGGAGAAGTTGGCATGCAGCTGCATTCTGGATCCATTGCAGAGGTTGAATGGCACACGTTATTGTACAAAAGTGTTATTTTTAAATAAAGTTTTTATTTTATGACTTCATTATTAAGTTAGTACAATAAACATTTCTTATTTCCAAACATTAGCATTTCAGCAAATATAAATAAACAAAAATCTTACAGGAAAATATCTGCGGGCTAGAAAAAAAGAAGCATATTACCTAAAAAACATTTTTAGACCAAAGGAAAAATCTCCTGGGTTTTGCATGCATGAAAAAAGAAGCAGGTCCTCAGAAGGACTGTGGCTGTTTCTGCAGGATGTTCAGTCAAACTGTACCTCAAATTTCCTTATACAAATGCACAGTACAGGAGACTATATTTTAAACAAAGGGTTGAGACACCAGTTATTGCTTCATTAATTACTGTTTACTGCTTTTATAGTATTTTTTTTGAATATATAAAATTTCATTTTAAAGACAACATTTATTCTCTTACACCATTTATTTGCATGTGCCTAAGAATAATTTTGTACAGTACTAGAAGTACAGTGCGGTAGTCCAGTCTTGAAATAACAAGCAACTAAATAAACACTTATGTGGCCTGTGTAGATAGAAATTGACAAATTCTTTAGATGTTGTAAAGAAGAAATATGCTTAAGTATGTAGTTTAGTAATGTGAGAGGAGAAGTGCAGTTAATTGACCATGGTTAGTTAAAAGTTCTGTGCGAGATCAGAGTGTTGTCTTGGCAGATCCCAAGATCCTTATTTTGGGGTGCGTCTCTGGGGTCCAGCTATGCTGGTATTAAATCCAGTTGACGAGCTACCATTTGTAATAATAATAATAATAATTTTTATTTATATAGCGCCTTTCCAGAGCTCAAGGACACTTTACAATGAGTGAAAAAAAAAATAAATAAATAAAACAGACATTGAAGTACAAGTAGAAAACAATTAGGTCAACAAAACAATAATAAAAAAAAACAGACATGCAGAGGACAGGTGGATTCAGGTGTAACATTCAGAAAACAATTGAGTTTTGAGTAAAGATTTAAATGCTGAGACGTTGTTAACAGAACGGAGAGAGTGTGGTAGAGAGTTCCAGAGTTT
>JAQQZS010000014.1:16192523-16215517 GCA_030068045.1 Platyallabes tihoni | reverse complement strand
ATAAATATTATTTTTGATGAACAATTTGATTAAACAAATTTTATTATAAAATAAACAATATAAAAGTATACATGTATATGAAAAAATATTTCAGGCCAAATAAGATTATTATACTGTAGCTTTAAGCCAGTAAAGGAAGATTTCTTTTTTAGGGACTGGGATTTGTTATCGTATCTTGGGAGCTATTTTAGGTCACGCCTTTGATATTTCTTCCAACCGTGATACATAATCAGATTTCCCATACAGTGCACTTTAGAATAATTAAAAATGCATATACAGGATAATTTACCTTTTACAAGCAATTGAGGTAACATTTACGTTTAAAACGTTGAAGAAAATATGTATAAGAAACACAAATTCAAAAAAAGAGGACAAAAGTTGAGGACAGTGAACGGTTTCCTGGAAAAGGACATTAAATGTTACAAAATATAATAAATTAATATAATTTATTAAAATAATATATATAATATAATATAATTAATATAAATAATAATTAATTAATAAAAAAAGAAATTGAAACCCTTTTGCTTAATTTTAACCTAAATAATATGGAGAGATATGTTTCAAATCAAAATATGCTCGTTGCATAAGTTGTTTATTTTATATGCTCTCTATAATCACCTTTTGTTATTTTTATGAAAGATAACCGAAATATCATATTTTTTATACTATTAGCGTATACTATTGTATACTATTAGTATAATTATAGTAAGAGTAATTATATTTAATTATAGGCAATAATGGTATTGTATACCATGAGTATATATTACTAATTGGTATTGAGAGGCAATAATGGTATTGTATACCTTTAGTATATATATAATAGATATATATTGTATACTATTAGCGTATACTATTGTATACATATAGTATAATAGCATTCAAAATCACAACTGCCATAGAAGTCTAATAGAAATACGTATGTTACTCAGGTTAGCAGCAATGCGTGAGATGCAGCAGGTGGCGCTAGACAATGAGCTTCTAGAGGTTTTGCCCCAACTCTATACCAACCGCGAGGAGCAGCTCTTCATGCAGCTGGAGTGCACTGGTAAAGGAGGGCGGCCATGCCAGGGCCCTGCACATATAACTGTTAAGGTGTGTTATAGATAGACTAGACTTCACTGTGTTCTGTATTCACAATTCAGAAGTTATCTTCTCATTCCCTGGTATAATCTGCTGACTTCGTTGTCATCCAGTACGCAGGCATGCACAAGGTAGAACCAATGCAGAATCAGATCCAATCCCTGAAGAGTGACATTAAGCAGCTTCAGACCGACACTGTTAAGCCTCTTCCCCAGGGCCTAGCCGAGGCCGCGGTGCACACTGAGAACTTCATAACGTTAGTACCCCGCTCAGAGTCTTAATATTATACTTTTTTAATTATTGTTATTTCTCGTACTAAGTGACACATTATTGGCATCATTATTCATTATACATTGGTTGTCATTAATAACCCTTCCCATCATCCTCTCCTTTAGGACCCTAGTTAATGCGTACAAGTTACACCCATCCCCCGCCATGCAGAAAGTGGGCATCGCCTCCTTCTATCAGATTGTGTCTTTGATTTGTGAGGACACACAGAGACACCCGCCCACACGGCAGTTTTTTACTTCCTGTATAGAGATCTTGGGGCAGGTAGAGTCATTTATTACTTATCTATTACATTTTGTGGTATTTGTAGGGCAGTGTTCAGTTTTGCCGATTACAGAATAACCATGTGAACATGTAAATTTGAAACATATGGAATTCATTAGTGGACTTTTCTCATGCATTTTTATTTGCATTTATTTCCTCATCATTTCTATGATCTCATGAGCTTCTAAAAAAAACATTTTTCTTCCTACTTGTCATTATACTGCATATTATTCACATCATGGGTTGATGTGCAATTTCATGATGAAATATACCTTCACATTTTTCATGAAATCACATACTCACACAGCCACATGTAAAATGTGTGTGGCTTTTTACATTTTTTTTTATTGGGGAATGCATGTACAGCAACTAATTAAAATGTATTTGATAAGTAAGTATTTTTAGTGAGTAAAGTAATTTATTTATTAAGTAGTACTGTAATTACCCTCATTTTCCTGGTCCCAGGTTTTCATTCATGACGCTCGAGCGCAGTGCAAGCGCATGCTGAAGACCATTCTGCAAAACAGACGTCTGTGTAACCTATTGTCTCCCTATTTCACTCCCAACGCCTCACCGTCTGAGCTGGTTTCTCTGTATGAAGAGGTGGTGACGGCTCTGCACGCTGACAGTGGAGATGTCATCTTCATGCTCCTCACCAAGGTTCATCATTCTTTAGAGTTCCTTTGCCATGACTCTGACATCACACACTGTTCTAATATTTTAAGGAAAAACAGTATGAAGGATCTCAAAGTACTGTAGCACCATTTCTGGAATTAGGGCAACAAGAACTTCCATGATTAAAATTTCACTCATTTGATTAAAAACATATAGCAAAGTTTTGTATTCTCCTTTGTATTTCTTTTGCAGTTTGATTTGGTACAATGGCTCTCTGCCAGTCAGCCGGCATTCCCTGATCGCAGTCGTTTGATGGAACTCATCCATTTGGCGCTCACGGCTTGTGGCCTAGAGCCTGAGCCCGAGGTCCTCATGCCCTTTAACCTTTTTTGTAAGCACTGGACGGAACTTCTGGTCTACCAGTTTCCTGACCACTACAGCGACTTCCTCAGACTTTTCACACAGAGTGAGTAATGTGTACCCTCTAGATGCAAGTCTATTATTTATTTACACGGATTGTCATATACAAAATGAAACACGGACATTCCCGTATGGCAGGTAGCTCAGAACAACTTCTCAGCGCTGACTGCTGGAGGGCTTCCCTGAAAGTGCTCGGTTGTACTGCAAATCGCAAAAATAAACCGTCCAAAACATCCTCCACACGTTCGGTCTGTCTTTCCCCTCAACAGGTAAACCTATCATGTTTCACATCTGTTTTAAAAGCACACAGTTGTAACTTCTGTTTCATACCAGAAAAAAAAATTCTATTACAGTAAAATGATTACTATATAATTTTCCTGTGAAAGGCACAAAAATGTGAGTCAGAACAGAACGTCCTTTTAACACCCAGCTAAGACTGTGAAGTGTGATAATCACACGGCTCAATAACTCAGTTTTCAGACGAGCAGAAAAAGTTCCTGGACACTGAACTCTGAAATGAACAATAATAATAATGGAGAGGCAATTTGAAATATGTGGTCAGAAGTATTGGGACAAAAGTGAAATGTAATATTTTTAATCATTATACAGTGTACAATAAGATTAGGAGTGGAACTAAGCTAAAAAGATGCAAATAGAAGAACAATATGCCTTAATTTTTTTTTTTTTTTTTTTTTTTTTTTTTTTTTTTTAAGTATTCAGCAACCTAAATTATTTGAAACTAATTAGTTTTGTGCACAGGGACAAATATAATACATGGCGAATGTTGTCTTAATACCACTACTCTACAGTGAAGCAAATATAATATGGGGATGAGGGATAGCTTAGTGGTTAAGGCATTGAACCACGGTTTGGAAGATCCCAGGTTCGAACCCCACAACCACCAAGTTGCCAGTGTTGGGCCCTTGAGCAAGGCTCTTAATCCTCAACTGCTCAGATGTATAATGAGATAAAAATGTAAGTTGCTCTGGATAAGGGCGTCTGCCTAAAAGTAAATATAAAGTACGTTTGTTAGCTAGGCATCAGTGGGTAATCGTAGGATTTTAGCATTACTGAACTGGCAGCTAGGTAAGGGTAAATATTAAATCATTGAGCTTTCAAGCTTTTTTATTGCTCCCTCAAGAATCTGTTGCAGGTTGGATGCATGTATTATGTGAAAGTACTCTGATAACATTTTTTTAATGTCATTATCAATAAGAGTATATTTAAGTAACATTATTTTACATTTTTTACACTTTTTTCATTATTTTACATTTTTTCATCATGGTACAGTATGTTGTCAGTACCCTGTTGAACCTGTACACCCTAATCCTAGTGATGTCTTTCCTCGCAGGTCAACGAAACAATCGAATGGCTCTCAAAATACTTTCTCAAGCTCCGTCTGTCCAAAGGAGACATTCGCAGTTTCGGTCTCCTCTCCAAATGGAGGCCATATATTGAGGAGGTCAGGATGTTCTGGGAGTATCTGATCAATTACCTTATTGATCTAGAGCTGAACAACTGTAGCAAGGAGTCTGTGGGGAGTGAAGGACTGGTCAAAGGTATTAGAATGACCAAAATAAAAAGAGTCTGATGTGCGTCCTGGGCTGCTTTCTGTAATTATAAAGCTTTTTCATTGGAGATTATAAATTAATAGCAAATCTGATTCCACATTTATTGTGATTTCTAAAGGCTTTTAAAAATGTTAGGCAATTAAATTACAAAACAAATGGACTAAAATAGCAAATTACACCTTATTAAAAAATGATGTGCTGTAAAATTTCTGACAGTTTTCATGTATTTACCTACAGTTGCATAGATTACTTAGATACCTAAAATGTTAGAATGCAGTTTGGTGTTCAACAGAAATTCTGCACCTTTTTATTAGGCGGAAAAAATAAATTCCTGTATATTGAGCACCTTATAACTAGTTCCCACTCCATGGCATCCAGAGGATTCCTCCTACTCACACGAATACAGTTATGTCATGGGAAATGAATGGAAGTATAAAACAAAAAAAAATCTGACAACCCAGCTTTAATACTTCAGCAGTGGTATTGTTGGTGTTATTCAGTTAGCAGAAGATGAAAGTGCTGTGGGCTGTGATTGTATTTATAATATAGGTGTTCATTCTTCCCGTTCTTTCCAATAGCCGTTATATCCAGAATGAGGGAACTGCCTCTTTCACTGTTTCATTGTTCTGGTAATGTGCTGTTTTAATGTGGACTCTGTGTTGTATGTGTTATTGCAGCTCTTGAGGAAATCTATACGAGGATGACTAAACTGTTTAGCCCCTGGATGTTGGTTCTCGACACAGATGATGCGAGGTATGCTTCACTCTGTCTTACACATTGTGTTGCATAAGAGTGCGAAGCTGAAAAATACAATGACTGTATTTGATGCGTTTTTTTTCTTTTTTTCTTTTTTAAACATAGCAACCCTCGCTGTTCTCCCTGGCTTGAATCAGATACGGCTATAGCTGTCAGTCTGGTCAGTTTATACACAAAACTAACTGGCACCTTGCATGAAAAATTCAAAGGTAAGGTCAATGGAATGGATGTACCAAGTACATTTCTCAGCCACCCCCAAATTTCTTTAGATTTTGCTTCCAAAGAGCACGACCTTCTTGTATTTTTATGTATGTAGTCATGAGGAATGTTTCTCCAGGCTTCCTGAGGGACTTTTTTTGTCTCTCGGTTTCAGTCCAGTCTCTTTACCTGACCATTTTCAGAAGAATGTTTTTTGTTCATTAAGCTACACAGAGACTATTAGGGTTTTTTTCTGACATATCTCCTACAGTAGACAATGAAATTTTGTCTGTCTTTTCTTTCTTTGTTCCCTGTCTGTTAGTGTTTTCTTACATCTCGACACTGCCAAATCCCTTTAATCCCTCATCCCTTATATTGCATTACTTCCTATAGGCCATGTCCAGATGGATGCAACTTCATGCAACTTCATTTCTCTTTGATCTTTCCAGAACATGATAATTATCTTTGTTCTTTGATGTACAGGTAGTCCCCGACTTACGAACAAGTTCCGTTCCGGGAGCACGTTTGTAAGTCAGATTTGTTCTTAAGTCCAACAAAGTTAGTCTTGTACGCCTTTGACATGAAATATACAATGTGAAGCATACCAGTCCACTAAACGACTAAATCTCTGTCCCCTTTTCCCACACTGGCATCATGTGCCCAAAAACGGTAACCATGTCTAAGGAAATGAATCTTGCACACATGTTACAGTGTTATCTCAGTGCCTTTAAATCGTGAGCGGAATCCCGGACGCCATTTTGTCTCAGAGCTGTTCTCCACTGTATTGGACTGTGAACTCCAACTGTGAACTGTGTTTTGTTGAGGATTTTTTGAAATTAGGATTATTCACCATAGGGACAGCTTTACAGGACAGCCATTTCCTATAATCGTGCTCCCGGACTCCCCGTACTTCCGTGATTTGTTTGCATCTAGGAATGTTCGTAGAACCCCGGTCCATTCGAATCTGCGGAAATTCGTAACTCAAATGCGCGTAAGTCGGGGCCTAACTGTATTAGATTTATGTGACACATGGTGTTCGACTCAAAACTAAAATACTCTAGTCTATGGTGTTGAGAAACCAGAGAGAACATTCAGACATTATCATGAGCGCTGTGTGTGTGAGTGTGACTCTTTCCCAGCTGGCAAGAAGTGGCCAGTAAGTGTATCGAGGCACGGCAAACACAAGACCATCCTGTCTTTCCTCATTTTAAATCTAGTAGCTCAGTCCAGTTCTATTTTTCTTTTTTCTTTTTTTTTTTTTAACAATGACTTATGAATCATTCAGACATAATGTGAAAGGCATGACCCAATCAGAAAGAAATGTCAGATGATCAGGATGGTGATTAGTGTACTGGTGATGCTGAATGCTGAGTGGTTAAAACAGGTGAGACGGGAAATGAGGTTGCTGCTGAGGATCTGTCTGTAGATCTCAACTTTTTTTCAGCCTGTTGCAGTAAAATAAAAGTGTTCCTATTATTTTAATTTAATCCACATCATTTTATTTAATTTAATCTGAAGAAATGAGGGGTGGCTCAAGACTTTTGGACAGTACTGTATTACATTTTTTTTTTTTTAATCACACAGAGTAGTACTATCAGTAACTTGTTTTATTATTTGGTCAGATCGCCTGTTGCCAGGACAAAAATGTGCCCTGTGGCTTCATCTCATGCACTACTGCAAGACCTGCACCTCTCCAAAAATGCCAGAATATCTTCTATATAATTATCACACAGAGTACAGCCAACTCCCCTGGAAAGACCTTCATCCAGACCAGACCCTCATGAACCAATTCTTTAATGTAAGATGCTTCCACACACACACACACACACACACACACACACACACACACACACACACACACACATATCAGAGCATTTTGGGGTGGAAAGTATCATGTCTACTCAAAGAGATATACCTCATTTTAATAGCGATAGATTCGTGTTCTAAGCCTTTTTATTTCGTCTCATCCAGGTGGAAAGAGGAAGTCCAAAGAGCTGTTTTCTGTTCATGGGTGAGATTCTTTGTAAAGTCAACTGGATCAGCGCGTTAAGCGACGCCATGAGCCCACAGCCTAGCGCCAGTGCCCACATGATGGTGGTCTGTCTTCTTCACCTGATGGTTTACTTAGCCAAAGAGGACCATCTTATTAGCAAACCTGTGAGTGTTCATGTTCATGTACTAGTTTTTGGTTGCCTTCCAAATATATGTTTTAGTTTAAATGCATGATTGCAAAAAATACAAACGTAAATATTTCTGGGATTTGTTCATCTTTTTTTTCTGCTTATGGGAAAGAAGCAATTATCATAACTTTGGGTGGGAGTGTCTGGTTTTGTGACCTTTTTTTTTTTTTTTTTTTTTTTTAAGTCTTTTATACAATAGCATCCAAACGCATTCTAAAAATATCACATCATATTCATTCTGTAATTCATGTTTCTTAGAGTGATCTATTAACTGTAATACAATAACATCTCTGTGAAAATTCTTATCTAGATAAATCAAATTAAAAATGTTCATTTCTTGCAAATCTACTGTTTTGCATCACACAGAGGCACAAAGATTAAAGATTAAGGATTTATGTGAGGCTTTATATTGTTTAAGCATTCATTATAACATCTAACAGATTCAAGCATGCAGGAAATGAAAACTTCCACAGCATCCATCATTCAGAAATGTGGCTAAGCATTATTTCAGTTTGTTTTTATTTGTATATTGTTGTAATATTCTCCACAGGATTCCCCTCTTCTAAGTCTTCTTGGCCAGTCCACGTCTCTACCCTGGCACCTAGTAGACGTCTCCTCGTATGATAGTGTCACACGCTATGTAAGCACACACTACCAAGCTTCTCTAATTCTCAGCCAAGAGACGTCTTCACAATTAGTAGTCAAACTCCTGAAGATGGTTGCTGGCTTTGGCTCCACCTTAGAAGGATGGCATCACAAGGTTAGCATTATTTACAATGTTATATAAACCCGTAAGCTTTTTTTTGTTGTTATTTCTTTGTGACTTGGTTGTGCTATTCACTTTTTCTGTTAGGACATGACCTCAAAGTGCCAAACATTCCTTCGTCTGATGGTGCAGTTTCTGACTTTGCTGGATCAGAATGGTAACATCAGTTTGCCCTCACTAGAAACAGAGATGGAGAAACTTTTGGAGTGCATTGTTCTTTTCAACCCACCCGGTAAGAGGATATGGCTTTCCTTCTGGGAAAGTGTCGTAGTCTTAAGTATTACTTTGTACTTGCTTTAATGAGATTTTAAAATATTTAGTGTGTTGAATGGATTGAGTCATTTTTATTGTATTCCTTCAGAAACAGACCTTCAGCAGCGACACATGGCGACCTGCAGTCTGTTCGCTGAGATGCTGACTCTTCTGAATGGCGCGAGTGTGTCAACAGCAGAGCAGCTCGGCACTAAGCTTCATTCCTGGATAGAGAAAAGGGCCCGAAGTCCCCTGGTGTTGCCTTTACTCACTGCTTCCTGCAGATACCTAGCCTCTGTACGCCACATGACTCGCACCACTGAGGCTTGCATAATGTCCTACTTCACTGATGGTAATTTCTTCTTCCAACACTGAAGAACCATTTGGCTTGAGTTTTGGTTCCAAAGAAAAGATCCAACATAGCCAGTGTTATATTTACTCTAGTTTTTTGGATTTTTTTTTTTTTTCCAGGTGGCTGTGTGGATCAGTACTCTGGCTGGGGGCCTATTCTGGTTTCTCTCCAGGTTCCTGAACTCACCGTGGAGGACTTTATTCAAGAGAGTCTTGCTCTCGGGAGCTACCTCACACTCTACGTCTACATCCTTCAAAAGCTCAACTTGGAGCAGACTCTGCTTAATGAGAAGAAGACTTTGATGCTGCTTAACTCCTGGATCAATCAAGTTTTTCCTAAGTAACTTTGTTCATCTTTCTGTGCAAGCTTTTAAGGAATGTGCTAGTTACATGAACATATGATTTACAGTGTGTATATTTGTATATGTACATTATTACAGTGGTCCAGCGGACGAAGCCAAGGTGTTTCTGTGGTGGCACAAAGCCTTGCAGCTCCTAAAGGTTCAGGTGGATCTGGGCGACCCATGCGGACTGGACACTCTGGTGCGCGCTCTGATGTCCTTTCAGAACCACCTGGCTGAGCTTGGAGAGGAGCGGCTCAACTCTGGCATCTTGGGAGCCATCGGTCTCGGGCGCAAGTCACCACTCTCCAACAGGCAAGATGTTTTTTACTACAGTCGTGTGGGGTAGCAAAATTGTTTTACACTGGTTGGGAAAAAGCTGACCTCGAGTCATCAGTCGCAATGCTAGCCATTCATGGTTGTCTTAGAGCTAGCTGTGATAGCATTATCATGCTACATTGTGCTGGTGATAAGTAGCCTTGACGGGAGAGTTCCTTAACGAGGGGTGGGAATTGGCTACGAATAAATTAAGGGAGAAAAAAAAATCTGTGGGGGGGATTATTAAACTTTGATGTTTTTAAATTGTCACTTTTTGCTTTTTTTTATAAGGAAATGTACACAAAAGCTTTATGTGGTTTGACTGGTTTCATACCTGTTACAGATTTCGGGTTGCTGCTCGAAGCATGTCAGCGTTCCTCCTGGTGCAGGTGCCTTCAGAAAGCCAGTTACGCATCCACGCGGGAACAGAGCTACAGCTCCCCCCGAAGGCCCAACAGGTAAGAACTACTGTAAAGCATAATGAATTTTAATGCATATTCTATACAGTGCCTGGGCAAAAAAGTGTCATATTTATAATATGTTGTTTTGGGTTTAGCTTTGATTATGCTGAGCATTTGCTGTGACATCATTTCGACAACCTTATGCAAAGTCATCAACAGTTTTTTTGTTTTGTTTTGTTTTGTTTTTTGACCCTTTAGGCATTAATTTTTTGCCCGGGATCTTGTTTAATGATGGGAGAGTCAAAACAACTCCAAAAAGTCTTCTATAGCAGATCACAAAGACTTTCATTAGGATTAGGGTCAGGACTCTACATGTGTGAAAATGATTTTTCATTCCTCTTTCACAGCCCTGAAATATGTCCATGACATTAGGGGAGAAATAAATCCATAGATGTGATACCCTGGTCATTCAGTACATTCAGGTCATCAGCTAACTTGAGTTTTTTGTCACATAACATTGCTGAGTCTAGACCTCACCAACTGTAGCAACCTCAGATCATAACACTGACTAACACTGAAGAATGGTGCACTTCCCTAGATGTGCTTCGCTTACTATCTTAATGCTTCAATTGCTCTGAAATATCAAAATATGATGAGAACAATCATGGTTATTCATGATTTTTATTTATTTTTTTATATATTTACTTATTATTTCTCTGACCACATTTCTTTTACCGAAGTTGGTAGTACAGTACAATCCTCCCAGGTTTAAACAATTGGACATTGGCCAGCTCTTAACCTGGTTAGTCCTTATTAATGTCCTTAGTTTTCATTGCTTGATGCAGGCCAGTAATGTGACACTTCTGAAACACAGGAGCATCTTTTCCATAAGCATGAGATTCAGCTTCGTCCATGGCTGTTTATGACATGAGAAACTGCTCAGAAAGTCAGTTATGGTTAAGAGAATTTTCGCCAACTGAAACATTTTAATCACTGCAAAGGTTATCCAATCAAATGCCCTTAAGTTTTTTGCTTTAAATCCAAACAGCAACCTTATTTTTTGGCCTGGCAGTATGCAGTACAGTTTTTTTTTTTTTTTAGTTTTATGCTTCTTTTCAGTTTACAGTGCATAGAGCATATGAGTAACATCCAGCCCTAATCCGTAGTGTTTAATATGATGTTGGACCACCTTTTGCAGCTATAACAGCTTCAACTCTTCTGGGAAGCCTTTCCACAAGGTTTAGGAGTGTATTTATGGCAATATTTGACCAATATTTGTACTTTTCCAGAAGTACAATTGTGAGGTCAGACACTGATGTTGGACGAGAAGGCCTGGCTCGCAGTCTCCACTCTAATTCATCCCAAAGGTGTTCTACCGGGTTGAGGTCAGGACTGGTGCAGTCCAAGTTCTTCTACACCAAACTCGCTCATCCATGTCTTTATTGACCTTGCTTTGTGCACTGGTGCGCAGTCATGTTTAAACAGGAAAGGGGATCCCCAAACTGTTCCCACGAAGTTGGGAGAATAAAATTGTCCAAAATGTCTTGGTAAGCTGAAGCCTTAAGAGTTCCTTTCACTGGAAGTAAGGGGAACGCCTGAAAAACCACCTCACACCAGTTCCAACCAATTATAGCTGCAAAGGGTGGGCCAACATTATATTAAACCCTATGGATTAAGAATTGGATGTTATTGAAGTTCATATGCATGTGAAAGCAGGTGAGCGAAAACTTTTGGCAGTATAGTGTATGTATTTATTTATTTATTTATTTATTTATTTTTGCATCCTCAGGCTTTGACCTTGCTGGAGGCCATGTCAAGTAATAAGCAGTATTCAGACCTTCAGCAAACCTTAAGCCAAGCCTGTCAGTTCATTAAGTACCCGGGTCACTGCCTCCATGACAGCAACCGCCTTTTATCCCTGCTCATCAACTCGCTGTACCCGGATCTCCATTACCTGGACATCATGCGCTAAAGCAAGGCCTGAATCATAGACTTGTCAGCAAAGACGCTACACCAGTTGTGTTACTAGGCACTGGAGAATGAGCCCAACAGACTGAAATTAAATAATTTGTGCTTTTATGGGGTTTTTAACCTGAAAACATTGTCTGGAACAAAGATTTTGGGTTTGTATGGAATGCAGTGCCAAAGAGAAGCTTTGAAAGTCAAGGTAATCCAGATGTGTATAATGGTCCCTTTTCCCCTGCCTTTCTCTGATGCTGTGGTTATGTATATGCATCCTGATTTTTGATTTTGCTTGCAGGTCATGTTCTTCAGATGGTGATTTTGCATTGTTCATTAATGCCATCTTGCCAGTCTTTTTTTTTTTTTTTTCTTCTTCTTCTTCTTTTTTTTAAATCAGACAACATCAAAACAGTTCTCAAGCTTTATCTGAATGATCCTTATGATTAAGCGAAACTACAACCGGACATGTTCTACAAGACACCATCAGTATTTAGTACAGCCATTTTCCTGCAGTCAAAAGGAAAAGTTGGCTAAAGTTTAGAAAATAAGTACGTATGATTTTCTGTCAGTCAGAA
This sequence comes from Platyallabes tihoni, assembly GCA_030068045.1. Taxonomy (NCBI): domain Eukaryota; kingdom Metazoa; phylum Chordata; class Actinopteri; order Siluriformes; family Clariidae; genus Platyallabes; species Platyallabes tihoni. The sequence continues at coordinate 16,203,176 of JAQQZS010000014.1, read as the reverse complement.
GTGTGAGTTACATTTCACAGTAGTGTGTTACACGACTGGAATTATAGTGTGTGAAATTGCCTACTCATGTTCGAATCAATGTCTAATGCTGTGATTTACAGGCCAAATAAATGCAAACCTGGCCTAGTGGCAATTCCAAAACTGGAAACATAATATACTAAACTACAGGTCCGTGAAACACAGCTTTCAGAATGTGCTACATAAATAGCTTTAGTGTGAGATATTTGTGCAGTTGTCAAATTCCTTTTTCTAGATTTATACTCGCTCAGGTTTACTATCGTCTCGATGAAGTCAGTGGTTCCATACAAGCTTGAAAGACCTACCAGATCAACAAGTTACCACTTATCATGTCAGTTCCTTGTATAGATTTAACCTCGCTCTCATTATGAATGTCGCATAAGACCGTAATACAACCCTGTAGTACACCTTTTTCACAAGTAGCTACAGTAATTTAACATTCAGGACTGATATGTGAACATGTTAAGAGAAGCCTGTAAGAATATAAGGAGGTCTAAAATAATATATCCTCTATTCCTTCACTTGAACATACTTGTTTCAACCATGTGATTATTTTAGTATGCACTTTAAAGACAATCTGTCTTGGGAATCATTGCATGTTTGCTGAATGCAGTCAGTTCATTAAGGTGTCATGGACTTTCAGTAATTTGTGTTTGTTTGTTTTTGTTTAGTTAAAAAAACATATTTAAAATATTAATAATTGGGATTTGAAGATGGTTTATATTTATCCTGAAGCACTTTTACATTTAATGTGTTCTACCTGCTTGAGAGAACCGATGGTGAAAAAAAACCTAATTTCAATACGGAGACTGTGTAACTGAAGTGATGGAAAAGGTCTTTTATGCTTTTCAGTTCACACAAAACCCAGAATACCGCAGAGTCCTTGAGAGAGTAAAAAGTATGCCTGATGTATTAATCAGAAGACCTCCTATTAAGGTCCTGTTTTTACAGTAAACACAAGATTCGACATTCTGACATTACGTTTAGGAAAATTTGTTCTGTTGGCTGAAGTAAAGGTGCACATTAAGCCCGATGTTGTGCAGCTCTGGTCCCTTGCGGCATGACTCCACAAGACCTCTGGGGGGCGCTGTGGTGTCTGGCACTGGGGTGGTTATGTGGTGGATCCTTTGGGTGCTGTAGGTTGCGGGGTGGGGCCTCCATGGATCAGACTTGTTTTTCTGCCACGTTCTATTGATGCTCGATCTGACTGAGATCTGGAAAATTTTGAGTCCAGGTCAACAACCTTGGACTTTGCCGGCTGGGTCCCTTGTGTGGCAGGCCGTGGTGCTCTGAGTGTCCTGATACCTTTCTACCTTGGGCAGCATTCACTTTTTCCAGCAATTATTTGCTACGTTGACTTTTCTGTAGGATCGGACCAGATGGTCTGACCTTATTTGCTCCCCGCAGGTGTGAATGATCCTACTTTGCGTGCCTATGATCCTGTCACTAGTTTACTGGTATACAGTATAATTGCTTATAAAATGTATTCAATTCACAGGGCACTGGTGTTAATGTTGTGGCTGATCAGTATAAATAATATTCTAGGATTAAAATTTTATTAAACGTATTTGTAATTTTAGTACCAGGACATGACACATACTGTGTAATATTTGGGGGTTAAAGGCTTAATGATCCTTGTCAGTTTATTAAAATAATCTTTTTGTCACCTCTCCAGGGCTCTGTAGGACACCTTGAGAAAACTGGGTACACATTGTACTATGTCTTCTTTGTGTTTTGCATTGATTTTTGTCCTGAAACTAAGTCACGAGCAAGTTGTACAACGCTAATGATAAAATTAATAGCCTAAGGCCGTGTCTCTCTCTGTGTCTATAATAAAAACACACAGAACGTCTAGTTGTTTTTCAGTTCTGAATTTGCTTGAAATGTATATGCAGAAAATCTTGATCAACCAAACTCAACAGAAATGCCTAGAAAAAAAAAACGTTGATAAATAGTATGGATGATAAATAGTATACTTAGTATGCAGTGTATTGTGAGACATCTGCAATCAATTTGTGTTGCTTGAATGTTCTGTTAATAGGGTCTGAAAAAGAAACCGAGTGTCTGAGAGTTGGGACTGAATTATGAAGCGAAATTATAGACAATAGTGATGAATATCAAGCCAAACCCCTGGTGGAGAGGGAAATTAAAAACAATGTGTAGCCATGCCAGGTTTGCTGTCTTGCTGTGGTTGCTACGGTGATGTGAATGGCTGCAGTCCAGCAAAGACTAGATGCCTGGATGCTTCAATATCTAATAAATTCAATCTGTACCTCAAACCTGTAGTCTGGTGGCTTAATGCCACATCATGTTTATCAAAAAAAAAAAACAACAACAACAACACAAAAACATCACCAGACAGTAACTTAATCGTGTCTCATGAAAGCATACAATGGCTGATACACCTTGGAGACTAATTCAACAGATGGATATTTCTCTAAAACTGCCAATTTACTCATAGACTCAGAAATACCAGTCATAATCGTCTTTCACTTCGGGACATTATGTGATGCAGACTGCACCCCCATCTCCACTGTTGCTATGGTTATCTCAAATTCTTTTTCATGAGCAGACAGCAGATGAGACTGCGATGAATGTCCAGGGTCTATCTTTTTTTTTTTCTTTTTTTTTTCCCCTGTCTCAATTATCACTTGTGACTCAGCTCCCCCTGTCAAGTCAATAGCTTGGTCTGTCACCCTTAACAACCTGTAACGTGCGAGACCCAAACATTTAAAGACGTTATGGTCGTCTTTAAATGTGCTCGGTACAGAACCTCAGTGTTGGTTTGTGCTTGGGAGACGTAACACCATCAGAGTTTAAAGTACCCTTTATCCTGCACATTTTAGTGTTTTTTCTGCTTCATCTCAGAATGAAGCAGACTGTTCACTAGATAATTAATTAGTTGAAGCAGGTGTATTAGGAGTGGAACACAAAAGCAATATGTGTACTTCAGGGGGTAATTCTGGGCCAAATTTGCTTTTGAAATGATCCTACAGACGAACAGACTCTCAACGATCTACAAAAGACAGCATTCATTCTGCTCGGTAAGCATAGCTAACTTACTGTTGGCTTTTCCTTTTAAAGGGTCAGGTCTTACTCCTGTTCCTTTCCAAAGACAAACTTAGAAAATCTCTCTTGAACTAGGGGTCAAGACAAAGAAGAAAAAAACAGTGCTGACCATTTTGTTTGACAATGTTTAGCCCAGGTCAAAACTAAAACAGTTTTGTTGAGAAAGAGAATGACCAATGACCCAGCTATTGTGTACACCTCTTCATCTGGTCTGTGTAATTTCAGTTATAACTGTATATAGTGGAATTAACATCCAGGCAGACATCAACTGTAGATAGAAATTGTAGTTTTAATAAGAGTTTAGGCTACCTGGGTGGAAAGTTGAAGTATGACCAATGTAAACATATATACACAACTACTGTATGTATAATGTGTACATCAATAATCCTACAATTTAGCCCCCCGTATCCAGTTCCACCCGTGACTAGTGGGCTCCCACATTAAGGCTACTACCAGTTAGGGAGGTGCCGGAAGACTTTCTTCCGCAATGAGCTCACAGACACCCATGATTGTCTGTAGAGCCGTGATTGCTGCGAGAGGCTTTAGCATCACCTGGGAATCGAACTAGCCATCTCCGGATGATAGGGCGAGCACTTTACCACTGTGCCTATCCCCTACTACACTAATGCACTTATCCCAGTGTTTCACTAGAGCTTGGATACCATCAAGACAGAGGTTTCTCAGTACTTCAGAGCCATGATCAGACTGCCTGCTTCATGTCTGAAACCCCAGCCTCCCAGGAACTCCTTTAATGCCCCAAACATGTGGAAATGGCTTGGAGTGAGGTCAGGACTGTACAGGGGACGTGGCAATATTTCCCAGCCGAGTTCCTGTAATGTGCAAGTGGTGCGGTGAGCAGTATGTACTGTACTGCGAAAACATTTCATTTTCATTAAATGAAAGGGCAATTAAAGGAGTTCCTGGGAGGCCAGTGTTTCAGACATAACAATAATGTAAAGCTTTTCTCCCCTGATGGTATCCAAGCACTAGTGAAACACTGGGATTAGTGCATTAGTGTAACAGTGGATTATTTAGAGAAATGAAGGTAGTTTTGAACTCATAACTGCATTGTTATTCTGCACCCTGGCTTGTTTTAAACACTCATGATAGTTGATCACAGAGCAAATCCACTATTTTTCTGGACGTGAAAGCAACAGTTTTATTTTGTACCAAAGAATAGATGCTAGGAGTTTGCTCTTCAGCCCAGACATTGGATTTCCTTTCAGGCTGGAGTGAACAAGCTTTTTTTTTTATGCACGCACCAGTTCCCAGACATCTCCTCAGTGACAGGCGTGTGGAGGCAGCAGTGGTGCAATGCTGAGATCTGTCCTTACTTTAACCCTGGAAATTCATGTCGCTCAGGATTAAAGTGCTGTTTTATGCTTTGCAGGTATACATACTGACTGTTGTTTTGCTGTTTCTATAAATAGTGTCTAATCCATCACTGGAAAGGAACCCCCATAGACTCGCAGCTGATCAGATCTTATTTGCGAGATGAACCACAGCACCAGAAATACCTCCTTTGGGTTGTCGCTCACCAATCAAAAATCCCCAGCTTGCACCAGCTCAGTGGGCAGAAACTGACACTGATTAAGTGCTGGAAGACACTTAGCGCACAATATGCATGGAGAAAGTGGAAGTGTATTTGTCATGTGCCTGACACTCATGTGGCCTAACAAACAGTACATTACAACAAATGGGCTACAGGAAATCTATAGCATGCACCGAAATGATTGAAGAATGTTCGTTAAATTCTAGTCACTTGTAGCCAGAATTCTGCCAAAAGGCGCATGTCTTTGGACTGTGGGAGGAAACCAGAGAACCCGGAGAAAACCCACCAAGCACGGGGAGAACACGCAAACTCCAGATTCTGCAGACGACAGATTGAGTTGTAAATCGAACCCGGATCCTGGGAGTGCAAGGCATCAGTGCCAACCACTAAGGCATTGTGCCACCTATTATTGAACCAATGTTGGTCATTTAAAATACATAGAAGGAGTCCATACAACTATTGCAAAATAGACTTAAAAGGGAAAATCTACCCAAGGAACAAGTAAAATTATTTTTTAAAAACATTTTGATTTATTAAATCTAATTTAAATCAGATCAATCTCTAGATCACTTTAAGCACTTTGATCATTCCACATATTTATGTTTTACATTTTAAGTGTCTACAAGTCTTTAATTTTACGGTTTAACAGCCTGTATTGCATATTTCATAAGTTGACTCTAATCTTCCAAGATTTATTTGACTTAAGCCACATCATTAATCTTAGAATCACTAAAACATCTTCTATGGAGTGCATACGAGCAGCCAAGGATCTCAGTTTGTCTACTGATGTAAGAGATAACGCTAATGTGCTGCACTTCTGGGGATTTAATCTTTATTGCGGCATTAATAAAAGACACAGACATGACAGGGGCAGCAGTGCTCGGTCCTGGAGCAATAAAATAAGGTATAGTTCGATGATTTCCAACTTCAAATGTGACACTTCATTGAATTTATGGGTTATATGACATGCTTACCTTGAGTGTTGAATGATGGACTCTGAAACTGTTTAAGACTTTCCAAGACTGAAAACATATGAAATGATCTTTGGGAATGTGGCTGGCAATAAAGACTTTCATTATCAAGTCTGTTATGAAAACTATTCATTTGTGATGCATCCAATTTTTTAAATTCAACTACAAGCTCCTGAAAGCAGACATACTGTATGCACAGATTTGGCAACGTTCCTCATGGTTGCCGAGTGACACCGTGGGTGCAAGTAACGCTACTGACTCGTAGACTGGTTTTAATAGAAGGAAACTACCTTGTAAAAGATTCTCATGCAGTATTTGTTTGGTAGGTGTACTCAAACTTTCCACTTGCACTTTACGTCATCAGCATGTCAGAGGCTTATATATTCTAGGAAATATCAGTCCAGTAGAATTAGCGTATGACCAAGTGGAATCCAAAATACCAGTGCGACCGTTCATTTCGCAGATGTCTTAATGACTTTTATAGGTTTTCATTAATAAAAAATAAATACATTTCTTTGTTTTCCCCCAATCAAGCTTGCTTATTATATACACTTCATAATGTATCATAATGTCAAAAGTCTGGCAAGCTTGGACAGTTGCAACAGGGAAGAGCCAGAATTTAAAGATAGCACGGTCAAGTGCCGTTATTCATTTAGGAAATGTCGTAACGTTATGATGACGGAACTGCACCTGCTGTGTCTCCTTTTTGTGTGTGCAGTGGTGATAACTGATCTGGCCTGAGCTTAAAGTCAGTGAATCTCACTTGTTTTCCTTCATAATGCTAAAGTTTTCATTGAGGACAAAAAAAATTTCCCTTAGTCATGTTGTTCATTTTGTTAACACTCAGGTCACTGTGTTAGACGCGGCGGATGAAAGAAAGAGGAGAGATGGAGGAAACACTGGCTATCCTACCGTACACCCACTATCTGTCCATAAAAATATCTTATGGTGAATAAAAAAAAATAAAAAAGCATTTGACAGTATCCCTCAAATCCTACATAGACCAGACCAGACTAGACTGTTCTTAAAACACTGTATATTGTGTAGTTCATGATACTGTGCAATTGTTCTATGTTTAACAGTGAATGTAGTCTTTACTCAGAATTAAATTCATCATTCATCCATTAAGTCTTAATTGGACATAAAATTAAGGGGTTGATAAACATGTACGCATTTCTTCTCTCTAGCACTTTTCTGGCTCTGTTTCTTTTGCCTTCTCATCCTTATCAAGAACATCTCACTCACTTCTGAAATTCAGAATCAAGTAAATATGCTAGGAAGTATTTTCTCATGAAAAAAAAATGTCCTACATATATTAGTTGCTTCTTGTCATTCACAACACATGCACTGTACAGTAGGTCATGCATGTGCACGACCTTAAAACCACCTAGATTTTGGGTTCCCTTTCTGTATTTCTGGTCCCTCCAAGCATTTCAGCTCCTGCCCCTCTGGGGTGTGCTGTGGTGTCTGATCACTAGATCTTTGGCTTGCCAGTTGGTGCCTTCATGGATGCATGATTTGTCTGATGCATCCAATTGGTCCTCAATCGGTTTGCAGTGTTTGGAGGCCAGGTCAGAGGTCGTGGGCTCTTTGTCTGCGGGGCCACTTGTGCGGTGAGCTGTAGTCCATCAGGTGTTCTAGTACCTTTTTACTGTGACCAGCATTGGCTTTTCTGTGGGATTAGACTGGGCAGGCTGGCGTTTGGTCTCAGCACACATGGGTGAGCCTCACCAGTTTACTGGTATATAACTGATAATCAGTGTTATTAATTTCACCTGGCAGTGGTGTTAATGTTATGGCATTAATCTGTATATAGATAGACAGATAGACAACATTATACAGGCTTAATTAATCCAACAAAAACACTGAAACCTGTCAGCAAATAAGGTCATCAAATAAATATTGGATGTAAATGACACCGACTGTCCTACTGTAGTTGTGTTCTTATACCATGCTGATCACAGTGGACTACCTACACTACAGTATATGGACAAAAGTATTTGGCCAAACCTGCAATGACATTGGATCCAAATACATATACTTCAATATGGAGTTGGTTCACCCTTTTGCAGCTATAACAGCTTCCACTCTTCTTGGAAGGCTGTCCATAAGATTGGAGTGTTTCTATGGGAATTCATTCTGTAGAGCATTTATGAGGTCAAGAAGGTCTGGCTCGCAATCTCCGGTCCAGTTCATCCAAAAGGTGCTCGATGGGGTTGAGGTCACAAGGCTCTGTGCGGGCCAGTCAAGTTCTTCCACACTGAACTCACCAACACTGGGGCACAGTCATAGTTATGTCCAAAATGTCTTGGTATGCTGAAGCATTAAAATTGCCCTTCAATGCATATAAATAACGGGCCTGATCGAAAGGACTAAATTCAATAATTAACAGGTTTGACCCAATACAGTGCATCTATTATCCTACATACGTTTATCAAAACTAATCTAGAAATCCAAACATCTACCATTAACTTTCCTTTCTATGAGGATCTGTACACTGCATAAAATATTCTTTTATGCGACATAATGTGGGCACCATAATACCTCATTTTAGTCCAAGCTCTCGGCCAGATAATGAGCTCTAAGGGCCATGGCATCAGAGAATAAACAAGAGGGTACCTGTGGTGGATTATATAACATCATATCGCGAAGGAACTTGATTGTAGGATACAGTTGGTTGAAAAAATGAGGACTAGGCACTCGATAGTGGTCAGTTCAGTGTCTACAGTTTATAGAGTATTATTCTCTTTTTTTCTCTGTACTGTATTCTACCTGTTTTTTCAGGTCTCTTTAGAAACATTTTGAAATAATGTACCCCTTAATTAAATATGCACTGCAAGTCAGGTAGATGAGTCACTAAAAGTAGGATTCACAGGATTTTAGTGGGTGGTACCCCATCAGAAAACTATAACTGCGTATACTGCGCATAACTACTTTGACACACCACTCTCTCCCACTCCTTGCTTTTTTCTTTCAGCCTAGGCTGAGTCACAGCAGCCGTTCGTTGCGAAAGGATAAATGCTGCTTTATTACAGCTGCAGTGACAGTGGCACACTCACGTTGCTGATGGTCATTACCTCTATAAGCTATAAGGAACAATTTGTTTTCTTTGTCATAGTTTTTGGTAAAAATCAAATTAGGTTGAAAGAAAAGAAATGATAAGTGGTCATCCTTTGCTTCTTCTCTGTAATATCTGTCTAATATTATTACCACTTATTTTATTATTATTATTATTAATATTAATAATAATAATAATAATAATAATAATAATTGAGCTTAGACACAAGATAATTAATAGACTTTTTTTGTAAATATGCATACACATTTATATATGTAATAGATATAAAGAAACATTTGCTAAATATAATTTCATGCCATTTTACATAGTGTCTGTAACTTTTTTTTTTATTATTATTTTTTTTTTTATCAATTATCTTAATTGTTATCCAGGTGAGACTTGGCCAATTTAGATTTGACATGAAAAAGTATATTATTCTATAATGCAAAATTGTTAAAATTAAGACATTTGGCATGGTTACGGACACTACAGATTCTTTAAGCTTTTACCAAAAAAAACATCTTTTTAATGTAAGCAACAATTTCAGGTCATATACTTCTAGAAACGTACACACATTTTAGTAACTTTTAAAAGTAGAGTAACACTCAAAGAATTATGTTTAATTTGCACTTTAAATTATTATTGTTAGTATTGGGGTGACAGTATAACGCTGAAAAATGGCCAATTTTGGGGAAGATTTAAAATCATCTCTCCAAAACAACTGAAGTTACTTGAAATTCCCTTTAAGGGAAGCAAAATTGTCCAGTTCGATGTTGCATAAACTTCAGAAGTAGCTTCTTTGGCCCACACATTTTCTGTATTGTATGTATAACACAAAACAAACTAAAAATAAAATCCGCACCAATACTGTGTTTTGATTATGTACACTGTTTGCCTCCTATATAGTAACTTAGAGTTTCGTCTAGAATTTGTCCAAAATATCCTTCACATTTTACTGATACTTTTATCTCATTTGACTTAAAGTATAAAAAGTTAATAAAAAGTCATATACTGATTATTTTCCACCAGTCATGCAAATATCAGATATATCAGATATATTAACCTAAGCATATTGTCGAGGTGCTTGAGCTTGCAAATAAATACATTTACACAGCATGACAAAACAATTGGGCTCAATTATAGGTTGAGGAGACGAGTGTGAGTGTGAGAAACAAGACCATACACATCAGCAGCACGAACACTCTTGATGTCACACAGTGTAGTCATTGCAGAGGAATGTATGAAATTACCAGTGACTTAAGAGGCATAGTATTACTAGGTGACAAGGTTAATCATAACAGAACAAACGCTCCTCTATGCAGTAATAAACACAACAGGGATGAAATAATAATCTTTGCTGGACATTTGAGAAGCTTGTAAAACACAACAGGGTCGATTCACAAATCCAGTCTCACTCATTAGTAATGCTAGTTGAAAGTTTTTGAACAGCTGCTATGACGATTGGGAATACCCTTTGTGTGTGTATACTCCTGCTGCCTGGTGTGATTCTGATGCCAGATTCTGACACGCTTCTATTATTGTCTTTTATTTTCTCCATTCAGTCTAATATCCTGTACTCTGCCAGTTCAGTCATTTATGCTAAAACATATTATATATATAAAATAAAAATTATAAATTAATATTTCATTGAAATGTAAATCTAAATGTAAAAGTAATAAAACAGAATTATTGGTATTGAGAATGAAAGCTTAATATTGCAGATATGCTTAGTAAAGGGGGTCAGTAAAGCACAGCCAGAGGGACTACTACAGTGTTTCTTACAGTGATCACAAAATCAAAACCCACACATACACATGAATGTATGTATATGTATACACATATACAGTATACACTAATATTTGTTGTTGAAGTTGTTAGATACTGGATCTACCATTCAGTTGAATCTCAATAAAGATTTATACTCAAGTATGGTTTATTGGTTTATAATTAATTATTATTGGCGGGGGGGGGGGGGGGGGTGGTTA
>JAQQZS010000014.1:16159716-16191157 GCA_030068045.1 Platyallabes tihoni | reverse complement strand
ATGCATTTTTTGGACGCCTTCAGCATTCCTTTACAATGTAGAAAGAAATAAAAATCAGGAACCATCATGGAGTTAGATAGTGACCCCAAACTTTTGAACGGTAGTGTACATCCGAGCTGTTGAGGGTTAAGGGACTTGCTCAAGGGCCCAACAGGGACAACTTAGTGGTTGTGAGATTTACAACTGAAAACAACAATAAAAACACATGATCATTTGTCTCTGTACTATTTCTTTGCCTGTGTGACCCTCTTAAAACATTTTTTTTAGCTAAGTCATATTTGTATAGTTGGTTAAAATAAAATAAAATTCAGTCCATCATATTGCCCCGGTTGTGCAAAAAAGGATACGTCACTGTATATTGCACAATCCTGAACCCTATATATGTTTATTAAAAAAAATAATAATAATACAATAAAAACCAGCAGAACAAATAACTGGCTAAAATGTTCTGGGTTTTAAGGGTAGGAAAACTAGTCAATCTTTGTGAGGCTCTTTATCTGCTCTCTAGTTTGTACTTCCTCTTCTCTCTCTCTCTGTTTTTCTGTCTTCAGAGATCTCGGTGACGTGAACAAGATACAGTATAACCCCACCAAATTTGTCTTTATTTCCTCTTCTCCAGCAGGATTCTCCTTGCACTATTCAGTAGCTAGAAGACGCAGTAAGCATGTCTGGCAGCTTTCACTCCAGGCTTTCTGTCTTCCTAGTTGGAAATCCAGTGTGGTCTGTCTGTAATGTGCACCATGAGACATATTTCATGTGGTGTATGTTGGAGGTTAGTATTTGCGGATGATGCATGAGATAAGATCTTCTGATCAGCACAGGGGAAATGTGATGATGCTGTGCTGTGGAGGCGGCTGACAGGGAATCACTGTAGTGCCGGTGGGCGTGGCTAAGCCAATGGAGTTAGATTTTAACCAAGCGGCAGCCGCCAGTCTGCGGAGAGAGACTCGGACACGGTAAGGGTTTAACACTACTTATATATAACAACAACAACAACAAATCAATGCTTTGGGATTGGATGTGGGTTTGAAACAGATCTTTAGGGAATGTCGTGACTACAGGCATATGTTTAAAGGGAAGATTTACGCTCGCATATTCGATTGATGTTTGTCTTTGATGTTTTCCTTTTTGTTCCGAGACCCTTTTTATCTTTCAGAATAAATGGACACATTGTAACGGATTTTTTTTTTTTTTTTTTTTTAAATGATCATTGCGGTTAATAACAAAGAAAATAGACGTCGTGGTGCTCACTGGATTGTAGGAATCCCGTTCTAAGGGTGTTACAAGGCACTGTTGAAGATAAAGGCTATACTACAATAATTAATATAGTAATAACACAAAAATAATTAAGCTATTAATATAATCGTCATATTTTTTTTTATAATAATAATAAAAAAAAAAATCAGACCAGTACTAGGCTATGTATTGTAATGTTTATCTTTATGTTGTCGTTTTATTTTAAATGATCTTCTTTAATCTGTTTATTAAAGCTATTCATCTTTGCTGTCACTTTCTTGCGCTGCCCTCTGCAATTATTTTACAATTACTGAGGAATACCGGGAGAACACGCGACTGTTATGCGCCTTGTGACGTCACCGACTTTGATCCGGCAACTGCTGATTTCCCTTTCTTCTTTGTTTTCTTTTCTTTAAGAAAAAAAAAGAAAACGCTTTCATCATCGTCGGTGTCGCCATGTGACATCATACAGCAACGTCTCTGTAGTCAATGTAATGTGTCCATTTTATTCTGACTGGAGAAAGTACATTGTGATGAAAAGGGTCTCCCACCCAAAAAAAAAAAAAAAAAAAAAAGGTCTATATGAAACTGAATATAGTCAGAGAACTTAGCAGCACTTACAAATCCTTAGTACAAGTACAGCTCAGAAGTCAGATGTGTATGTGCATCTTATCAGCTAACCCAAGAATAATCAGCCAAGGGGGAAAAAATGTCTATTTTCTGTGGATCCCATTCGGTTTGGGTATACGGAGAAGTGAGAGAGTGGTCAAGCTGGCTAAAGAAGCAGCCAAAAAAGTGATGGATCCATCCGTCCATCCATCCATCCATCCATTCATTCATCTAGGAACCTCTGTAGTCCAACTAGGGACCGTGAAGGCCAGTGGAGATTACCATGGTATTTATTCCAGTTTTTACGACCATGGTAGGACAACATTCAGAAGAGCATTACAAAAAAAAAAAGTGGATGTTGAAGTCGGTATCAAATGATGAAAGTCAGAGGAGAAAGGTATAGTGTGGTGAAAGGCAAAACACCAATGACAACTAAAAAAGAAGTGGGATTGTGACTGAAGAGCAAGACATTTTCATTCAATACAAGACAAAGTAAAAAAAAAAAAAGGAAGTTAATTAGCAGACTATGAATTGGATGCAGCAACCTTAATAGCACTCTACTTACAGGTGACACCCAAACACCCAACGGGACTCTGTGAGGAACGCTAGGAAAGTGAGATTGTTGAGCATGTATTGGTCTTTTTGAGAAAGATTGGACTGGAAAGTTGGCTTTAAATGACAAGGAAGCTGAGGAGAGAGAGAGAGATCTATAGGTGGCAGTGATGCAACTTACAGAACTCCAACTAGATGCTGAGTGGTACTGGAGGACAGAGTGTCTGGAAGTACCGGATAAAACAGACAAAGTGTTCAAGACAAGATCAGGGAAGGATGCATTAGATGCTTTAAGGAAGGCTTGTCTGGAAAATCGGCATTAAGAGAAATGCCGGGAGGATGAGGGAGAATGGGACCTACAGTTGGCGGTAATGTAACCATCATACTGGATTCCAACTGTTAAACAAATAAGAAGAAGGAGAACCTGCAGAAGAAAGATGCAGGGATTTTACCTCCATCACACCATTACATTGTCAAGATTTGCTTAAGATTTTTGTCAAAGTTTTTGTCATGATAAACAATACGAATGCAGTTCTGTCCTACCTAGTGGGCACATGGACTACCCCTCAGGTCTGTAGAAGGTATTTAAAATTCAAGACCCCTTAAGATGTCTTTGGGTCATCACTTAAAAATCACATAAAATTAATCATAATCTAACATTTTAGATGACTGTACTGTAGTTCTGTTTGGTATAACAAGCACTATACTTAATATTCTACTCTAGACCGACCACTTGAGTACAGCTAAATTCAAATGTACAGCTTGCTAGCAGTATGTTGTTGTTGGTCTTTCAGCTGTTCCCATCGAGGGATCGACACAGCGGACTATCTGATCCGCTCAGGCAACTTGGCATAGGTTTTACACCCAATGCCCTTTCTGATGCAACCCTCCTGTTTTATTCGGACTTGGAAGCAGCACTGCATCCAGTGGCTGGGATGTGGGCATTGGGTGGGAATTGAACCCGCAGTATAAGTTAGTATCATTAGTAGTTCCATCCATCTATCTAGGAACCTCTGTAGTCCAACAAGGGACCATGGAGGCCAGTGGTGAGAATTAGGGCAGAAGGGGTAAACCCCAGATCCATCGCAGGGCACAAACATACATTTACACACTCATTCGCACAGTACGGGCAATTTGGAATGCCAATTAGTCTTGGACAGTGGGAGGAAACCGGAGTACCCAGAGGAAATTCACCAATTTGGACCATGGAGGTGCAGGGCAACAGTGCTAACCACTAAGGCACCCTACTGCTATTATTAGTACAGTAGTTATGCAATCTTTACTAAAAAGTTTACTGTTAGTTTACTGAGTTTAACACCCTGTCTAAGTTTCTTGAACTAGTTGTTGTTAGGCTCTTCTTAAGAAACCACCTTTCTGACCTCTCAGATGTGTCCTCTCCAACACATCTTTATATCTACAACATTAGAGAAAGTCCAAAAGATATGCTCCTAAAGTCAGAACAGCCAGCAAGCTGTGTTTTCTACCTTAGTACAGAATCAGTGCTGGCTTCAGCTTGGTCTGGGTCACCAAGTTACTAATTACTCCATGAAGATATCGTAAAGACAACTTTAGTATGAGGCTTTCAATTAATCCTGAAGACATCTGGGGTGTTGATATATTTAGTGCTTTAACGGATTTTGAAGACATCCCCAGTAAGTTTCTAGTGTGTATCCTGCAGTCCTGTCTGAGTCCACTGGCTACTTTCTGATTAGATTGAGACATGCACAGATCTCACACTAACCCAGCTCTGATTAGGGGATGTTAGGACACATGGTGCTTGATACCAAGCTGATATTGACATCTTTATAGCAACCAAGCTGTCTACTGTTTCTACATGCTTTTGTTATCATGTTATGCAGAACATCGAGGAGAGATGACAGCAGGCTTTAACACAATGTGTGCCGTGTTAGATGTGTGTCAGTCAGCACCTCACCCATGGAGCATAAATTATGTCAGTGGGGCAGTGAATGTCAAATCAGCCCTGCTTTCCAAACTGAAGTTTGAGGCTTGGTATTGGATTGATGGTTTCGTAATGAGACTGACAGTTCAGAGACTTGGACACATCACATGCCTGACAAAACTATTTCATCATCAAGGATTAACATTTAATAAGGTTGTGCCATGATTTTTAGGTAACTGGTCTGACATTTTGTCCTAACCGGTCTCAAATTTGACAGAATATTGACAGAAAAAGACCACTCTCGGTCAACGTAGGTATGACCTCTTAAGAGACTAATTCCATAAGTTATAATCATAATTTATGTTATGTTTAATCCAAACCATGTCCATGATGCATATCGCTTTATAAATGGCATTTTTGACATTTATGTATACGATCAGTGTGGAATTTGATTGCTTTAAAGCTAAACAGTGCTTCTCATTGTTTCCCAGCAGGAAAGGCTGGTTCCTCAAGGACTTTATCACACTAAACCATGGGAAAGGATTACTACAAGACCCTGGGCATTCAGTCTGGGGCCAATGAGGAGGAGATCAAAAAAGCCTACAGGAGGATGGCCCTCAAGTTCCATCCAGACAAAAACAAAGAGCCTAACGCAGAAGAAAAATTCAAAGAAATAGCCGAGGCATATGAAGTCCTCAGTGACCCAAAGAAGAAAGCCATTTATGACCAGTACGGCGAGGATGGTAAGTGGCACAAGAGTTGTTTATGGGTATACATTATATGGCATGCGAAAGTTTGGGCAGTCCTGGTCAAACTTCCTGTTAATGTGAACAGTTGAGCAAGTGGAAGATAAAATGATCTCCAAAAGGGATAAAGTTACAGATGACACATTCCCTTTATATTTTAAACACAATAATTGGAAAAAGGAAAAAGGCCTGCAGCAAAAGTTTGGGCACCCTGCATAGTTAGTACCTAGTAGCTCCCCCTTTATCACAGCTTGTAAACTCTTTTTGTAGCCAGCCAAGAGTCTTTCAGTTCTTGTTTGAGGGATTTTCACCCATCCTTCACCCAGTCTTCCAGTTCTATGAGATTCCTGGGCTGTCTTGAACGCACTGCTCTTTTGAAAATTTCCAGTGATGTTTAGGTCAGGAGATTATGAAGGCCATGGCAAAACCTTCAGCTTGCTCCCCTTGAGGTATTCCATCGTGGACTTTGAGGTGTGTTTATGATCATTATCCATTTGTAGAAGCCATCCTCTTTTCAACTTCACCTTTTTTACACATGGTGTTATGTTTGCTTCCAGAATTTGTTTAAATTTAATTGAATCCATTCTTCCCTCTACCCGTGGAATATTCCCCATGCCATTGGCTGCAATACAACCCCAAAGCTTGATCCATCCACCCCTATGCTTAACAGTTGGACTGGTGTCCTTTTCATGAAATTCTGTACCCTTTGTTCTCCAAACATACCTTTGCCTGTTTTGCGGCCAACCTCATCAGTCCACAGGACTTTTTTTCCAAAATGCATCAGGCTTGTGTAAATGTTCAAAATTCATACGCTGTGGTGAGGACGCAGGAGAGGTTTTCTTCTGATTACTCTTCCATGAAGCCATATTTGTGCAGGCGCCGCTGAACAGTTGAACAGTGTACCATGACTAAAGAATCTGCCAAATCCTCCTGGAAGTCTTTTACAGTCAAACGAGGGTTCTGACTTGCTTTTCTAGCAATCCTACGAGCAGCTCTCACTGATATTTTTCTTGGTCTTCCAGACCTTATCTTGACCTCCACTGTTCCTGTTTCCCGCCATTTCTTAATTATATTCCGAACGAGGAAATCTTTACCTGAAAACACTTTGCTATCTTCTAATAGCCGACCCTGCTTTGTGGGCATCAATGATTTTCATTTTCTAGTAAACTGTTTAGAGGAACCTTTGGGTGCTGATTGATGGGGCAAGGTTAGAGGATTCTGGGTATTTAGAAAGCTTTGAAATTTGCATCACCTGGCCTTTCTTACTGACTGTGAATAAGCAGTCTAATTAAGGTCTGATACATTGGTCAAAGGTATCTGGAAGACTCCTAGGATTTCCATTCTTTTGCAGAGTGCTGCTTTCCCTTTGTAGAAAACAAGAACAATACACTGGTATGGCTTCAAATATTGCAAATAAGTGCATCTAAACTATTGTATAAGTGCATCTTCCACTTGCTTATTTGTTCACATTAACAGAACTTTTAACCCCAAACTTTCGCATCCCACAGTATGTGGTTGTTAATGATGACATTTAAACATCTTGCTGTTTTTGAACATCTCAGCAGAAGTAGTAAAAAAATCTGTTTTCTTTTTGGCTTGCATATAAAGGCAAGAGCTCTATGTTGTATGTGTATATGCTTCTGTCCTGCAGCTTACAATGGTGTTCCTTTCCCTGGTACTATGCATCCTAGACCTCCTGCCAGAATGATTCTTCTATTTTTAGGGCGCTATAAAACCTTGTTGTTGTTTTTTTCAGACTTGAGCTGTGAATTTTGGATCTATCCGGAATACAATGATGTTTGCTCTACTAGGCCTTGTTTGGTATATACTGTATACTGTTACATAAAGCTGTAGGAAATTTACAGCATGTTCCTTTTTTTTCCCCTTTGAGTATACACTTCAAAAGTTTCCCAGGCTTTCGTTAGGCCTCGAGTATTTAGTATGAAGCTGCAGATAAACATCCCACAGTTTGATATTACATAGCCGTCTGGGGAACCAGCACTTGATTTGAGCTCAGAGTATCATTACGACTGATGGGATGTTAAATGAGACGCTATGCGAAATGCATTGCGGGTTCTAACAGCAACCAAAATCTTGTTTTTTTGTATTTGGCTTGACGAGGCATGGTAACATCAAGGAGGATGCATAACCCTTAACCGAATTAAATATTTAGAGTGGCCTATATTCAGTTCCAGTTGTTTAGAGGTTTAAGAGTTACAGGGTTTTACTGTGTGAACCTTTAAGAAGTCACCATGTAATGGCATTCTGTCAAGAGAGAGTTTCCAAGCCAACATGACGTAGTTATTTTCCGTTTCCCCTGTTTCCTTGAAGTTACATTCCGACCTGTAAATGCTTTTACGGATAAGAATAGACGTAAGGTAGGCTGTTTGTGACAGATAATATCTGCGTACTGTACTGTACCCATCTCACCAAATGTGTGTTGTCTTTTCTCAGTATCCAAAATAGAAAGAGAGTGACACACACTCTTGGCAGCACCTCGCTGGAGAAGCACAAGCAACCAAACTGACATTTGCTAATTGCTGCTCTGAAATAGCTTGTCTATAAAGATTATTATGTAAACTATAACTATAACGATGTGTTTCATGAAGCTGGATGTACAGTACACACAAGTGTGTTATACAGTATAACCTTAAATGTGTTCGTGCTAAGAAAAAGACTTCTAAACCTGCAAACCCAAACATTTTAATCTGTCTCAGATTTAATGTGTTCACAGTGAGAAGTTCTACAATATGGTGTGTATTATTAATACTCAGACGATGTAGAATTCCTGTAAAATGATTGACATTTTTGCACTCCATGGTTACCGCATGGGCTATGCAGCAGTAGGGGGGAAGCCGTCTCGCACACGCTGCTGCGGTTAGACATTTTCTTAAGAGCCGAGACATTATTATGGGAACAAAAACATTAGTTTTTTTTTTTTTTTTAACTCACTTTGACAGACACAACTTCTCAGAGCCAGTGTAGGTGTTATGCAGGACTCAAGAGGTTGCTGTAGTACGTAATCAAGAACATTGGTGGGATCTTTAATGAAATGTTCCTGGCTTATTGCCTGTGCATTCCCTTCCATGAATGACAATTTATTCATATATTTGAATATATACAGATTAATAATCTACATAAGATATGGATGGGTGACAAATTAAAGGTGTCAGTCAATGACGAGCCACTAGAACAGCTGTAGTGCTTCAACCCAGTTTCAACAAGTATAAGGTAGAAAGGATTTTAAAGGTTTCTAACATGTTACTTGGTAACCAAAGACCATGGCATATGATTTACATTGGGTTTTTTTTATACTCATTAAAGCATTGGGTGAGACTTTACGCCCTGTGGATGGGAACAGAGTCACCCTGGTAGAGCCCACGTACATCAGGAAAGAATAATTTCATCATAAGTGTTTGTCAGAATAACATCGTATTGATTTGCAGTGACCCTCTGCAAGATATTTGAGGAAAAAATGCCTTGAAAGCAAGACATCTAAGGTATTTGACTAGTTCCCTTTGTGGATCATACTGTAGCTCTTAAGACCCCAATTAAGGTAGGCCAAGTACACAAGTGGAATAGAAATGAGAAATTGTACAGTATAACCAAATCTAAAACCTATTATATATTTACTGTATATTTCTAAGAAGCCTTAGAAACTTGTTTCCAACCATGTCAACGTTTCTTTTCAGGACTCAAAAGTGGAGGAACTGGCTCATCTAGTGGACCAGGCACTACCTATCACTACACCTTCCATGGAGATCCACATGCCACATTCGCATCTTTCTTCGGTGGCTCGAACCCCTTCGATATGTTCTTTGGCTCTGGACGTCATTGGAACGCCAGCAATGGTGCCGGAGACCACGATATGGACATCGACATGGATGGGGATGATGATCCATTCAGCTCCTTCAGCCACTTCGGCTTTAACGGTCTCAATGGGTTCCATCGTGGGGTAGGTCGGCGACCTCGTAACGAGTCTTTGCACAGCAGCAGCAACACCAGGAAGAAGGTACAGGACCCTCCTGTGGTGCACGAGCTGCGGGTATCTCTGGAGGAAATCTTCCATGGATGTACTAAACGCATGCGCATCACTCGGCGCCGCCTCAACCCAGATGGAAGGACGACGCGGTCGGAAGACAAGATCCTCAATATCGTCATCAAGAGAGGATGGAAAGAAGGGACCAAGATCACCTTCCCTAAGGAGGGCGACGAGAATCCCGAGAACATTCCGGCTGATATTGTTTTTGTGCTTAAGGACAAGGGACACCCGCACTTCAGGAGGGATGGATCGAACATCGTATACACTGCCAAAGTCAGTCTTAAGGAGGTATGTGGTTATTTTTCTCGTTCAAAAATGATATATATTCACATACACACTGATCAGCCATAATTGTAGTACCACATAACTAACAAGAGTTAAATTAAGTTTTTTCTGTTATTCTATTATGAAAATATTTATATATGAATGTTTTGAGATACATCGCACTTAATATTAGTACAGACTGAAGAGCTCAGTGTAATTGTGCATCATCAGTGTAGGAGGAGTGAAAGCCAGCCAAGGGATATTATAAAAGCAGAACATTAGGAGGCCTGAAAGGAACCTTGTTGGACATCATATCACACATCCTTTGGCTCTGAGGAATTTCCACAAGTAACAGCCTGCCAAGTGAGATCTAAATCATGCGAGACTGTTTATCAAAATATGAGTTGATTCTGTCAAATGCTATATGCAAGTTGATCAATGACCAGTGTAGCAAACATTGATAATGTATTATGACGGGTACAGATAATAGAGAAGAATCAGGTTGGTTTTTCTCCAGAATTGTAGCTTGGCAAGTGAGAAAATCTGAGAAAATAAGACAAGCACAGTAACAAAGTTTAATGAATATATGGAGTAAAGGCTCCACCAATTACAGTAACTTATACTGCTAGCAAGTTATAAATGTAACTTTAGTACTCAATTATATATAACGTATATTGTTATACCAATCAGGACTAAAGTCATTAAAATGTTATTGGATTATGGCACTTTTTGTCTGAACATCACTAGAAGACGTAGTAACACAGTTTTTCCAACTACTACCAATACTACCAATATACCCTCTTTTGTTCTGATCCAGCATCTCGGATGCTTTTGCTGGTACCAAGATCATTTAGACCAGATGTGTAAAATCTGGGCAAAACCTGCAATATGCAAAACGTCCCCAAGTGTTTGCTCATTTATGTATTATTTTATAATTTATAATTAGCCAACTGTTCTGATAGTTAACAGTCCTATTTAAAGTGCAAACAAGATGGTATGAATAAGTAAGTGAAGACCAAAAAAAAAAAGCTTTTGAGCAGCACCATGACACCCAAAAACAGATTGTTTTCTTCCCTATAATAAATTATTTATCTGGGACATTCGTTCATCTGTAAAAACCATATGCTGATTCTTTTTTGGTCTACTTGCTTTCTAGCTAATATAATGCTCCTTTCAGTCCATTACATACTGTATAATGAAGTATATTGTCTTGGATATTTGTAATTTAGGTGGTATGGTGGCTTAGTGGTTAGAGCTGTCACCGTGCACCTCCGGGTCCTGGGTTCGATTCCCACATTGGTCTGTGTGCATGGAGTTTGCATGTGCTTGCTGGGGTTCTCCAGTTTCCTCCCACAGTCCAAAGACATGCAGATTTGGCTAATTGGCGTAACCAAATTGCCTGTGTGAATGATGACTATAGGTCCAAGATGGGAATAAATACAATGGTCATTACTGGCCTCCTTGGTCCCTGGTTGGACTTCATGGACTTCTAGATAGATGGATGGATATCCGATTTGGGGCTGTGAGCTGAAGGTGAAGTGCAGCGAACGGTTTTGCTTGTTGATCCTAAATTTAGTCAGTCCATAAATGTTTTTTGCCCTACTGTCTGAATTTATTAGCATTTGGCTGATTCGGATATGGATTACAAAATGCACATCTGCACATCCAAAAGCATCATCTTATATTGTACTTGCTCCAACCTTGTGCTATTAAAGGAGGTATTTATATGAGTATCCTTCCAACATGGGTTTTACACTGGGGTATAAAAAGAATTCTGCATAACGACTTTGCTTTCCATGTGTCTAAGAGGATACAAAACATGTAGCAATTAGTCAGTTTCTGAATTGTACTTTAAACGTCTTGGAAAGAGTGTATTCGAAAAACATTCCTTCAGTCTTCTTTGCAGTCAGATACAACAAGCTCAGTTGTTCGATCAGTTGGGCTCTCCAAATTGTCGACCCAGACGTAGACTAGACAGATTAACTACGGTCTTATCACTGGCAACTGTCTCCTCATTTTTCTGCTCTTGGAGGATGAAATGAAAGGCTTAGCTCACTTCATGCCAGGTGTGTCCAGATTAACTATTGACCCTGTTGACCTCACTAAATTTATCTCAAGTGTGAAGACTAAGGACACCGTAGACATAGTTTTAACCAAACTCAGCACAGCATGTGAAATAGTTCTTTTTATCAGGGTTCAGCAGCAGGTTTACACAATCACCAAGTCTACGGAAGGTATAGTTTGAACAACTATAATCTCTGTATATCTGTCCTGTGGTGCCTCCGATCAAATTTGCTCCAGGCTCGAAGGCTTCGTGCTTTCGAATGATGTTAAGCAGAGTCAGCTTTTTCTGGCTGTTCAGAGCCCTTACTTGGTTTATCCTCTCCCACTAAAGTGTGAGGGCAGAAGAATGTCGTGTTGCAGTGTCATACATCACAGCACACTATCCTCACTGGGAAAAGGTCTAGCCAGCAAACCAGGCGCATATAATTGTCAAGCGAGTCGTTCATCGTTTTATTGTATTTTTGGTAGCTGCAAAAGCAAAAGGTTGCAGGTAGACTCAAATATGGGTTTTTGAAAAGAAACACTTTGCCCTTGGGTTCCTACAAAGAAGCTTTGATGTTCCCCATAATGGGTAACTCAGGGACGCGATCATTTCTTTTGTGCCATGTAGACGTGTCTTCAGTCTTAACTAAAGGTTTCCACCAGCTCCGGATTGATCAAATGATGAAGAAGAATCAGAACATGACTAATACATTCTTACTAAAATTAACCGACACTTTCAGCCTCTCACTTAATTATTTCAAAATAGCCTTAATGGAGTCCTGAGTCACCGCAGAATGTTTCTGAGCATCACTAAGAGAAGTGGGTGGGTTTTTTTTTTTCTCTCTCTCACCTGGCTGTCTGAAAGCTTAATCATTTCAGCAGTCAAGGGAAATACACAGTTACGTCTCGGCTTCGCTCGTGACATCAGGTTGACTGTGCCAGATTTCACAAAGCCATTTCAAGGAAACGTCTCCAAGCGCCCAAGCCTTTCAGAATGCAGCCTACTTTTCTCAAAATAGACCAGACTTTACTGCATTACTTTCAGCCTCCAGTCTCAATCCGTTCAAACGTCTGATACATATGTGTTTAGGATGCATGTTTTCATGATCCTCTGATCCGGGACGGTGTTTAATATCTTTTCCAGAGGATGGCGTTAGATACAGTATGGCGCTGCTCCTCATCGAGCTCATTAGAGGTCCACGTTGAAACTTGATGAGAAGTTAACACAGCCCTAATATCACTGAGGCAATAAATTGGTCTGCCATCTGTCTTGTGGTGTCCCATGAACATGCCAACTTGCTCGTAAATCTTCGCCAGCCTGTTTGCGATAATCACATCTGCAAATAAAGATGAAGATATTTCTTCCGGCTTCCTTCTTAATTATAAGGAATATCTTTCTCTAGCGGAGATTCATTGTTTCAGTGGAACTTTTGGGGTTAGGAGAGTCAACCATTGACAGGACATTTGGCTTTAGGGGTTAAAATCTTTGGTCTACATTTAAGGAGCGTAACTGGATGTACTCTAGAGCTCTGTTTTGAGTAAACTTTAGAGCCTCCTTGGTAACTTGGCACGAATGACCATGTATCACCAAGATAACTTTAGGCTGAATATGATCCTTACTCAGCACAGATAAAGACTTGTATTATATTTTAGATTTACTTAGTCTTAATAAAACTACATATATATTTGGTATTTGGCGCATTATTTCAAAATGTAGCTCCTCATCCATTGTTCTGCATTAAGCCAGCCATGAAAATTGCAAGGCATTCTGGCAAGGCCAAATGTTTCCTTGAGCCTCAACCATGGCCTGTTTGCTTCTAGCCTGAAGGATTGAGCTGATGTCATTGCTAACATAGCTCCTTATCGCATGTGGCAGCTGCTTTGTAGTTCGTTCAGGCTGTGTTGCTCCTCTATAATCTGAGATGAGGTATATTTAAAGAACGTCCATTCCTGGAAAGCTGAATCGAAGTATCAATGTAACTATAAGAACCTGCATTAGACATGTTTGACATGTCTATGTCTCGGATGTAAACCGTGTAAAAATCAACAGAACAAGCCGTTTATTTTGTATGTGCTTTCAATAGAACAGTAGAAATTGCTGGTGTCCTGATCTAGAAGTAGTCATGGAACGTTTTGACCCCTCTGACAAACCTGCCAAGTATTTACAACCTCGACTGATTCTTCAGTTGCTCCATTAGGGCTGCAAAATGAGAACAGCAGCTAAAATTAACTTAGCACCACTGACCCCCCTCTACGATAGCATCCGGCACACTCACTCAGATACCCAACTGTCACTAATTAAGACTTGTACAAAAAAAAAAAAAAAACCCCTAATGTTTCAAAGATTAACACAATAATTTTTTTACAAATATGTCATAACGAATAGTCTCAGTTCTTACCTTTTATTTTGTTGTTTATTCAATGTCTGACTCAGAATGTGCTGTTTATGACCTCACTTTTACAAACTTGGGAACGAATTTAGAGAACATAAACAGAGACAGATGAAGAGATAGAGGGATAATCTACAAAGCAAATGAAGAAGCAGCTCATAAATCAGCGCCAGACATCAAATGAACATGGGTTTAGATGGTCGTGATGATATATGGCGTCTAATATCGATCAGTAGCTTGAGAATGAAACCGTTATGGGCCTAGGCGATGCATTACATCAAACACAAGGTCTCATTGATGGCACTACCATGGGGCAAAACATTACACACATCTAAAGACAGACAGGGAGCGATTCTTCATTCATTCATTCATTCATTCATTTAGCTATACTGCTTTATTCTGTATACAGGGTCGTGGGAGGCCTGGAGCCTATCCCAGGAGACTTTGAACAAGAGGCTGGGTACACCATGGATAGGGTGCCAATACATTGCACGGCACACATAATACAGGCAATTCGGGAACCAATTAGCTTAATCTGCATTTCTTTGGACTGTGGGAGGAACGCGGGGCACCAATAAGCATGGGGAGAGCATACACAACCCTAGTTGAAAATCGGACCTTCGACCCTGGAGGTGCGAGGCAACAGTGCTCACCACCTCGAAGCTATTAATGATTACTAATTTAATGTTTCAAATCAAAATCCATAGTGCGCTACTGGGACCATGTCCTGATCTTTCCAAACCCCGCCCCCCCTCCAAAAAAACCACACAGATTTCCTCCCTAATTTCATAGTGTACAATTCCTCCCCGTCACTAGGGGGCTCCCACATTAAGGCTACTACTACCACTCAGTCGGGAGGGCCGAAGTCTATCACGTGTTCCCTCCGAACCACGTGACGCCAGCCAACCGCATCTTTTTGAACTGTTCACTCACGCACCGTTGGGGGCGGCGTAACACACTCGGAGGACAGCGCTATCCGCTCTTTCCGCCTGCGTGAGCTCACAGACGCCCCTGATTGGCTGTAGAGCCGTGATTAATGTGGTAGCACTAAGTACCTCTCATCCCGCCCCTCTGAGAGAGCTCGGCCAATCAGCTTTCTCCAGACCTCCGGCTGCGAGAGGTTACAGCATCACCCGGGAATCACTGCGCCACTCGGAGGCCCTGCGTTTTTCTTTCTAACGCTGACTGGTGGCGCTGTTGTGTCCCATTCTGGAAACTTTGTTGTAGCAAAGAACTTACAGAAAACTGACACTACTAACTTCTTCCAGAAAAAACTATTAAATGTCTCTTCACAGAGTTGTTCACCACAGTGTTGATTATGTTTTCCTGAAGTCTCATGTATTCTAATCCGGTTTATTATAAATCATGGATCATGTAGCGATCTGTTATACAAGGCTATGTGAAGGATGCGTTATGATATTAGTGAGAATGGAATGTTTATTATAAAACGGTTGGATTAATACTGGCACCACGTTTGACATAGTGATTAGCACTGTGGCCTCGCACCTCCAGGGTCAGAGGTCTGAATTTCCGCCTGGAGTCTGTGTGTATATGGAGTTTGTATGTTCTCTCTGTGTTTGGTGGGTTTCCTCGGGGTACTCCAGTTTCCTGTAGTGTGTGAATGAGTGTGTGCGCCCTGCTGTGGATTGGTACCCTGTCCAGGGTGTACCCCGCCTCATGCACAAAGTCTCCTGGGATAGGCTCCAGGCCCCTGTGGCCCTGTATACAGGATAAGCGGTATAGACGATGAATGAAAGAATGAATCAACACTTCCTGACCAATCACAATACAGAATTTAATAGTACATTCACATTATTCATAGTGATTTTAACATGATTTGGATCACTTATTGAACAAACTGCTATGATTTTGTCTAACATGATTCCCTTTACTTTTCCTTCTCCAGGCCCTGTGTGGTTGCACGGTGAATATTCCCACCATAGACAACAAGGTTATTACGCTGCCCTGCAACGACATCATTAAACCAGGAATCATAAAGAGACTTCGAGGTGAGGGTTTGCCCTTACCCAAGAGTTCATCCCAGCGCGGGGACATGATAGTGGAATTCCAGGTGCGCTTTCCCGACAGGATACCGCCTCAGTCCAAAGAAATCATCAAACAGCACTTACCCCAGTCTTAAAGCCATTGTTCTCGGATTCCTCCACGTTTCTATTTTAAGATGGACATTATCTTTCACAAACATTAATAACGATCCAGAGGACTGCAAATCGCGTATAAAGGACCGGACGTCAACTACATACAGTATTTTGTTAACCTTTTTGAGGGCATGTGGGGAAAACAATTCTTTCTGAAAGATTTTTTTAAAGCAGTTTGTTACCTTGAAGCCTATGGCTTTCATCCATGACCTTTTTCATGATCTCCTCATTTTTTCACTTCATTACTTCGAGGCGAAAAGGAAAGAATCGAACCCTGCTTTGTTTAAATGAAGCTTAAATGTGGATGACTGATGCTATGCTTTGTTTCACAGCTTATGCGTTTCTTCTCTCTTAAATGTTGTCCCTTCTTCAATTTAGATTTTTGGATAAAGCAGATTACGATTACACTTTAGGTCCTTTAGAGTGATGGGCTGCCTTTAGCACCAGCAAGTTCGATAGAAACCATTTGATATATTTTTATTCTGAGAATCAACCCAGCAGTCTAAAGGTGCTTTGTTCTCTGTGACCAGATTATTAGGTGCTGTCGCTCACCACAAGTCTTTAATGGTGTGATCACAGAATCTCGAGTGCCTTAATACGGCTCCGACTAGCTAGACTTTAGAGTCAGGTTATGTAACGAAAAAGACAAGTGTTTTCACTTCAACCAAGGCCTATTATGGTACTGTATACGCCACTGAACAAGCAATTATTATGTCATTGCAAGATTAGCCTGCACTGGTAGTCTTTTAGAGACCATGTTTTGTTTTTCTTTTATGTGTGCATGTGCTTGTTTCATGTACTGTATTTAAGACTTTTTTTTTTTTTACACTATTTACATTACCATGACCCATACAGTACATCATTTTTCTTTAAATATACAGTATCCGTAAGACAATCATGAGTCTTTCATGGTAGGTTTAAAGAAAAGGTTTGAAAGAATGAAAATGAAGCCATGTACACCGTAAACACTTGGTTGGGAGGAACGTGTTAAGGATTCATCGTAGCTGTATATACACGCTTTCCGTAAAGAAAACACCACAAGAGCACTTTCAGAAAACTGTGAAGTCAGATGATGAAGTTTGGTTTGAAGGTAGGTTGTAAACATTAAATTGCACACTGTATGTATACTGTTCCGTGCACACGACTGTGGATATACAGTACATACTGTATGAAACCTTCAGTTTGCAAATAAGGATATGCACACTATGAAGCGGATGGAGAGAGTTTTGAAGTTTAGGTATGACTGCTGACACTTTTACTATTTTAGACGTGCACACTTTATAGTTACGGTTTCCTCTTGTTATTTAAAAAAAAAAAAAATTTCTATACATTTGTATCCCTTGAGATGTATTGCCTTTTAGCAATATAGCCAACATTTGTCTTTTTTTTCTTGGACAATCAAGTACGAACCCATCTCTCTCTCTCTGTCTCTGAGAATCCGAATGTTCTTCTCAAACATGAAACTTTTGAAAGGTGCCAAGAAATTTGGGGTGCACAGTCACTAGAAAAAGGTTACTAGCATGAGTTTATCTAATCATGTCTAAAACTAGGATTTTTTGCTTGATAATTTTTTTATGTCATTTTTACACCAATGTTATTTATGTATTCTTTAATATAACATTCGGCCTCCGTTTTTTAAGTAAATCTAACTTGCTAGCTGGGATTGTAAAAGGGTTTAGCAAGTGATACGAGTGAACCAGTGTGTTGGTGTACTGTGATTTTAAACATTGTTAAGGCCTACTGGACTGATGCTTTGGCGGGGCTGAAGCTTGTTCTGAATGTGCTGTTTTTATTTTTAGTAGTACGGCTAAATTATGTACCTTTTTGTTGTTAAAGGATATTGTTTTAAAAGGCAAGAAATAAACCACATACCATAACTTTATGGCCTTTTTTTTAATAACTAAACTTGTTTTGCATCATTGTATTACAGTACTGTAAGTATCTAATATTGAACTGCATGTCTGGTACATGAAAAATATTTCTTTACTATAAGAAGTATGTAATTCATAATACTATGAATTACATAATACTATGAATTACATAATACTATGAATTAATACTATTAAATCTAGCCTATCTATAATTTCTTATCCTAACTAAAATTTTTACAACAACCCATTTACAAGATTATTACGTTTATTTCTATTCAAATGTTATTAAAATTGCAAGAAGATTATCAGCCAATAGAACAAGACATTTTTCGCTTGCAATTTTAGCAACATTTGGCTAGAAATAAGCTTAATCTTACACCATATGGACAAAGGTATTTGGCCAAACCTACAATGACATTGTCTTTAAATACATACTTCAACATGGAGTTGGTTCTCCATTTGTAGCTATAACAACTTCCACTCTTCTTGGAAGGCTGTCCACAAGATTTCTGAGTGTTTCTGTGGGAATTCATGCCCGTTCATTCTGTAGAGCATTTATTAGGTCAGGCACTGATGTTGGACGAGAAGGTCCGGCTCGCAATCTCTGTTCTAGTTCATTCCATAGGGGCTCCATGGGGTTGAAGTTAGGGCTCGATGGGGCCAGTCAATTTCTTCCACACCGAACTCATCAAATCATGTCTTTATAGTTCTTGGTTTGTGCACATGTCAGTCATGTTGAAAAAGAAGGGACTTCCCCAAACTGTTGCCACAAAGTTGGAAGCATATCATCGTCCAAGATGTCTTGGTTTGCTGAAGCATTAATCAGCGTCTGAGGATAAGGGGCCTGATTGAAACACCTGAATTCAATAATTAACAGATTTGGTTTGGTTAAGAATATTTCACTTGCTAAGATGTGATTTCTCATGCAATGTGAGGGAAAATTTTTAGTACTAATAGTGAGTGAAAGCAAAATAAAAAAAAAATAGTGGGATAAATTATGAGAGACACATTAAATCAAGGGCTGCAAAAGTGCAAATGTACTAATGGCCCATTGTTCTCAACAGCCCCCTCTACCCTGTTACCCTTAACATTTTTGGGGCACCTCCCTTTGTAATAAACATTACGAAAAAGGTTATCATTTGACTCAACGTCATGATTGAATCAACAAAATAAGCAATTATTAATGTATGAAACATTAAATACTCATTTAAATTGTACCTGAAGGGTAAATTAAATAAGAAATTAAACATAATAAATGAATGAATGAATGAATAAATAAATAAATAAATATGGAGCACAAATATGGAGCACTGAATCTTTTCAGCTTTTTAAAATATTTTAACACATACTTACATTTGCAATATACAACATATAATCCATTATTTAAATATTAGAAATGAATTTTTATTTAAAAAAAAAAAAAAAACAAATTTTTAACCAAATTCCAAAAACTTAAACCCTCCTATCCACCAGGGGCAGTAGGGATACCTTAAAAAAAAAAAAAATACTTTTTACAAAACTCAGTTGCATGATATATCATTTGCTATAACTCTTCAACAGCCAACTTTCTCTTTCTTATTTTTTCGCCTCATACTGTACATGCCTGACTGGTGCATTTATACTCAAACTCGAAAGCCTAAACAGCTCATAATTTGCAAACGCCTACTGTAAATCCTGAGGCCCAGAGCACAATCTGACTCACATTCTAAGAAAATTAACTAGCATGTCACATGCCTCAGCTAAAATTAATGATTCAGGAGCCAGGATCCTAGAGCTCAGAGGTTAATGGCCAATGGCTTGTCATTCCCCCGGTTCTTATTGTAGAAGCACATCTCTGGTACATCTCCAGAAACCTCTGCAGCACTGTTGAAATTGGATTGAGCAAACTATCACCGCATAATATAACGGAAAATATTGAGCTTTCATGAAGAAGGAGAATATAATAGAACACATGCAGAAATTTCACAGCAGGTGAAGCCTACAGCATCTTTCGACAAATCCACTTAGATCTCAGTCACAGTGAGAGAAGAGCATGACAAATACAAGTAAATGCTTCATTTACCCCATTAGGCTTAATAGGATAACTGAGAAATTAGCAGTGTCATTACACTAATTATCTCTTCTATATTTGACACTGCACAAAAGCATACTGAACATCTTTAACAATGTGCTACAGACCACAATGAAAGACTACAACTTCAGTTCTTATGAGCAAAATAGGTACTGTACAGTATACTGATTTAGGATCTGGGTTCGATTCCTGCCTCGGGTCTGTGTGCATGGAGGGTTTCCTCCAGGTACTCTGGTTTCCTTCCACAGTCCAAAGACATGAAGATTAGGCTAATTGGGTAGTGTATGAATGAGCATGTAAATGTGTGGATGTGTACAGTGTACCCTGCATTAGATTGACACCCTATCCACTCTATACCCTGCCTTATGCCCTAAGTGTCCTGGGATAGGCTGTAGGCATCACCATCCCTTCAATCTCTAATTTAATGTCCATTTTTGAAAGCACAATAGAAGATGGGCTGATCTGATGAATCACATTTTCTTTTACATCATGTGGATGAGGTGCAGGTTTCTTACCTGGGGAATGAGGATGGTAAGAGGAACCAGCTTTGGGCAATATTCCGAAGGAAACCTTGGGTCTGCTATTGATGTGGGTGTTACTTTGACATGTACCACCTTCCTAAACATTGTTGGAGCCCAAGTACAACCCTTTATGGCAACAGTATTCTTTGTTGGCAGTAATGGCCTCTTTCAGCATGATAATGCGCCCTGTAACAATGCAAAAATTGTTCAGGAACGGGTTGAAAGACATGATAAGGAGCTCTTCGTCTGATTTGGCCCAACTCTCCAGACCTTAGTCTAATTAGTTCAATCCATGGAGGCCTACCTCACAATTTAAAGGACTTAAAGGATCTGCTGCTAATGTCTTGATGGCAGATTACAACAGCACACCTTCAGAGGTCTTGTCAAGTCCAAGTCTGGAATCATCGTCTGGTTTTGGCAGCACAAAGTGGACGTAGACAATATTAGGCATGTGCTTTTAATGTTATGGCTGATTTGGTGTAAATTGAATGTACATTTAACTCATTAAATGTTAAACTACAAAACAAAATAATTATGGCAACCTGTACATTTTTGTAACAATGCATATTTGGATACCGAAAGTCCTTATAACATACTTAATGTAACATTTCAATATAAACCGATGTGAATCTCCAAGAATACATTTCCATAAGAAACCACATCATGAAAAAAAGGTGAATCTGAACCAGGACCACTGCCAATAACCTTGACCAACTCAGTAGTGACCAAGACCCTTGGATGTCCCTCCAGCACAGTTCTGGGTATAATCCAATTATTCAAGGTTGTTCACTCTATGGCTGTCAACATTTGAGAAAAGTCACACCATGAAGTGAAAGAGCAGTGCGGGTATCCTCTGCTGAACAGACAGCTTATTTAAAACCTGAGGACAGTTCACGGTATCACATCATGTTGCTGAGGGCATGGTATTGCCATGCCATTGCAGTACGATATGAGATTTGGGACTGTGATTTCACAGGATTATTTGACATGTCTGCTTAAAAAAAAACTTTCATTTTTTTAATTCAAATATATCCCATCTAGCTGTTGAAATCTGCTCTGCTCTACTCGTCTTGGGCATAATCTATACTAAAACATTAAAAAATAGGTGTTATAGTCCGGTGTCCCCATAATGTCTTTCAACTGGACCTATGTTAGGTTCATGCACAACATTAAGATGTTGTGGGAGATTTTCATCTTCCACTGTTAATGCCAGTTAAACTTCAGCTCTAAAACATAAGCTGTAGCTCAAATTATAATAGTATCAAAAAAGACTCAGCAGCAGTATTGAGTGTGACATGTTACAAAGTAACGCTTAAGGGGACTTGGATTACTTTTTTGATGTAACGAGTAATCTAATGCGTTAGGTCCGCCATTTAAGTATTTATAAATTATTCAGACAATTTATGTAATCCGTGAGCCAGACAGCAGTCATTCCGTTAGTGTGTGTGTGTGTGTGTGTGTGTGTGTGAAAGTCGTCCTACAAGCCCCGTCCTCGATAACCCACACCTTATATTATAACCACCCCTCTGTTATTCCTGCTGTTATACCCCTATCTCACCTATGCGGTTTGACTTGCGGTGAGAAGCAGTGTTAGGCACCATGAGCCACCGCGAGTGACCGTCCGACGTTCCGCGAAGTTCTGCAAGATCCATGAGCTTCCACGAGGACCGACACGTGGAAAGATGGAAACATAATCACAGCATCAAAACTCGTGGCGAATCATGATGAACTTACTTATGGCTACCGTGCGAAACCACATAGGTGAGATAGGGGTATTACAGTAGTAGTTAATAGATTATGGGTCAAACTTCGCAGAGTGATGATGGTAGAATAATTATAAAGGTCTTGACTAAAACAACATGCATGAGGAATCACAAAGGAGTTTTCATTTTTTGCAATGGAAAAGTACTCGAACTAGTTACGTTTATCAGAAAGTAACGCCGTAATGTAACTGATTACTTTTTAGTGACAGTAATTTTGTAATGTAATTAGTTACTTTAAAAAGTAACGTCTTCCAACACTGCTAAGCAGTCAGTTGATCTGAATGAAGTAAGCTGGACGCCCAAGTGAGCCAACCCAATGCAAGTTCAAGAAGAAGCAGACTGAAAAGCAGTCCAATACACACTCCTTATATTCTGTTAACCAAAGAATGGAGTTGTTCACAAATCAAATCAAAATTCCCCTCAACACATACTCCTTATATCTTTATCAGCAATTACTTCATCAGCAGGTGTGTTCCCACAGTGAGGGGCACAATGGGTATGTTCTGTTCTGTTTCCTTACACACTCATAACACAAAGTCAAGCTAATCTGCTCTACTCCCTTCCCTCTCTAATAACACAGGCTCTAATACTAGTAGACAAAGCCTTGTTAAGCATACCATCTGTGCTTTCCATTTATTTTCAGTGTTTTTATCTTATTCATGTTCTACTGTCCATGTTCCTCTTCATCTGATTTGTTTCCTGAGCTCTTACTTTCTGATGCTCATCCAAGTTCCATATTATATTCAGTCTAATGCATCTCTTATATCTGTTATTATAACTCAATTTTTCTAATGTTTTTGGTATTAGCCAATATCTAGCCAATATTGTATTCACACAGCGGATTAAACTGCATTTCGCATTTGCCAGGAGTTTGTTGTGGTGTTATTCACCTTCTAATAAGAGATATTGAGCGCTACACAGAAGCCCATTCATTGCCCTGCATCTCTATCCCTGACCACCAGTATGTCTCAGCTTGGCTTCCTCCTTAATGGAAAGCACCTTTGAGGAAGCCCCTTGTTTTCTCGTTGTTCGTGTTTTCTTATATGGGTCAAGGTCGACTATCTGCCTTGCGTTGTGCTCACCATGATCTTATGCAAGAAAGCACTTCACTTTCCTGGGCCTATCATTTTATCCCATATGAGTTTTAAGTTTTAAAAGCAAACCTTAATTGATAAGTTTAAGCAATGTGCGTATATTTCGTACATATTTGAGTGACCCAAAAACATGCTTACAAGGTTTCAGCTTCTTGATCCATCAGGTGACACGAAGAAGGGATGAATATCAATGATTTATATATTCATCTGAATTACTTAAATGGAATATGCATAGTTATTTATACGTATTAGGCCATATTATTGGAAATGTATATTAATCTTGACATATGCAGCAATCAGCCATAGCATTAAAACCATTAACATTAAAGCATCCAAAGGGCGTCTCTGGCCCCTCAGAGCACGGCTTAATTGGAGATCAGGGGGTGTGATGCTCCAGGGATGTTGGCAGCAGATGCTTTGGGTGCATGGAATCAGACTTGATGATCCAGTAAATCCCATGGGTGCTCAATTGGCTTGGGATCTGGGAGTTTGAAGGTTTGCAGGACTGCTCGGCGGGCCTTGGGCTCTTTACCTGCTTGGACCTGTGTGTGGTGGGCTGTCATGCACTGGGTGTTCTGCCACCTTCCTATCTTGACCAGCTTTGACTCTTTTTGTTGGGGGGAGATTTGTGTGGCGTTGGCATTTCTGTGGGCCTTGCCTTTGGTGCCTGAGGGCATGGGTGAGTCTTGGGTGCCTAACATCCTGTCATCAGTTTGCTAGCGTTTAGTTGGTGATCCGTGTTTTTTAGTCCCCCTGGCAGTAGTGTTAATCTTATGGCTGATTGGTATATGAGTTCTGGGAGCTTAACAGGTTAAATGATACAAAACCTGTGAAAACACCTTATATAACTAATTAAAAGCCTCAATGTGGTCTAAGTGGTCAAACAGCAGTGTATTTATAGATGCAGGTTTAAATAAGATCGAATGGTTAGTCTTCTACCTGACGTGTAAACTTAAACAGTGCTCTCGAATGTTCCTGCAGAGATTTTCCCCTTGTGTGGGATGGATGACTAAGACAGTGAGTTTGCTTGACCACATAAGGAATGTGGGCCTCTGTAAGCCGCTGTGTCACACCTCTCTCTAACGACAGTGTGTCTGCGTGTTTGGATAAAGAGCTGTGTGATTGTATATTTGCCTTTGTTGTGAGATGCAACGCTATGACCTAAATATGGCTGTGTGAAGAAGCTAAGAGGGCGTTCAGCAAGAGAACCGTGGTAAATAATACATTAAGCATTTAAAACTGATCTTTTGCTGCTTTCAACAACTAGAAGATCTTTACTGCATTTTAAGCAAAACAAATTGATCTGTTTGACATTCATGTGATTAATAGTTAGTGACCTGATAGGCTGCCGGCTTCCATAAAACAATGATCTGCTGACTTCAGAAGTATCGGCACCCTTCATGAAAATTAAATCAAAATAAACATTTTATATGAAATAAAAATGCAAATTTAAATGACACAAGAAATGTCTTGCACTTCTGTAAAAATTGTAAAATCTTTCATTTTTTTAAAGAAAATATCATACTGAAATGAAAGGCTCGTTGGTGGTGCCATAACTTTGTTTCTTTCATCGTTTAGTTTAATATGTAAAAAAAAATAAATAAGGTAATTTAACCCATGCCAGAGACACAGAGCACAAGACAGCTAACACTTTGAATGGCGTGTCAACCCATGATGGGCATGACGTCATACACGTCATGATAACTAGAGCATTCACACACAATGGGCAATTTGGAAATTCCTATAATGCAAATTGCCAACGTCCAAATAACAGTAATATTGTGCAATATTTACAAGTGCTCTTGGGTCATATTATATACATATATTTCGATTCCTGTATTAATTGTGCAATGTTTACCAGTTCTCTTGGGTCATATTTAGTGTGCAATAATATATTCCAAAAGGACTCATTCACGCATCTATACCTCTTTATCCTGTATTCAGGGTCGTGGGGGCCTGGAGCCTATCCCAGGGCACAAGGCGGGGTACACGCTGGACAGGGTGCCAATCCATCGTAGTGCACACACTCAATCAACCTAATCTGCATATTTTTGGACTATGGGAGGAAACCGGAGGAAACCCACCAAGCACAGGGAGAACACGCAAACGGCATGCACACAGAGGCAGGAATCAAGCCTGGCCGGGAATCGAACCCGGACCCTGGAGGTGCAAGGCGACAGTGCTAACCACTACACCACCGTGACGCTCTTTCTTCACTTATTTATTGCTCTTTCCTTTATACTGGATAATAACCCTGAGCACCTGTAACCAAGACTAAGCAGCTTCCCTCTGGGATTAATAAAGTTCTTTGAATCTGCATCTTGAATCTGAATCTAACCTGCATGTCTTCGGACTATGGGAGGAAACCGGATCACCTGGAGCAAACCTGTCACTCATGGGACAACACTGAAGGTTTGATGGAACCATATTAAAAATACCCTACACACCTACACTAGACAAACAAAAGCCAGTGCATAACATCCTAAAATATTTTAAAGCATCACGCACTGTGAGATTCTAAAAATCAACTATTTGAATGTTTTTATTTAAAGATTATTTTAAAAAAATTGTTTAGCAGTTAAATATTGCTTATTTCTGTAAATCTAACTATTTAAAGCTGACTATTTAAAGTCGTGATTTTATTTAAAGCTGAAGAAAAGATTTATACACATTTTAAACTGGCTTAAATCTAAACTCGTTATTCTTTTAATTTGCCATCCAGGGTGATTTACTAGGCCGATACATCATGTACAGTTTAATAAATATGGATTTGAGAAAACAGCATGCCTAAGTGAATACAGTATGTAGTAATTGTTCCTGCGCTGCTGAGCGCCCCCTGCAGGCGAGATCCTCTCACATCATGTACACTTTGTCATTCAATCCTTGAGGAATTTTGATCTTTCTGGTCTGGAAAGAAGGAGTACTGCTGGTCAATTGTGCTACCACGTAAGTAATAAAACGCAGCAGGACAAGCTCTCACACCTCATTCACTATACCACTTATTCTATGCAGGGTCATGGGAGACCTGGAGCCAATCCCAGGAGACTTAGCGCACGAGGTAGGGTACACCCTGGGCAGGGTGTTAATTTACTGCAGGGCACAAACATACACACTATGGGCAATTGGGGAACGCCAATCAACCTTATCTATATGTCTTTGGACTGTGGGAGGAAACCGGAGTACCTGGAGAAAACCCACCAAGCACAGGGAGAACATGCAAACTCCATGAACACAGGCAGGACTCGAAAATGGTCAGGAGTCGAATCTGGAGCCAGGAGGTTCAAGGCGACAGTGCCAACCACTAAGCCACAACATCACCACACAAGAGCATCATTATACACCCGTGATTTGCCTTGCAGTCAATTTTACTAACAGAGCTGCTGTAATTAATCAGTACTCCCTGACCAATCAGAAAAAGAGTGGTGTAAGAAACAAGTTATATATATTTTCATGTATTGCACCTTCATCTTTGTCATTTCTAGGTAACAGCTGTATATTAAACATTCTCAAGTTTGTCACTGGCCTTAAATGTCTGAAACGGCATAGAATCTACTACATCCACATCCATCATCTTCGCCATAGCATGCAATTATGATAAAACTTTAAATTAACAAGAGCTTAAATTATTTTTAAATGATCCAATTAAAAAAAAAAAAAAAAGATCAATTTCCTAGAGTGCAAAATTGCCTTTTTGCACATTTGCAATATTGCTCGACAGTACTTGCTAAACATACGTGGAAAGTTTTACAAGCCCTGGATCACCGTTATTTCCTTTTAGATTGAAGCCTTTAAGCCTTTTGTCCTTTGGATTGAACCTTGCTGTAGATAAAATAAAAAAAAATTAATAAATACCAAGATATCACTTACCTTTTTTAACAAACTGAAGATCTCCTCATCTTAGGAGAGCACAAATATTGTTCAATTTAATCCCATTAAATGTGTCCAAAACACATCTAACAGGTTTAGAAAAACATGAATGAACTAAATGAAGTTTTTCCTGTACAATTATTTAGGGACATGGATTATGGACTGAAGTTGTACTACTACTTGTTTTTCTATTTTCATCAATCATCCACATGGACTAAAAATCACCTTTGGATCAGATAGTTGTAATTCAGCCCTCAGAATTCTCATTTCTTTAATAACCATTTAAACAAATTAAATACAATTTATTAAATTGTGGGAGAACACAGTATATACATACTCCATAGACAGTTTGACAGTTGGGGCCATTTTGTGAACTTTATTCTTCTTAATTTTTTTTAGTTAACAATTTCAAACTTGTAATACATATGCTACATTCATAAAAAATGAAGTAATTAGCCATTTCCACCCCTTTTTGTAATCTTTCAACAGGTTGGCATTAACTCCTGTTGCCAAAGCTGCTTGTAGAGATTGTGAAGTTAAGAATGAACGAAGCCAGTCTACCAGGTGTATTTATTCATTTCAAGGGGCCCCCACCAACAGTACATCAGGATCAAGGTTCTGCAATAATAATCCTTTCACACACCAGAGCAAAATACAAGCAGCTACATGCTTATTTCCAACAGGGAACAGGAGAGAGGAGGAGTATAATATATAAAAAAGGAAAAAACATCAAAGAAGCACAGAGTCCTAAAAATGTGGAATTTATCAGTTGGGTTTCTTTTTTTTTTGTACACGGTGGCCTGTACTGAAGAGATCAGCCATGTGGTCACGTTTAATCCAATTATCCATAAAGGTCATCATCGTTGTCCTCGTTGAAGACGTTGCCTCCGCTGCCACCTGCAGAACCTTGGCTTGGTCCACCTCCTGCCTGATTACTGGAAGGGAATCTAAAAGAGAACAAAATGCACTCATTAAGCTACCTAAAACTGCTAATTAACTACAAACAGTGTCAATAGTCAAACTGCAGGCAAATATTTCAAAGAAAAAATATTCAGTGCTTTTTCATATTGAAATTAGATCCTTGACTCTCAACCACTTCAATGAAAAATGAAGTGTGCTCTCACTAGGGAAAAGTTTTACCTGAAGCTGCCGAAGCCTCTGCTTTGCTGCAGGGTCTGTGCAAACATCTCGTATTTGCGGATGTCGTTGTCGCTGACGGACCGACGTGCGAAACGCATGGCTTCCTCAAAGTGGTCCTTCCTGATCTCAGGCACTGGGTCATCCTCCTCCACTTCCTAATATTAATGAAAGCAGAAGAACGCATGTAACAGTTTAAAGCCCAAGAAAGAAAAAAACCCTCAGAACTGAGTCAAATATTGAAAAAAATAAATGAATGGGTAGATAGATAACCTACCATGGCTGATGGGTTCGTCTGCCTCTCACGTTCCCTCCTGATCTCGTTCTCGATGGACTCACGAATAGCCAGTTTGCAGGCTCTCTGGCAAATTTCTGTTAAGTCAGCTCCAGAGAAGCCATTGGTCATCTTGGCCAGGAAGTCCAGGTCTACATCCTGGAGTTAAAAGAATGCAAGGTTACACAAACATTACAGGCAAAGACTGACTATGGCTTCTCCAATCTGACTATGCTTTTAGGTGATTGTTCAGTCTTTACTATTTCCCGTACATCTTTCAACATTTAACAGATGATAAAGCCCTGAATACTTCTTGTGCTTTTATTAACCTTGGAGATTGGAGACTTCCTGAGGTTAGCTTTGAGGATAGCCATGCGGGATTTCTCATCCGGCAGTGGGATGTAAATAAGCTGGTCCAGACGACCAGGCCTGAGGATGGCAGGATCGATGATATCCGGTCTGTTGGTGGCGCCAATGATGAAAACGTTCTTCTTGCTGGACATGCCATCCATCTCGGTCAGGATCTGGTTAATGACTCGGTCAGCTGCTCCACCGCCATCACCCACGCTTCCACCACGGGCTTTAGCAATGGAGTCCAGCTCATCAAAGAAGAGCACACAGGGGGCAGCTTGACGGGCCTGAGGAAGAAATATAATGCATCTGGAGTTAAATGATTATACTGTAAGGATAAAGAAATCTGAGGAAAACTGTTTTAGTAATATACAAAACACGCAATACAAAAGTAAAGATTAAGGCTTTAAACTTGAACAGGTTTAAATGAATGTGTTTGTTAATATATTAGTTGTATTTTTTTTTTTTTTTTAGCCCTAACTGCTCGGTCAAATGTACCCTCTACCTGCAAGTTTCTCTCACCTTATCAAAGATCTCACGAACATTAGCCTCAGACTCTCCAAACCACATGGTCAGAAGTTCAGGTCCTTTGATGGAAATGAAGTTGGCCTGGCATTCATTGGCAATGGCCTTGGCCAGGAGAGTTTTACCACAACCTGGCGGCCCATAGAACAGCACACCCTTGGATGGAGTCATACCAAACTTCAGGAATTTGTCAGGATGCTCCACTGGGTACTGAAAGGAATAAGAAAATCACCAAACTTTCAGACAATGCAGAAAAAAAGTTGAGTCCCAAAACGCCTGGATGGAGCTAAACTGAATTACCTGAACCAGCTCCTGCAGCTCTCTCTTGACATCATCCAGACCACCAATGTCCTCCCAGGTGATGTTAGGCACCTCAACAACAGTCTCACGTAGAGCTGATGGGTTGCTCTGGCTCAAGGCCCACTGCAAACCAACACCAAAGAATTAATTTGAGCTGCCATATTACTTAAGATCATTTATTTATCCTAATAGTGATTAGTGTATTCAATCAGTTGTTAAACTAGTCTTCATACCCTGAAGTCATCCATGGTGACGGCCAGAGAGTTCATAACCTCAGCGTCGATTGTCTCGTCCTCCAAGTCAATGAGGTCCATCTTCTTGCGGATGGCCTGCAGTGCAGCTTCTGAGCACAGGGCAGCCAAATCAGCTCCTACGTGACCATGGGTCTCGTTGGCAACCTGAATACCACACGTTATTGATTAGCAATGAAAGCACTGATTAGCCAAAACAAAACACGGAAAATACATATTACTTGTGTGCATGGTGTGATTTAACTGTTTATACATAAATCCAAATACAAGTGCAATTTCAAGTGCGCAGTCTGAATTTTCAACTAATAGTGATAATTACTGGGGTACGTGGAAAAAATTTAATTGCACGAATGGAAATGTTCTCCAGGTGTGGACAAACAGCTGTCCAGAAATGCTTCATTTTAAAAATGCAAAATAGAAATTCAATAGCTGGTGCATGCATGCATCTTCTAAAGGTTTAAAGGAATTGAGTTCAATTTTCATTCCCCATTTACCATTAAAAAAAATAAATACAAAAAAAATACATCTCAGCTCCAATTTCCAAAAGAGACAAGAAAATTTTTTATTTCTCTGTACCCGTCTGTCTACTAAATTCAAAGGACTACCCAATATTTCCCCTCGCACAGCACAAGACACAAACCTGCTCCAGATCAACATCATCAGCTAGCTTCATGTTCTTTGTGTGGATCTGCAGGATTTCCAGTCTTCCTGTAGCATCAGGAATGCCGATGTCCACCTCTCTGTCAAAGCGTCCTATAAAAGAAAAAGAGTAAAGCATTGACATTCTATGTAGTATTCTAATAAAAACAGGATTATACAATCTTAAAATAATTGTAATTTCAGGCTTGTAACCTTAGTCACTTTGCTTTGAAACTCTAATCAATTAGTTTTAACTATAGGGCTTGCAATTCAGCAAGAGCAGCATGAACATAAATGAAAGCATGAGAGAAATTCCATGAAGGTACTCAGAACTTTTTTTTCAGTCTGGAAAGCACATAAAAAAAAAAAATAAAAAATAAATAAATAAAAACACCCAGTACTACAATAGAACCACTATTATGCAGAAATTATTTGGATGGTGGTCTCCAGCATGCACGTCAATGAAAAGATGTTTTTTTTTTTTTTATTGCAAGCTCACCGAATCTCCTGAGGGCTGGGTCAATGCTGTTGGGTCTGTTGGTAGCCGCCATCACGATGACATGAGCCCGCTGCTTCAGTCCGTCCATCAGGGTGAGCAGCTGAGACACGATGCGCCTCTCTACTTCACCGTGGGTCTGAGCAGACAAAGATCAAGTTACTGCACTGCAGAAACTTCCACTGCTCAATAAGTGACCAAAAAAAATTACAGCAATTGAAAGCCAATAGGGCATAAAATTGATAAATCATTTCAATACGTTAGATTCCCCGGCCAGGCTTGATTCCCGTCTCTGTGTGCATGGAGTTTGCATGTTCTCCCCGTGCTTGGTGGGTTTCCT
>JAQQZS010000014.1:16113789-16127070 GCA_030068045.1 Platyallabes tihoni | reverse complement strand
ACGGGGAGAACATGCAAACTCCATGCACACAGAGACGGGAATCGAGCCTGGCTGGGGAATCGAACCCAGACCCTGGAACCCAGACCCTGGAGACACATAAAAGGCCTAAATTCCAACCCCATTTCACCACAGCATTAGTTCCAGTTCCCAATTAAAAACTGTCACGACAAACTAAAAATACACGCAAATTACAATGTAAACAAATATGAATTAGACCATCTATCATTAACAATTTGTTTTAAGAGTCAAATCCAAAATATAAAAGCAAAGTGCTGTACAATATTCTGTTAATAATTAGCACTTCTGGAAAATCATTGGTCATTTTTAATGGTGCATTTTAGATGACTGGTAATGATTATAAACAACTCGCCCAATTTACCAATATAATTAGTATAATACATTTACATTTTGGCAAAAGTGAAATAAAAAAACAGATTAAATTATTATTTGACCAAGTTTGAATAAACACTTATTCATGTTCCCTGTAGTGTCCAGAGCAAGTAGTTGGTGGCATCTACGGTGTCCTGAACAGGAAAAGAGGCCACGTCTTTGAGGAGTCTCAAGTAGCAGGAACACCTATATTTGTCGTGAAGGCATATCTTCCTGTAAACGAATCATTTGGTATGTTTATCTTCAAAACAAATATGTATCTACTGTTAAAATTTGCTATATGTAAAATGCCATCTCTGGGTTTTTAATCTTAAAAAGTGATTCGTCTGCAGGTTTCACAGCAGATCTGAGGTCCAACACAGGTGGCCAGGCCTTCCCTCAGTGTGTGTTTGACCACTGGCAGATCCTTCCAGGAGATCCATACGATGCCAACAGCAGGCCCTCACAGGTAGTAGCCGAGACCCGCAAGCGCAAAGGCCTGAAGGAGGGCATCCCCGCTTTAGACAACTTCCTGGACAAACTATAATTTCTCACAGATTAAAAGGTTAACAGAGCATTTAGTCATTTGGTAGCCCTCATTCTTTCAGTGTTGCATATCTACAAGCCTACGTATATGGAAATGTATATGTACATTAAGATTATTAATAAGAGCGTTACTTGAGATTTCCACACTGTCAATGTTCATAGCAAATAAAAACCGAGCACCTTAAGGCTGTGTAAAGTGTCTGAAAGCGGAGCCTTAATTTTGTTTTGCATATTTAAAATATATATTGAAAAATAATACATAAATCACACAACAGCATAAAGATATTCAGATAGACACCATAGACATCATTTACTGTGTTTTGCTGCATATGTTTAAATGGCACAATTCGGGTCAAAAATAAGCATTTGGAGTACAATCATTTGAAATCAATACATATTATTATAAATAACTATATGGAATTGCACCCATCTGTTCTCTTCATTGACACCATCCAAATCTGGCACAAAAGTCAAAACGCAAGTACAAGGATCGGTTACTACAATTTCTAAT
This sequence comes from Platyallabes tihoni, assembly GCA_030068045.1. Taxonomy (NCBI): domain Eukaryota; kingdom Metazoa; phylum Chordata; class Actinopteri; order Siluriformes; family Clariidae; genus Platyallabes; species Platyallabes tihoni. Next base: position 16,125,644 of record JAQQZS010000014.1, on the reverse strand, counting down.
ACAGTAACCAGTCATTTAAATAAATACAAAAGCGCAAATGTTGTAAAAATTAACAAGTGAATTGGGGGGGGGGGGCGTTTTGGGAGTTACATAAAGAGGGCTGAGGCCTGCAGAACCAAGTCATCGGTTTTAAAAAGAGATTCATTCTTCTATCTAAGCATTTCTAATAAAAGAAAAAAATGGAAAATATGTTTAACATTTTGAAAACACATACTTAATGCTTTTTTTAAAAATTTGTGCCATCATCTATTCTAAAACCAGATTACTTTTGTTCAGACTTGAAAATCAGCTGGCTTTCAACCCACCACTGGATTAGATTAATAATAGTCAGGATTACTGGAAAAGTAGACATTTTGAACTCACAGCAAAGGTGGAACTGGTTTTGCACTCAGGAGCTTCCTGGCTTTTAAAATAGCATATATGAACAAGTTGGCAAGTCACTTGCTACAGTTGTGCTTATTATACAGTTTTCATGAATTTATACAGTTTGATGGTATACAGGTGGCATTTTCTCAACTTCTCTAAGCCTAAAGGCAGTGAAAAGATACTGGTGATATTTTGGTGGACATCCACAGCACAAACAGGCAAATCTCAGTGCGTTTTAGCTATTTTTTTTTAAGACTCACTTGAGTAATTTGCTTCCTTTCTTAGTGTTTAGATTTGCACTTCATCGCTTGGTTGACTCAGCATTTTGGTCAAGCTACAATGAAATGCCCTAAAAAAAGTGATCATGTGCTTTATTACATATTAGAAAGCATAGATAACTTATTTCTTAGAAGACATGGGAGTTTTAGCATGTAGCCATTATTAAAAAGTATTTTTTCGGTTGCATCTAAGTGAATTAAAAGTGCCAGCAGAAACCATGACTTGGTTTCTAGTTGAAGCTGGTGGCAGAAATTTCTGTGTTTAATAGGACCTGGCCTGATAGCGCTTTATATGTTGGTGTACACCTTGGAACAAAAACAACAACAAAAAATCATCAGCTGAATTCAGAAAACCAAATGCACGAAGATAGAAAACAATTAGCAATTTGGTGGCAAGTGTCACGCTGGCGTCGAACCCAACCAGGAAACCTGTATCCCCATGGGCTAAGAGCCCTGTTTTGACTATTTTGACTTTCAGGTCTAAGCATTGCTGTGAAACCAGCTTATGCAGCACCGTCTTTAAAAAATGCAAATGTCTAAGTGGTACAAGATAGTACAGAAGTTTCACAAAACTCAGAAAAAGAGGGGGGGGGGGAGAGTTATGTGCATATATACACACAATGTCATTGTGTCATTGCATCATGGCTTGATTATGTCTCCACGAACCTGAATAGCCCAAAACAACCAAATCTACAAAAAATAAAATAAAAATACAGCTACTCACTGCAGCACAACATTGTGACCCAAACATTATGCAATAAAAGAAAATCATTGAAACAGCTACTGAGTTGTATGCTTGCCACTCAATACAAAAATTATGTACACTCCTGAATTTTTGTAATATAAAGGTCATCGTTGAGGTTTTGAGGTGATTGATAAAAAAAAAAATAATAATAATTGCGGTTTAAATAATAAAAAAGAGGGGGGAAAAAAAGGTTCACATACGAATACACGCGGTCCAATGTGTCTTAAGTTCCCAGTCCCTCTGCTTGATGAATTGTTTGAGTTCTCCCAGTCAAGAAGGCAATGGGTATCAGTCACTGTTAAAAAGAATTCCTTAAAAATGCAGACAGACATTGACAGGTTTCTGAAAATCATCAGATTGCAACTAACCTTGTTTTTTCCAAGTGCATATTAGCTACCATATTAGTAAATAATATTAAACTGAAATTGAAGAGTTTATTTTTAAGCACAGCCCATGGCAGTTTGCCTGATGACTAGGGAGACTGAAACGGTGACTTAATCTAGCGAGATAATGTCTGAAAGTGATGAGGATCCTCCGGTGATGACACCTGTTTCGTGGCTGGAGCTTCCTCGATGTGAAGTTGAATCGTACTGGACAGATGAGGCCATGAGACTGGAGCTGCTGGTGCCACTCTGAATGCTGCTGGACAGATTCTCCAGGAACACAGGGGTCCGGTAATGCTAAAAGAGAACGGCAAGCATGTTAGAACTAGTGTTTGTGTATAATAATAAGATCTCAATGCTTATAAAATAAAAAAAGAAACATACCCTATTTGAAGAAAACAGTTTAAAACTCGTAATGGTTAAAAATCTAAATATCGGAAAAAAAACCCTCTATACATGTCTTTATATGGAATAATATTAGCGGAAAAAAAAATCTGTCAGCAAACCTTTCTACTAATTAAATAAGTACAGTTCTTTATCTTGGATTTATGGACTCCAATAGACAAGGACCACGTACCTGGGAGTCTGCTTGAAGTAACGAAAATAAATCAAGGTCTATACAAGAAAGGGGGAAAAAAAAAAAAATCATAATGAGCCAACAGTTTGCAACAAACTAATATACTTGGAAATAGATCTGATTGGACCACAGAAACAGTGGTATACCTGGCATATCAGTGGGAATCGTGGCCAGTGTATGGTGGAATGGAACTGCATAGTCTGCAATAGAGGAAGTCAAGTAGGAAGCCTCCAGAGGCTGTACATTTGACACTCGAACCGTTGATGGCTGATAGGTCAAAACCCTGAAATGAGGGGGGAGAAAAAAGAAAATTATAGAAAATGTCCTCCTGCGTTTCCAATCTTTCCGGAACCTCACTGTGCCTAACGCTGCGTCTCACCGGGCGAGTCAACCGCGTAGGTGAGATAGGGGATAATTATTAGTTTTATTCTATAATATAAATATAAAGTGCTTGAAAAATCTATTTGCATTACTGGCCAGTGGACTCAGTGACGGGGTGAGACACGCCATAAGGTGATGTTTATTTGATTCCCAATTATGGGGATCACATCTTAAAAACAAAACCTGATTCGACAAAAATCAGCAGCAGCAAATCGCTTGGTTCTATAAAACACAGCGTACGCTCTCTCTTGTGTATTCATTTAATAAAGTCACTCTGTTATTTATTTTTTTACATTTTATTTTACTTCAGTTTCTTTTTATTGGTCAGTTGGTATATTGTGCGTGTAGTCATTTTAAATATGATACATTTTCTTTGTTTTAATTAATTATAATGATTAATTTTAATGCTTTTAAACAATTTTTTTGCATTCAGTACTTCCGAAATTATTTCTATAACTAATGAACAAATATTTTCTTCTTATTTGTTTTGTTTAATTGAATCAATAAACTATGACCATATGCAATGGTAATGCAAGTTCATTATAATCGATGTATTTACTACCTAATAACTGAGTCACTAACATACTGTACGCATGAAAGATCTCACAAACATTGACTGAAACGCTATGCAAAATTACTTCGTACACAAATTTCTTCTGACGTTATTATTAGTACAATATAATTTCTGCTGATATATACAACACTCCATATAACTGGCATTTTGTTACTATTCAGTATGTATTAGATTTTTTTTCTGACAGCAGCAAAATGAAAAACACATATCAGAAGCATAAGCGCCACCACTAACCCTTTGCTGCTATGCATCTCCTCAGATGTGGACATGTACAAGCAGCGCTTTTTCAAGGGAGGGTCGGGTTCGGCTTCTTCGTCTGATGAGCTTTCCAGCGTCAGGTCGATCACATCAGCTTTTTTTGTACTGCTGGGCTCTGAGTGAGGAACGACCGCACTCGGACGCAAAGGGGCTGGGCCTGAAAAAATAAAATAAACAGGGGTTAAAATAGTGATCAAAGATGATGCAAAATCACACTTGCCAATTTATACATTTATCTATTGATCTTTCCTTTTCTCTAGTTTCTCCTAGCCTACTTGCTTTCTTACTTTCTGCTCTGAGCAGAAATCTATAAGACGACCATAAAAGAAAAATACAAAAGAAAATGAAAGATTATTAACTCTTGCAAAAATAATCCTGTTTGCCTCAATGTGTGTGTATATAAATAAATGTAATCAATGATCATTAACTTGCCCAATTTAAAACATCTTAACTGCTGATTTCGATGCCAGTCAGAATACACGTGATTAACTGGAAAAATTTATATTTATGGCTTTAAAACGACTTTAGCAAATTATTCCTTGCCTTTAAAGACATTACGGATAATTGCTATTGACTTAATACAAAATTGTAAAACACAGAACATAACCAATGATTAAACTATTGCTGATATTTTTTTCAGGGAGAACCGGTGCTTTAAACAAACAAACAAACAATCTGTTTAAATAAACCCTATGAAATGAGGTGAATTCAAAGCTAATTTCTGACAGAACATACACTCAATTTTGGGTAAACATGGAGATGACACTTTCAGCGTCTCCTTCTTTGGTCTCATTGGGCACCAGGTCCCGTCCTCTTGGAACTTGATTTCGTCCACATCTGTGCAGTCATTTAATATTTCCATAAAGAGCCTAATAAGAGCGCACAAGTTAATTAGTATAGTTAAATACGCTGAAACAACCTCAAGTGAGCTGTGAAGGTGTAAAAAAAAAAATGTCACCAGGCTAATATAAATGGAGAGGTATTCACCCATCAATGATTAGACTCTCGTATGCTGCTTTCTTGTCACACACGGGGCAGATCCAGGTGGGCTTCTTCTCGTTCATCTGCAGGTAGAGCGCGGCGTCGAAACACTGGAGATGAGAGCAGGTCACGGCTCGACAGGGCACCGTCAGGCGCATTTTTCCAAGCTGAGTGAAACCGAATGAAATTTAGAAAATAACTGACTTGGGTAAAGAACACTTTAGGGGCAAGATAGTATTAAATAAAACCTTTTTAGGACTTACTGGGCACATGAGTGAGACTCGCAAGCTGGTTGTCGCTATTTCACTGTCGGGATCTGCGGTGAGCTTTTCTTTTACTGGCACAGAGAAGGAAAATATATCTCATTGTAACTAACTAAATAATTCTAACCATATAGCTGCAAAAGACCATATACAAAACAACGACAGGAATTAAAACTAGGTAATTATTATTATTATTATTATTATTGTTGTTATCTTAAAAGCAAGCAGAGCTCACTAAGGGCTCTCGAGTGGTCGGGGTTCCTGATTCCCTTCATTCTTAATCTCTGTAGTAACAACGGTGATGTCAGTTGCCGCACCAAATACACAGACATGGAGTAAGTCTGGAAAACAGTGACAGGTGTGTAAGTTGTGAAGAATGGTAAGAATGTCACTGACATAATATGAGAAAGCAAAAGCTGATGGGAAAATTACCTTTCCAATTTCAGGCGCCCACGTGACTGATATCTGATTGGGGACAGCAGAGGATAGTCTGACAAGAGATGTGATGTTCAAAGGTCTGCCTGGTCTCTTCTGCTCTACACCATTTTTGGGAGGCGGCGCATAGCCCTGACACATAAAGAAGCACCTTATAAAACACTTTTACACATCCTGATCAAACATTATACTACAAAAGTATTTGCATATTAAAAACGTCTTACATTCAAACTGTGCGATGAAAATCACCGGCATGTAAATACTCACTGGGAGAGGAAAGAGCTTCCCATTGACTTTGATGCAAAGACTATTGGGATAGTTGTCCTCTTGAGGGCAGCTAGTCTCTGAAAGGCAGAAGCTGACAGCAAACACAAACGGTTATTCCAGTGTTCATTTGTAAATGTATTCAGAACTTGTAACGATGAGCGGGATCACACCGCACGTCTTACCGGAGTTGTATTTGAACCATATAATCTCTTCTGCCACCAGGAAGAAAATCCCTTTCGACAATGAAGAAAGGAGAATGAAAAACACATGCGGTGTAATAAATCAGGATTAAATATTTATTTAAATTAGGTCCTTACCGTGAAATGCAAACTTCCCGCACTTGCTGTGGGGTCAAGGCAAAAATAAAGTATTTTTCTTGATGGAACCTCTGAACAGTACCGGCTCCTGTATGTAAAATATAAATGAAAAAAAAAAAAAACATACATATACAGTATATATTTCGTTTTTGTAATTAGTAATTAATCCAATAATTAACCTGAGTTGAGATTTTTTTTAATGACTATGCAAAATCTAATTGATTGTAAGACTTTGTATAAATAAAATGCATTAGATGCATAATTAAAGAAGAAAATAATTAATCTAAACCTAGATCTCCTTACGCAGTCGGAAATCCAGGCATTTATAAATTTGAAAAGACATTTGCACATGTTGGCAAGCTATGTAAAACCTGGCCCAGGTCTTAAACTAAAACAAGCTAACCTAAACTTGATGGTTTAATCAAAACGTCCAACACGTCATAAAACGGCAGAGACTTCATCTGGACGTCCGGGTGGACGGGAGGCATGAGCGGTGTCGGCTGCTGCATGTTCACCCTGGGCTTTGGGTCAAGTAACGCAGCCGAGTTAACAGGCACCAAGTGCTGATGAGGAGGCGAGTCTGACGGACTAGCACCAAAAGAAAGGTCCAGGCTCACAACTGGTGAGCTCTCTTCAGAGTCTAGGTATAAATTTATGCTTGACTTTAGACAGTCTTGCAGAGCTGTCTGCTCTAATGTCCTCGGGTATCTCCGGCGATAAAGGTCCTTGATCTTGAGCTGCACGGCAGGGCTACAGTCACTCTTTAGCAAATGCAAAGCTCTCAGAAGAAGTTCATCTTTGCGACCACTCTTGTTCCTTCCGGCAAAACCTAGCAGTACCTGGAGCTCCGAGACGCGGAAACTTGATATCATATTCTGAGAAGGACGAAAACAAAAAAAACAAAGAGAATGCAAATCAGTGTGACAAAGGCAGACAGTAAAAACAGAGTCGAATGGCAAGCCCTAGAACATCTCTGTATACAGTGAAAGTGAACATGCACTAAAAGAATGATGGATTTTCATGATAAATCAAAGTACAGGATGTTGCATTTTAAAATGGATGTATAAATCAGTAATCAAAATTTGATTCTTTGCTTTAAATACAACCAAGATTAATTATAACGTTACCAATCTAAACAAGTATTATTTTGACTGAAAACAAAACCTAAGAGACAGACTTGAACCAAACCAGGTTAAAATCTAGGTTTCGGCAAAACAATTTAAGATATTTCTCAATTCAACAAGGTCAAATGACATTCAATATATATACTGTCCATAATTCATTTGCTCATCATTTTTTTTTTATTCTAGAAAAACAAAATCCTAACATCCTGATTGTTCATGCTAAGAATAATCCCAGGAACAGCGGAATAAAAACTGGAAATTGTAAACCGAACATACAGGGATTATTTTAAAGTCAAGAACTTTAAGTCAGAAAAAGCCAGCTTTATTCTGTATACAGGGATGCAGGGGGCCTGGAGCCTATCCCAGGGCACGAGGCGGGGTACACTCTAGACGGGGTGCCAATCCATCACTATGGCCAATTTGGGAACGCCAATTCACCTAATGGGAGGAAACTGGCATATCCGGAGAAAAGCCACCAAGCAACCCCGTGCACACAGACCCAAGGTGGGAATCGAACCCAAGACCCTAGGAGGTGCGAGGTGACAGTGCTAACCGCTATGCCACCGTGCCGGCTAAGGACAGATTAATTTTCTTAATAATAATAAAAAAAAACTAAAAGGTGTGAAACAATGACAAGGAACAATTTCTAAACACGTGAATTACAGGAGACTTATTTCAACATTTATCCCATTATAAGTTTATTCTAATCTGATACTGGACACTTTAAGCAAGAAAACATATTGGTGCTTTATGACATTATTAAAAATAATACTAACAATAACACTAATAATATTTAGACGTGAGCATACGTCAGCTAGCTTGTTATCTATAATTGAACTGCCTCTATTATTGTCTCGTGTCTACTTCTAAATTAATATGCATTTCAAACAAACACACAAGTTAACCTACTACATAAAGCCTGTAACAGTCAGTTACATCGACATCTCCAAAGAAACAGTGTTAAGTTAGTTAGCTACTGAGCTAAAATGCTAACAGACAATAATAAAAGATTGACCATGACATTCCCGCACCCACAGTCATTTTCAGAATGTTATAAATCTCTTAAATCAGTATTAACTGACAAAAAAACTCTAATGATAACTGAGCAGTAAAACCCCAAACGCAGACTGAAAAAGACATGTAGCTGAAGCCCAAGCACCTTGATAGCTAGCGAAGCAGCTGGAAGCTAGCAGGCTAGGCGGCTAGTGCTAGCAGTTTAGAACAGGTCCGGGCTTCATAGTGTCGACTCTCTGGCCTACCGACTGCGAAAAAAACAACATATCGACGCTCCTTAGGCGATAAAACGATGCGTATTGGCTGTTTTTGGGTGGTTTATAAAGAAATAAAACGAGAACAGGTAAAACCTAGCAAAGAAAACTTTTAAAAACTCCGACGAGTGCAAAGCAGCGGCCAGCTATCAGAACACTTTCGCCTACCCGTAACTCCTCAACATCCGCCATTTTCTGGCTGCGTTCATCCTGCCCGAGCGCGATGTTGACCCACGTGACCTGGTCAAGCCTGCGCTCCTGCCTGTATAACCAGGGTCGCGTCCCAAACCGCGCGTACGGAAGTGCACTAGAGTAATAAATTCAACACTCACTCACTCGTCTCCTATACCGCTTTATCCTGTATTCACGATCACGGGGACCTGGAGCCTATCCCAGGAGGCTCGGGGCACAAGGCGGGGTACACACACATACACACTACTGGCAATTTGGGAACGTCAATTAGCCTAATCTACATGTCTTTGGACTGTGGGAGGAAACCGGAGTACCCGGAGGAAACCCCACAAGCACAGGGAGAACATGCAAACTAGTGATGGGTCGGTTCATGAACGATTCGTTCTTTTTGAACGAATCTTTAACGTGACTCAGATGAACGAGTCGTCTCGGAGAGTGATTCGTTCATTTTCTACTGGGCGCGCATGCGCAAAGCATCGCAAAACCTCCGTATGTTATATACAGTAAAAAGAATTGAACGATTCTCAGCAATAAGTCTTCAAGTCTCGAGTCGTTCGTTCTTTTAACACGTGTCTCCCATAGACGCTATGCGGTGCAATAGATTCAAAAGAACTCAGATTGGAAGGTTTAAGAGATGAGCTACTCACTCTGTTTATTATAATATGTCCTTAGTTACATTGTAATATTTTCATAAATGGAACTATAGACAAAATTTGTGTATGTAGACGTATTGGAGGTATTTTTTATTGAAAACGCAACATTTTCATTTATTTCTGATCAAAAGAACGAAATGAACGAAATGACTCAAAAAAAGATTCGTTCATTTTGAAGAACGAGATTCAAAGAACCGAGTCACTAAAATGATTCGAACTTCCCATCACTAGTGCAAACTCCATGCGCACATGGAGCATGGCAGGGAATCGAACCCGGACTAAATTCAACACACCCACCCTTAAAGGAAAAGTCCATGAAACTCATCATCCGTTCATTGCAGCTTTACCTGTCAGAGTGGGGGGCGTGGCGTCCGTCGGTTCGCAGAGGCGGATCCAGACGCAGGTGCAGGAACGAGACGTTGGCTTGCTCTTGAATGAATGAATGAATGAGTGCGTGCACGTCGAGCCGGGAAATCCGCTGGCGTGGTGTCTGTGCCGAGACGTGAAGATAAGCCGTAATAGAGAGAGCGCGCGTTGGGTCGTGAGCCGTGAAATCCGTCAGCGCGGTGTCTGTGCCAAGACGTGAAGATAAACCGTAGTCGAGAGAGCGCGCGTTGGGTCGTGAGCCGTGAAGTCCGTCAGCGTGGTGTCTGTGCCGAGACGTGAAGATAAGTCGTGGTCGAGAGAGCGCGCGTTGGGTCGTGAGCTGTTAAATCCGTCAGCGAGGCAAACAAATCAGAATCGAAAGGCGAGGAAAAGAGAAAACGGGAGACGGAAAATAACTTGGCAACGTGAAGGCTTATCAAAAATAAACGCGAGAGAATTGGTTCGTGATACACAATAATCTGGCAATGACATGGTGCACTGTGCTTCTTTATAAGCTCGGGGAAATCAGCGCTGAATGAGAAACCGGTGTGCAGGCGGGGCGGGGGGAAGTGACATGACAGCGTGGGAAAACCAGGGTGTCGCAAGCTGCCACGAATCTGGGCACGTCCTCCCCCAACGTGGACCACCAGAATCGTTGCTGGACGATGAAGCGAGTTCGGAGCTGTACCCTCGTATGAAGTGGCGGTAAAACTTGGAAACCCAGGAACCGTTGGAGGTCTCGCCGCGAGGCTGGTATGGGCCAGCTAGTGACAGCCTGGACCTTGGCTGGTTCCATCTCCAGCATGGACGGGGAGACGACAAAACCCAGGAAGGTGGTGGAGGAAGTATGGAACTCACATTTCTCCGCTTTGACATAGAGGTTGTTCTTCAAGAGCCTCTGGAGAACCTGACGAACATGGTGACGGTGTTCCTCCAACCCTTGAGAGAAAATTAAAATATCGTCCAGGTAAACGAATACAAATGAATTGAGGTAGTCACGGAGAACATCATTAATGAGGGATTGGAAGACGGCGGGGGCGTTGGTGAGACCAAAAGGAACCACCAAATATTCATAATGTCCCGTAGGGGTGTTAAAGGCTGTCTTCCACTCGTCTCCCTCACGGATACGGACAAGGTGATAAGCATTTCGTAAATCGAGTTTCGTGAACGTGTCGCAGCTCGAAGGCTGTCGCCATGAGTGGAAGTGGGTAGCGGTTCCTGACGGTGATTTCGTTGAGGCCCCTGTAATCGATACACGGGCGAAGGGACCCGTCCTTTTTTTTCATGAAGAAAAAGCCTGCCCCGGCAGGGGAGGAGGATGGGCGAATGATTCCGGCGGCAAGGGCCTCTGTGATGTAGGCGTTCATGGGTTCTCTCTCTTGGCGAGATAAGGAGTACAGTCGGCCCTTGGGCGGGGAGGTGCCCGGGAGCAGGTCGATGGGGCAGTCGTATGGGCGATGAGGAGGAAGCGACATGGCTCGGGTTTTGCTGAACACCTGCTGGAGATCGTGATAATGAGCGGGGACATTGGAGATATCCGGAGTGTGCTCGGTCTTGGCTGTAGTAGGGCGTGTAGAGAGTGCAGAGTGAAGGCATGACGTGTAACAAGAGGGGCTCCAACCCGTGATCACATGTTTGATCCAGTCAATTTGGGGACTGTGAAGAGCTAACCATGGAAGACCGAGGACCAAGGCGGCGTGAGACTTATTGATGACGAAGAAGTAGATCTTCTCAGAGTGGTTCCCAGATGTTCTTAGAGTGAGTGGAAGGGTTCTGTGAGTGATGGCTGGAAGGGGGCTTCCATCTAGGGCTTGGACGGACAGTGGATGATCCAGTGGAGTGCAGGGGACTCGCAACGCCTTGGCCGTAGCGGAGCTGATCAGATTCCGATCGGAGCCGGAGTCAATGAGCGCCTGGATAGGGTGAGGTCGACCGCTGATAACTAGTGTTACAGGGAGTAGTGGGCGAGGTTCTGGGAGTTTATCAGGAGGGGCGCCCTCTAGGGCTCCCAGTCTCACTAGGAGTCGCCTCCCTTTTAATGGGCAGTCCTTCAGCACGTAACCTGAGCCCCCGCAGTAGAAGCAGGCTCTTTTTAGGCGGCGGCGGTGTCTCCCTTCATCGGAGATGCGGGTTCTGCCCAGCTGCATGGGCTCCTCCTGACTGCTCTGCGTGCGAGGCGAGGAGGGATGGGGTGAAAATCTTCTGGCCGGGGGTGACTTCCGGGTTGGTTGCCTTGAACGAAGACGCGAGTCGATCCTCCCATCGAGATCCATGAGTTCGTGGAGGTCAGAAGGAAGTTCGCGGGAGACTAACTCATCCTTAAGGGTCTCTGACAGCCCTTCCAGGAAGACTCTTCTGTTCTCCCTCTATACCCGGTCTCTTGGTAAAGTCATATCATCGCATGGATTTTCATACCATTGTTATGCA
>JAQQZS010000014.1:16094923-16107458 GCA_030068045.1 Platyallabes tihoni | reverse complement strand
ACACACACACACACACACACATATATATATATATATATATATATATAATTGTATTATTATATTTTCTTTCCCCATTAATGGGCTTGGATATATCACTCTGTGATCAGACAGCCTACTGAATCAGACTGAGAACCCATTTAAAGGCTCAGGAAACCTTTGCAGGTATTTGGAGTTAATTAGCTGATTAGAACGTAACACCATGAGTCTCCAATATTGAACCTTTCCCCCTTATTCTAATTTTCTGAGATTTTGGGGTGTTCATTAGGTGTAAGCCATAATCATCAAAATAGAAAAAAAAGAAATAAACACTTGAAATATATCAGTGTGTGGAATAAATCTATATAATACATGCATTTCACTTTTAAAATCGAATTATTATAATATTCTAATTCATTGAGTTGCACCTGTATATATTTGAATAAATAGTGAATTCTCTAGCAGATTTTCAGATCTTTCTGTAAGTGACTAACTGTGAAAAGCTTGAAAAGTATCAACATTGACCTGTTTTCTTTTCGTCTCCCTTTTTTTTTTTTATTTTTTTTTTAAAGTTATGGAACAATGATTGATAAGGGCACCCAGTATAGCCATTTAATCCAACAACCTGGCCAAAGTGCCAAAGGCATCTAATTACACTACCTGAAAACTCTGCTAAAGAAACAGACACACCTGCGGCTTTGCCTTTATTAACCTTGACTCCTGTTATTGGCAGCACTTTGACAGAAACAAGACCCCAATTATTGTTAGAATCAAAGCTGCTGCTGCTAGGCTCAGGAATGAGTGTATATAAATCCGTGGCCTTAAAGTGGCTTGTTAGACCGCTTAGTGCTAACTCTGCCGGGACTCGGCTTGTCAGCTACCTGTCTCTGCTGGCATTGTTATTCGAACATAAAATCGAACGAATATGGTGGTTGTTGTATCAGTAACAACCACACCAACGGAAAAGAAGTGCTGATATTGTGGTGTATTTCACCTACAAAGTTCACTTATTGTTAGTGTTGACACAATGTGTTCAAAAGTGTTTGAAGTGAAGTGCTTTATCACAGTCACTAATTAAATTAATGAAATTAAACCTAATGAATAAACAGTTTTTCCTTTTCAACTCAGCTGTTCAGCTGATTTCTTTATAGAAATGTTTGGGAATTATTCTCATTAAAAATCCAGTAAAGAAATAGACCAAAGAAATAAAATGACACGTACTATGAGTTTAGGAACCATGTTACTTAAATTTAATCAAATAATCAAATGGCAAGGTTTGCATAGGCTGTGAATGAAACAAATAAGAACATGATACACTATACACATACAGTACTATAATAGAATAAACAGTTTTGTTAAATGTATCAGGTTCGATTCCCATCTCTGTGTGCATGGAGTTTGCATGTTCTCCCCATACCTGGTGGGTTTCCTCTGGGTACTCCGGTTTCCTCCCACAGTCCAAAGAGATGCAGATTAGGTTAATTGGCGTTCCCAAATTGCCCGTAGTGTGTGAATGAGTGTGTGAGTGTATGTTTGTGTGCCCTGCGATGGATTGGCACCCTGTCCAGTGTGTACCCCGCCTTGTGCCCTAAGTCTCCTGGGATAGGCTCCAGGACCCCGCGACCCTGAATACAGGATAAAGCGGTATAGAAGATGAGTGAGTGAGTGAGTGAGTGTTACATTTATTCAGGCGGTGGATTAGTGGTTAGCAATGTCGCCTTACACCTCCATGGGGCGGGTTTGGTTCCCGGCTCGGTTCGGATCCTGCCTCTGCGTGCATGGAGTTTGCATGTTCTCCCCGTGCTTGGTGGGTTTCCTCCACCAATCCAAAGCCCAGTTTAGGCTAATTGGCGTTACCAAATTGCCTGTAGTGTGTGTGTGTGTGTGTGTGTGTGCTCTGCAGTGAATTGACACGCTGTCCAGGGTGTACCCCCGCCTCGACTCTGTATACAGGATATAAAGTGGTATAGACGATGAGTTAGTGAGTGAGAGTAGATGTATTTATGATTCTAAATCAATTCTTACTCATTTTTACTTATCAAGTTGGAGACAGTACAATCTGAACAGTACAACACAGCATAAAACAAGATTTAAGTATTATATCTCAAAAGATCATGGTTTAACAATATGCACGGATCAGCCATAACATTATGACCTTAATAATGAAAGATGACGTGAATAACATTGATCATCTCATTATAGTGGCACATGAAAGTTGGTGTGATATATTAGGCAGCAAATGAACATTTTGTCCCAGATGTTGATGAGTTGGAAGCAGACAAAATGGCCAAGCATAAGGATTTGAGCAACTTTGTTTGCCAAAATGTGATGGCTAGATAACTAGGTCCGATCAGCGCAAAAACTGCAGATCTTGTGAGATTTTCCCATGGTCAGGACCTACCAAAAGCCGTCCAAGGAAAACTTGAGTGCCCATACTGACCCCTGTCTATCGGCAAAATAGTCTACAATCAGAACTAGACCATGGAGCGATGGAAGAAGGTTGCCTGGTCTGCTGAATCATATTTTCTTTTACATTAAGCTCTTTAATAAAAGGATGTTACCTTACATTATGTGTGTATTAATATTTTCAAGATATTCCATTTTGGAGCTTTGGATCACATAGCCAGCACATGACCATGTCTTTTAAAAAAATATATAAAATCTCAGAATATTTTACTGAACCGCAATTAGTTAAAAGTGGACATTATGCTGCTGATCAAACCACTATTATGTGGTAGAACCACATCCCATTGTGATGTGGAAAAGCAGTGACCATGAACAAGGGCCTCTATTTGTAAGGCAAAACAGACACATAAGCAAAGCTTACCATGGGGGCAGCTGTGTTTGTTAGGATGTCAGCATGTTTGTACGTAGTATTGCATTCATCATCTAGCTTCGTACCTATGCTCTGGCTTTGTGCGCTTCTTTGAATTTGCATTTTAAATGTGTCATGTCACCCACACAAAGGCAAGTACTCACCTAGTCTAGGTTTCAGATGCCCGGTCTGAAAAAGTACACTGACCTCAAAAAAGGATATTGTGAAATGTGTGTTGATTGTATCACAGCTTCAAAATGATAGATATTTGTCAGCTTATAATCAGGAGCTTTATTTTTGGTTATAATGACAAATACTTTCCGATATATTTCGTGTAAAAGGAAGTTTTTTTTTAATTTTGTCCAATAAACATGCAAGCGCATCGTTGTAAGCTTTTAAATACAATGCATGAGAAAAGACTCTGGTATTAATATTCCATCCTGACAGAAGCACTTAGGGTGAGGTAAGTTAGATTTATGAATGGTCAATGAAGAAACAGTAGACAATTTATAGTGAATCCAAAGAGATCAATGGCTTTGACAATTTTTTGTTAGTATGGTGTTTGTCACCATAGCAATCGAAGATTATCATGGTGAGGGAGTCAAGGGGGGGGGGAGAAGGTTCATTATTCTCATATTCATCTTATATGAATTATCTATCTATCTATCTATCTATCTATCTATCTATACATGTGTGTGCGTATGTGCGTCTGTTGGGGACATGATAACACATTTTGTAGCCCATCCTCCTTAGGTTATAATGTTTTGTGCATTAAAATGAATTTTTTTCCCATTTTTTTCCATACTTAAAAAAAAAATTATACAAATAAATAGTGGCTCTTGATGCACTGACTCCAGCCTCACTCCATTCCTTGTAAAGCTCTCCCAAGTTCTTGAATTGTCTTTACTTGACAATCTTCCAAAGGTTGCTTGGTCACGTTTTACTATCACATTTTCCCCTTCCAGTCAACTTTCCATGAATATGTTTTGACACAGCACTTTCTGCGGCTTATCCTCCTTATGGAGGGTGTCGATGATCATCGTTTGGACATCTTGGTGTTACGTTTGGACATGGTGTTAACCATGTGTGTACAGAACTAGACCAAGAGATACACATTATTTGTACTGTATAAATAGCGATTTAATTAAACTTGAATATTCTAATATTTTAAGATACTGGATTTATGATTTTCATGACCCGTAAGCTGTGAAAAAAAAAAGTGAAATATTTCTTTTTAAATGTTACGAACATGGAATATACATTGAGTAATGCAGTGAACCTGCAGGAAAGGTAGGTATCGGACCTGCCAGTGTGGTTAAATGGTCAGTAAACCTAATAACACATGACAAGAACATACAATTAGGCCAGGTTCGTGCTTGGTGGGTTTCCTCCTGGTACTCTGGTTTTCTTCCACAGTCCAAAGACATGCAGATTAGGTTAATCGGTGTGCCCATAGTGTGCGAATGAGGGTGTGTGAGTGTGAGTGACCTTTGATAAATTGCTACCCCATCCAGGGTGTACCCCGCCTCATACTCTAAGTCTCCTTAGAGTATGAGGCGGGGCTCCAAGCCCCCACGATAGGCTCCAGGCCCCCACGACTCTGTATACAAGATAAAGCGGTAGAGACAATGAGTGAGTGAGTGAGTGAGTGAGTGATTGAAATAGTGGAAAATTGCAGGTCCTAGAGATTGCTTAGTATCAATATGTGATATAATGAATACACTACTTTTAGAAGTTGGGTCATGGACTGTGACCTAAATAGCCACGAAAAGAAAATAATTCCCTCACTTCACTATATCTTCAGATTAATAACAGGAACGTTCAGTTCTCCTCCCTCCTCCGCTCAGATATCTCTCATGCTCAGTGTCGACAGGGCAAATAGCAGAGGCACGCATCATCAATGCTTGTTTAAAGCTTCTTCCTCTGATGTGATATGGACAAAATTAACAGACCGCTGCAGGTATGTGGCTGAGTAAAAATAAAAATTTTTTTTGTATTTCATAAACTAAATGTTTATTTTAAACAATATTATACAAATATTTCAACTTTGGTGGAGTTAAGAAATTAGCATTTGTTGGAAAAAACCCTAATTTGCAATCACCTCTTTTATGCGTCTTGCCGTGCTTTCCACTAGTCTTCCACATTGCTGTTGTGGAATTTTTGCCCCAAGAGTGACATACTGTAAATTCCAAGCTTTGTTTGATGACTTGTGACCATTAATTTTTCTCTTTTATATTCCTGAGGTTTTTAATTTTGGCTCGCCATCCACACCTTGATTGGTCTGGCTGTGTCTTATACAGTATATATCACTGTCCTACTCAAAGATCTATTGTCACAACAGAAGGAAGCCTCCAGGATAACCAAAAACGTGGCATCATTCATGTGTCCTTCAGAAAGACAAATCTGTCCGATTTCCACCTTGTTGAGCACCGTCAGATCATCACCAATCCAACAAATTTCACATACAGTGCAAGACTGGTTTGTGGCTTGTAAGTCTTTCCAGATCTCCGTCTAACCATAAGACGACCAGGTGCTTATGGTCCAGAGCTAAAAATTGGACGATGACCTCAACGGTGCAATACTTATGGACTTTTTTTTCAAACCTTGACCTGACCCTTTTTTTTTTGCTTATTACTAGCTTTGCATGTCTTCAGCCCTGTCTCTAACCTGTTTCGAAGTGACCTCGCCGTGAACTTCACCCAGACTGTCATTTGCCATTTGTCATTTGTAGGTAACTTTTTTGCAGTCATCCATTGGTTGTTAGGTGACATTCGCATTGTCATTTTCGCCCTCTACCAGCCTGTTGCTCAGTTGTTCTTATGGACTACTGTCTTTGAAATTTTATGGATGGAAGCAAACCTGACAACGTCTGCCAGTAACGGCAGGATTGAACCCTTCGTTTGCACACTCAACTCTTTTCTTTTCAACTGACATGGTCAAGTTTTACATTTTTATTGACGTACTACTATCACTGTTTTTGGCATCCAGCTGAATGAGGTGTGGTTGTGTAGGAATACAACAGGGACTGGAATGAACGGGGTGTTATACTGTACGTGTAGATATGTCAGTTAAAGACTCTAGAGCCATATATACAGTACATATAATCATAATGGCCAATGTGAGGATGTGGGTATAGCTATTAGAGCAATCAAATGACACCCAGAATCAGATATCATTATCTTATCAAACATGAAAAAACGCATTAATGTCTTTACAAAAAATTTTTTTATATTTCACACTGATTTCAGACTATGAACACTGGCTGATTTCTATTTCCCATAGTATTTTAGAGTATTTAATGCTTGGTAAACATTTTTAGGCTTGTAGAAATAGCAGACAGTGGTTGCTGTGAGAGTTTAAAATGAGTCATTTATTTCTCTTGGGTTTCACTTCACAATGAATATTTGCATGTGGAAGTTGCAATGACGTTTCTTTGCACACAGCAAGCCAAGTCACGCCAGCTGTGAATGTTATCACCTACTAATACCTAAATGTCTGGGGCACAAATAATTAACCTTAACCCCAGTAACCAAAAGGAAGCTCTTTTACCAAAAGGAAGTCTGTTAGTCTTTGGGAAAAAAAAGAAAAAAAAAGTTAAGCTGCCAAAAATGTCCTTACAAGGTCAAAACTATCATATATATCCTCATTCCTGTCCTTGTGGGAAATGTCCCCCATGCACGTTTACATATTTTTAAATATATTTTCCTTCACAAATGACAAAAATTTCAATATTTCAATCAGACCATATATGCAACACATGCTAATTTACTTATATGTAGCATGCATGCATAAAAATATTAGACATACAGTATACTAATGTAGAAATAATTTACCAATAATTTAATAACAACTTTTTAAAAATTTTAAATGAAATTTAATTTCTTGAGAAAAAAAAAAGTTTTGTGGCTTTCAAGCTTTAAGCCACAGACCTTTATTGATCAGTAGTAATACTGCAATGTGACTTGTCAATCAATATACTTTATTATAATAGTAACTGACAAAATAAAACAATATTGTCCAGAATTAAACCCCACAATTAGAAAACAAAAAAATAAGTTTTTG
This sequence comes from Platyallabes tihoni, assembly GCA_030068045.1. Lineage (NCBI taxonomy): Eukaryota > Metazoa > Chordata > Actinopteri > Siluriformes > Clariidae > Platyallabes > Platyallabes tihoni. The sequence goes on along the minus strand of JAQQZS010000014.1, from coordinate 16,100,605 downwards.
ATTAAAGAAATAAAAAAAGAAAAAAAGACTAGATGGTTGGAAAAATGTAGTTTATAGGTTTTTGCTGCCATTGTAAGATGGGGCATGGGTTGTTTTATATATTAGAAATTTTAAAAACTTACCTTAACTTCCTATCATAATAAAAATGTAAACGCTTGGTGCATTCTTGTACATTAATTTTACAACCAACTGCCTCATTTCAGCTCTGCCTTAATAATATAATATTTTACAAGCCAGAATCCATTTATATCTTTTCCCTTTAAATGGTAAACGTAGTAAACTAAAGAATTTAGTGTATAGAGCATGACAAATTGCGCTCTCGGGTTGCCTTTGAACTGCTCCTTCCTTTTGCCATTGTAATAAATCTAACTGGTGACTTCATCTGACCGTGAGCCCAAGGCACGTTAAAGTGACCGGATCCAGGCCGGCTTTCCTTTTCTTACGAAGAGTTTATTTATTTATTTATTTATTTATTTATTTATTATTTTTATTAATAAACATGAGAACAAAAGTTTAAAATATAAGTGAAACTGGTGTGCTCTGCAGACTAATTTTTTTGGCACATAAGGTGACATGAGCACATTTCTTCTCTTTGTTCAACCCTACAGACACAAATCATGTGTGAAGAATATTTAAATGCCTTCCTGAGAATTTCAGAGGTAAGAAACATAATGTGACTGGCAAACGTAATATCCTAACCCTTCTATTTTAGAAAATGTTAATCTCGTCATCAAGTAATATTCTTTAATGAAAATTGATGTGTGGTGGTATTTTATTGCATTCAAAAAATGAGATTATACTTTACCAGCTCGAAATCACACTGGAAGTCCAGTCTGTGAAACTCGCTGCATCATATATACTTTATTGACTAAAGACTTTGATAATAGAAAAGATTCAATAAAACAAATAATGATATATGATACATATGAGGTGGTATCAAAAAGTTTTGAGACTAGTTTTGTAATATGCCAACAGATGTCAGCACAAGGATGCATGCACAATCACAGTGAGTTTGCCGTGTACATCGGAAACTGTGCAACTGGTGCTATCAAGGACAGCAAGTTTGAACAAAACGTCTGCGTGAAATGGGCAAATCTCTCAAAGAGAAGCTTGACATGATTCGGGACGTTTACAGCGATGCTGCAATGAGTTGCAAAGAGATCAGGAAGACCTTCAACTAGCTCAACCCCAAAAAAATGCAGCAACTTATGCATGATGATCATTGGAGAACGATCAACAACATTGCTGCCTTTGTTGGTGTGTCATACTCAACAGTCCAGGCAATCTTCACTTGTGATTTGAACATGCTCTGTGTTGTTGCCTAGTTCGACCCTGAGACAAAGCAACAGTCTTCACAACTAACTATCATCTTCATGAACGTGGTGAAGCGAGCCTGGTCTGCCTGGATTTTCATGATCTTTTTCGACATTCCTGGCATTGTGCATTGAGAAACACTCTTGTATGTTGACCAAACCAGTACTACATATAGATGAATAGAAAAAGGCATGACACATTGAACTATTAAAAATAAGGTCTCTCATTGGATTTTTAGGTGTCAAATTATTGGTCTCCAGAAAGCAAAGGAAACAATACAATGATTTAAATTGGGTTAAGCACTGTCTAACACACTATTCAAATCTGGATGGATAGTTCTGAACCGTCAACTTTGCAGAAGAAACGTGATCAGAAAAAAAAAAACCTAAATGACCATTTTTGGACAAAAACTGCATCATAAAGTTGCATCATAAAAAATTACAGTAGAATTCACATCAGTAAAAGTAAAAGCATTTGCACATACACAATGTGCTGAGAAACCCAAAGGAAAGGAAGGAAGCTCATAAAGCGATTTTTGATAATTACAGTGTGCAACATTTATTATGGGAAGGCATTGTAGTATTATAGAACCTAGGTTGCCTCAGAACAACCAACAAGCCCTTAAGAGTTCTCTGTACAGCACAAAACAGAATACGCAATAAAACCATGAGAATTTTCTTGCATATAGCAAATAGCAAGTCACTCATGTGAAATTTGATTCATCTGATAATTTATTAGGAATTTACACTTTTATGCAGTTATGCAATTAACTATGTGGCAGCATGTTAACGCCTAAAATCCAGTGTTAACTACTATATATTGCATCCGTAATGCAGTGAGAAGCAGATTAATTGCTATGGCGGGCTTATTGCGATACAGATATATGCTGAAGTTGCTAATTGGTATTGACACAACATGATCCAGTCTGTTCAGATCAGCTGAGCTAATCACACCTGACAGCTAGGAGGTGATTTTGGTGGGAAATTTTACTCCTGGGGTGAAGGTTCATCGTTCAATCGATGGCAACGATGGCAATAAGAAAGGAGAGATCGGCGACCAAGACATATGTGTTCACTTTTTGTGTTCACCTTTTACTTCTACACACACACACACACACACACACACACAAATATATACACACACACACAGTGCCACAGTTCTCTTTATATCACGGCATGATTTGAGATCATTTAGCGCGCTTGACCCCGTCAAATATTTTCTATTCAAGTGATTTCATGATTCAACAGGTCTGGCAGTAAAAAATGTGGCTAATCACAGTTCATTCATGATTTAGCTGAGAGGGTGGTGGTGGGGGTTATTCTTTCACATAGGTACGCTTGGACAGCTTTTTTCTCTTAATAAAAAAACATCACTTAAAAACTGCATTTTGTATTTACTCTGGTTATCTTAAATATTAATATTAATTGTAATATAAAAATTAGTCTGATGATCTGAATCATTTAAGTATAACATATGCAAAAAAAAATAATAATTCACAACACTCTACAGTATTAAAGGAGCACTAGCAGAATTTCCTGTATTTTCAAATCCAGAGATTTACTTGTAAATCTGCATTAGGATTACCAACTCAAAAATGACCTCAGGCATGAGTAATCTGACCCTCTGGTCACATGACCACTTTAATGCACTGGAGGTCTATTTAGGATGCATGATGGATGTAGTGAACCACAAACTGAGGTCACTTAGTTATCAGATCATATACACAAAGCTATAAATGAATACTGATGTTCTTACTTTGCCTCTTGGTTTTGAGTATTTGATACAGTATCTAGTTGATCAGTTAGTGGAATTTTATGATCAAGAAAAATAAAGAAATAATGTTGCAGAGTATATATTCTTGGTATTTCCAAGAAAGACCATGGCTAGAGTTACAGCTAATACATTAACATCAAGAGGATAGTGGTTAGTCAATCAAATCACATTTTCTCATTATTTTTAAGAACTAAGGGGCCAGATGTTCATAGGTCAGGATGCACAGCTGTAATTCTGGTGATGTATTGACACTGATGAATGTGTTTCTGATATAACAAGGATTTCTTGTTCAATGACAAAAAAAAAAAAAGAAAAGAAAAAGAATTCTATGTGCTGAGCGTCTGCATACTAAAACACCTTGTTTATGAGAGAGATGCGAGAATGAAAAGACAGGTTTTAGCAGAGAAGAAGTCTATATTACAACCGGTATGAACCGAGAATGCCCAATACACTAAACCTTTAGGTGGATGGGCTGCAAAAGACGAATCCTCTCAGCCAAGAACATGCATCTGACAGGCACAAACTCAGTGAAACTAGGAGCTGAAAACTGGAGGAAGACCTTTTTTTTTCAGAACATTAACTGCTTTCAGGTCACTATGATGATTTTTTTTTTACATTATGATGATGAACATTATCAGATTTTTCAGGGTCAATTCAATTCAATTCAATTTCAGTTGATTTTATTTTAGTTGACTTTAACAATGGTCATTGTCACGAAGCAGCTTTACAGACTCAAAAGAAAATAATGGAAATTAATATGAAATGTGTGGGAATCTAAATGATCAGACTCAATAGGGAAATATCCTCATTTGGGTGATAACGGATAGCAGGAATTGTTTTGCACTCATTGCAGTGTGTTAGGCTGCTTGAAGTTCAATATAACGGTTGATGTATTTAAGTTAATATGGAGTGAATGACTTCGTTATTGGAGGCTCAGGTACAAAACTGTAGGAATTCCAGTTCTGAACTATTGCGCAACTGCAGTCACAAATCCTCAAAGAACTGCTGTCTGCATCAGCTGAGTCCAGGACCGTCTTCATGGTAAAGTGGAACCGTTCCTAGTCACCACGCGCATCCCAAGCAGACCACATCTCTGACTAGAAGCGGGCCACCAGGATAATTTAGACAGGTCCAGAGGTCAGAGGCAGTCTGGATCACTGGCAACTCAGGAGCACCACATGTACAGTAGCTCGAAAGGGAGAGAAAGATAGAGAGAGAGAGAGAGAGAGAAAGAGAGATTGGTATGGTCACAGTCACATAATATATAAGGTAAATGTATATTTAGTGCAGATTGCTATCAGAGACTCCTGCATAACTAACTACAGTATGATAGCATAGGTGACTCTCCATAAATGGTCAGTATACAGTACAGTACATGCACTTGAATTAAATTTATTTAAATGATCTGAAATTATTTCTATAATAAAAATTTATGTTTTCAAACTACTTTCAACTACTCATGTACCAGGGCTGTGTAACACTCTCGCTCTGCTCTGTGTATGTGTGTTTGTGTGTGTGCGTGTGTGTGTATGTACAGTATCTACTTTGAAAAAATACAGTAAATAATGTAAAAGAAAATATTAATAAAAGGATACTGGATACTTATTTAAAATAACTTTTCAATAACTTTTCTTAAATTTTTTTAACGTGTATATATATATTTTTATAGTGGGTTCTTTTTGGATGCTTAATAAAATAAATTAAAGATATACAGTAACCCATAAGACATATTTATAACTCTTTCTACATTTTCTCCTGGCCAACCAGGAAAGGGATTCGTATCACTGCCATCTGTAAAGTAGTGCTTTTGTGCTTTCGTTAGGAGGAAACTCTCTTACAGAAGATAATGTGCTAATTGTAATCTCTACAAACACAGCACCAAAGCAAGAAAAATCTCTTCCTCTTCCTGTCCTCAACATGGATTGATGGCCTCCTTACTTTATAGTAGCTATATTGATTGTGACGGTGCTCGTCAGTGGTGCATAAAATTAACACTGTGTTATAGGGCATGGATTTCTGTCAGGGTCTGACAAGATAACCCATTATCGGGCCGACGCTGCTAATTTGTTTTTGTTTATTCCGAAACGCAATGTAACACTGCTGGAGCTCTCCTCCTCCACCCATCTTCCCCCATGATAACTCTATTACCTGCAAAACTCAGGCAAGATCGACAGCCACTAATCTTGGCCCGGCTGCTAATTACATCAGGTTCTCAACCCTTAATTAACCAATCTTTACTCCATTTTAGCTGCTTAATGCTGCACACACGCCTGGCATCATTAGTTTAATTACCAGTGTTTGCGGAGCAGGATTTTGACCTTTGTCCTGACAAGTCATCTCTTTCCTTTTCCCTTTTCAGTAGTAATTGCTGATTTTCCTTGGCATAATGCTCAACACATGTCCTTCCAGATGATCAAATTGTGATTTCGAATGGAGCACAATACAGGACCCAGATAGCACAGGTACGTCGCGGAGACGTCTGCTAAAGATCGTATCATCTGGTGAACATCGCGCTCGTTTTTTTTATAGTCGTATTTTGATCGTCTGTACATCGCCTGATTGAGCTGTTAAATGATATATCGTCTTTACGTCTAT
>JAQQZS010000014.1:16082373-16094823 GCA_030068045.1 Platyallabes tihoni | reverse complement strand
GACATCTGCAAGACATCCGCCCGATGAAAAAGACGACGTCGCATAGACGTCTCCGCGACGTGTGTGTGCTATCTGGGTAGTAATTGCTGATTTTCCTTGGCTTAATGCTCAACACATGTCCTTCCAGATGATCAAATTGTGATTTCGAATGGAGCACAATACAGGATTGTATTATTTAAGACGCTTAATAAACAAATGAAGCTATTTGCATCTGGAGTGAAAAAGAAATAGGTAGCATTTCCACCATCGAAACTCCAAACTGTTTTAAAAATCACCTTCCCAACAAACTGATTTATCTATTTTAGCATAGCGCAGTGTTCAGCTGCCAGGGCATTGATGTCTCAGTGGTAGGTTTCTTGCCTGCCATGTGGAAGGCCCAGCTTCGATTCCCACCCAATGCTCAAACCCCTGCCACTGGATGCGGTGCCGGACCCAAGACTGAATAGGTGCATCAGGAAGGGCATCTTGTGTAAAACCTGTGCCAAGTTATGTGCAGATCCGCTGTGGCGACCCCTCAATGGGTGCAGCTGAATGGGGAGCAGCTAACAACAACAAGCTGTGCTTAGCTGCCAAGTTTTTCTAATGGCTAGTCAGGTTTGCTAACAAATGAAAGTTGGACTAGAAATTACATAATGAGATTTGTCTACATCCTAACTAGTAATCTAGGTCAGGTTTAGTGACAATAAGGAAATCAGCAGCAAGTCTGATTTCCTTTTTGACAAAAGTTAATTAGCAACAAAAGGTAGGCAGCTAACTATAGCATTGTGCTAAAGAAATAGCAATCAGTTAAAGCTTAGACAATTTTTGGTGGTGTTTAAAAGTTAAAATGAGTGCAACCATGTCATAGGTGAAGCTTGTAGTGAAAAGATTGAATGAACTGAGTGGTGGCGACCCCTCACTAAAAGCAGCTGAAAGACTAACAACAAGTTTTGCTAATGGCTAATTTTGCCAGTCAGGTTTGCTACCAAATCAATGTTGGGCTAGACATTGCACAATTTGGTTTGTTTACATTTTAACAACAAATTAGGATAGGTTTCGGGTAAACCAGAAGCAAAGTTTGTTTTCCTTATTTTCTAAGACAGTTGGTAGCATGTTAGTTAACAACAAAAGATAAGCAGCTAAATATAGCACTATGCTAAAATATTTACAAGAATTAGCTAATGAATTTAATGCAAACAGATAATTGGTCAAAATGGTTTTTATTCCACTATAAAAAGACATATTAAAGGGGCAGTGGTGGCTCATGAGGTTGAGGCTCTGGGTTGCTGATCAGATGGGTGGGGGTTCTAACCCTACAGTCCATATATATCCATATATAATATGCAGCCAACTGGGATGCAGGGCATCATCAGTGCCAATCCCAAGCTTGGAAAAATGGGTGGCTTAGGGCAAGAAGGGCAATCTGCATAAAACTCTGTGCCAGTAACATGCACTCCCGAGAAAGGGAAAAAACTCAAGGGAAAAAATAAAAAGACACAAATTATTGCTTTATTGTCACATAATGATGAAGTTACCTTCACCTGTTAAGATTTTTTTTTTTTTTTTCATTTGTAAAAATCATTACAGCCATTATGGCCACTTGTTTAGACTTAAAAATAAAAGGAATAATAAACATGGGCTTGATTATTTGGCCATGAAAAATGTCAGTAATTATAATGGTAATTATGCAGTATCATTAGAGTAGTGTGCATAGCCGTCTATATTGATGTGTAATTAATTCATTCTTATATCGCAGGACTTTTAAAAGCTTGATTCTGATTGATTAGTAAGTGTTGGACAGTAGTTCACTTGCATTGGAAATCATAATTGCAATTTATTGTGCTTGTGTTCTAATCTAGCTTCTATAACAACATACAATCACACATATTACATGTGAGTGAATTAAGAGGTGCCCTACAATGGATTGGGAACCTGTCCAAGGTGGACCCTGCCTCAGAATAAAAGTCTCCTGGAATAGGCTCCATGCACCCCCCCGGGACCCTGTACACCATAATTTGCAGTTTTAAGTTTACTAGCCATGGGAAAGTGTCAAAAACAGTTTCTTTCTTTTCAGCTGTTTTTTTACTTTTTTTTTTTTTTACCTCAAGACAGGAAAAAGTTGAGGCTCGTGACAGAACAGCTGATTATAGTGGCTGTAATACAAGTGATAACAGGAATTAATTTACAATGTGTTAAACATACAGTGTGTTAGTTTGGGCGAAATGCTGTATATGTGGAATTAAGCACTCAGTGTTTTACTAAAGGGAGCTTAGTAAAAAATACTTTTTGGTGTAGTAACAAATCACTACACTGTAATTACTACATAGTAAATTTTAAGAGAACTGTAATTTTTTTCCACTTTAAACATGGCAGTTTTTATTCTTATATCAAATCACTTTATTATATTTGTAATCTTTTATTGGGTTTATTTACAACCTTCCAGGGTTGGGGTTCGAATCCTGTCTGTGAGTTTGCATGTTCTCCCCGTGCTTGTGGCTTTCCTTTGCATACTCCAGTTTCCATGACATGCAGGTTAGGTTAACTGGTGCTCCCAAAATGCCTATAATGTGTGTGAATGACAATTGGGATCAAGCTGGCAACCCGACCCCTTAAGAAAGTGCCACAGAAATTATGGATATCTCCAGAGTTGGTGAATACACGTCGCCCGACGTGCCGGGTGGCATGTGGACAGACCAGACCCCATCCCCCCGCTTTAAATATATAAAGTAATGAGTATAACACCCAGCTGCTTGGTAAAGTTGAAAGTAGTACTTTATTTCTAATTATGCTACAAGTTAATGGCAAAACAAACAAACAAAATCTTTCACCTGTTTTTTTTTTTGTACTTTTTTTAACCCCTGAGCTTACACCACAATCCAGCTTTCCCATAATGCACTGGATTATCCAAACAAAATAAAAAGAGGAATAAAAGAAATGTTTTGAAGCTTCATACACAGCGAAAAAAAAAAATCTAAAATCTACTGTCATAGCATTGTGTACATATTTAACAAAGTAAACATAGTTTTGTAAGCACATGAGTGAATTTTTTTTCTTTTCTTTTAAACATTCAACAAAATGATTTAATCTTTGTTAACAAGCTTTCTGATGGTGAACAGTTTCTCTAGAAAAAAGCTTTGGTTTTTACAAGAATCACATTGACTCATGTTCTCGTTTCACAGTCAACAAATACTGAGAAACTGAGTTGCACAGACATCTCTGCAGATTAGAGATGAGATGTGAAGTGGCAGCTATGTGAAAAGATTTAAACTGTGCCATTGATGAGGAATAAAAATGTTTTAAAAAAAGAAAGGGAAAGTCTGTTAGAGCGACATCACATTGTGACAGCTGTGTGTCGACTGTGCCCCGTTCAGAGTTCCACATATTCCCTTCAGTTTTTGTTTTTATACAGTGATTTAAAAAAAAAATATGGTCGTGATCTTATGTGATGTTGTGCTAAATTCAGGACACGTTTTTACATTCTTACGGCTTAACAAAGGCCTGAACTGATTATCTGATCATGTTTAAATATATAATCTGAGCTATTTTCACTGCAAAACGTGGATTCAATTAATTTCAGATGTGAGGATCGATGTAAAAAATTATATACATATTTAATATCAATTGATGTAATTGAAATATTCAGCCTTGAATAAAATTTTTATATTTATAGAGCACTTGTGCTGCAGATCTCAAATGCAAAAAATTATGAAAGTCTAAGGAGAATTTTTTTTTTTTGCAAATCTAATGAAACATATGTTGGAATTATAATGATTATAATCAAGGCCAATGTTGTTTCATTTCATATGACGGTCATATACGTCTTTTTTTGTTGTTCATGCATTTAGGGCTTAACCGTGACCATCTAAACACGGTGAATAATTTTAATTTTGTGATCAGGGTCCCCGCAATTGGAAACCACACCTTTGGTCATGATTTAAGTTAATGTAATGCTGTGTATGCAAACAGTGATTCAAGTAAACACTGGAATTGAACAATCTGCCAAAAACCACTGTGCATATACAAACGCTAAAAAAGACAACTAAAAAAAAAAAAAAACTGGTTGTTATTGGTTGTAGCTTTTCCTATGAAGCTGTACAGACAGCATTTTGGCGCAGAATAAAAACTTTTGTGGTACACCAATGATTCAGATCATTGATATCACTTACAAATCCATGACTATTAAATAGCTCAGAATAGATTGTGTATATATAATAAAATCCTTCTGGCATTTCTTTTTTTTTCCCCCCCCCCACACCTCAAAATGCCACAGACAAAAATTTTACAGGCAATGCAAATTACACCGTTTCAAAGCCCTGTGTCGTCCGCAGACCTATATTTCTATATGTGTCGTGTTTGATGCTTGAACCCTAAACATTAAACTTAAAAACGGGCGATTGTGGTCATGTTTGTTGGCACAGTCTACAACAAATGAGGTAGATGCGTAGTAATATACTTCCCTTCTTTGGTATTATAATAATACAAAAAAAATAAAATAAATCCAGTGATCTGTTGAAACAAAAACTTTGATTTTCAAGTGGCTTCACAAGAAATAGAAATGAAATAAAATGAGGTATACCTTGTAATTCATCATCAATTACATGTATGTACAGGTATAATTGTGAGGTATCTGGCTGCGTTTAAAATAAACTTTTTTTTTTTAAAAAAGAAAAAAAAGAAAATTGATCCAGGAGCTGCTGCAACGATGCAACTCAGGATTGTAAAAAAAAAAAAAAAAACAGTAAAAATGAAAATTATTATAATAATAAATAGAATTTGAACTTATATGCTTTACAAACTTCTGAAAAAAAGGATAACAACAACAACAACAACAAATCCTTAAATTCTCCTTAAAGATAAAAATAAAAATGGAGAAAAAGCAAAGGTAACAAGAAAAGAAATCAGAAATCAGACTCGACTCACAATAAAAGATATATTCTTATCAATTACTGTTTTGGGGTGTGTTTTTTTTTTTTTTTTTTAAATCCCCACAAATGTATACAGTTTCCTCATATCAGGAAGTTGCATTGAAGTGCTCAGCCATTTTTCATCATTAATATCGAACTACACAACCGTGACACGTACGACATGATGACTAATGTAGCTATGAGAAACCTACGTTGACAAGAATGACCATTTCTAAACACTTATGAACCTTGGAATTAAACTGAGGCAGAAGAGGTGTGAAAGACTGAGGTAACAGAATATCACCAAATACCAACGTATATCTGTTTTATACAGAACTGACTCTTATGATTGTCCCAATATTAGTGGATTATGTGGCATCCAAGGAAATATATTCATGTTTGTCTAATCTGTTTCTTTTTTTTTTAACGGCAAAAAAAGAACGCTAGAATATGACAAAGAAAGTACATGTCGATAGTCCCTGACTATTTGATTCGCCCAGTTAAGCGGAATGTGCTTGGTCTACCACTGATTATATTCATTTGTACTTTAGTTCGATCATCCTTATCATTGCATATTTTTTTCCGCACAGGCATCATCTAAACATGATGACACCAGGAGAGTATGTGTGCACACGATATCGCAACGTTATTCATATGCTCTTTGGTACTTTGGTATTAAAGCTAGTCTGATTCACATGGAAAGATAAAAGAAGGATTAAAAAAAAAAAAAGGACAAGGTGTATTTTTCCTGTTTACCAGCAGTTAAATCTTCGTTCGATCGTTCTGTCCATGGAACGACGTTCCTCCCTTGTCCTTTCTGTTATCTTACACCTTCTTTTCTTCTTGGCACTGTTTCCTGGTGAGCCTTTTAAAGAAATGTTACTCAAAAGCGAGTCCTCAAAGCCTACACCATAAATATGTATACCGAACATGCTTTGTGAATGCTGCCAGGATGAGTCATGGTTTTCGCAAAAGAAGTACTGTTCAGGAGATGCACGGAAAAAGAAAAGTGTAGAAAAGAAAGAGTTGGAAATCACCATCAGAGGATACAAAAAGAACATAGAGTCTGGGGAGTTTAGCAGCCTGCCTTGCGTCTTTTGGGAAAAAGGAGCAGGGTGATAGGGTGGTAGGTGATGGTGGTTTAAGGCGAGGCAGCCGGTCCGTGCGAGGAGGAGGAGGAGGAAGAGGAGGAGGAGGATGAGGACGGCTTGCTGTGATTGATGAGACCGGGGCTGCTGCTACTCTTTCCCTGAGAGCTGGCATGAAGAGGACCTCGCTGGCTGGCTGGCATAACAGAGATGGCCGGCTTACGAGCAAACAGGATTCCTGGAGGAAGTGGGATAAAGTGTCATCAAGAATCTTTCATCTTCAAGCAATACAGATTTTCATTTCATACATATCATAGTTTGGTACATTTTCCAGCATTTATTTGAGCCCACAAAAACTTTCTAAATTGTCGTTAAATTTTAATGACTAAAAACTTTTAATTGTAAGAATTTTATTTGATCAAATAAAGTCACATGTACAGTAAGTCACGTAAGCTAAAATTAATAAATATAATGACAATAAGAAAAAAAATAAAATTTTCAGTTCTTACTGTCAATTAATTTTAAGTAAAGTGTTGGATACAAAGAAATTAAATAAATTCAAAGACAGATATTATATATATATATATATATATAGAGAGAGAGAGAATGTCATATATTTTTTTATGTTTGAATGTTGACTGAATATAACTGCCTCAATACTTGTATACATTTCTAATCTGAACTAAGTTTTATTTAAATTGATGTTACACATATATTACTAAACACTTAAATGTAATTTTGCTGAGGAATAGTTCTCCAGTCTTCCCGAAGCACCTCTCAAGTTTTTCTCTCATTTTAAGTCCAGTCCCTGTACCTGACCAGTTTCAGTGACCTACAAATCATTCAAGCATAAAAACATCTAACTTAAGGCATGAACCAGTGAGAATCAGGTGCAGATTAATGTCATTAGTATACTGGTGATTAGTATAGTGGTGATGCTGAATGCTGAGTGGTTGGAACAGACGAGAGGGGAAATGAGGCTGCTGCTGAAGATGTTACATAAACAACCAATTTGTAAACTGCATCTTCAGACACTATGCAATCTTAAATTTTTTAAAAACATTTCTTTCATTCCATTTAATATAAAGAAATGAGGGGTTTTTCGAGATGATTCATGATCATTCAACTACACTTTACATACTTTTCCAAATTTTTCGACAAATAAAAAAACCCCAAAAGGTTTGCTTTCGAAAGTCAGACAAAATATTCACATCTAGAAAAATCCTAGGTTGACTTCTATCGCTACGTTTTTGACATCAATTATTTCCACAATGGGTTGGCCAGCATGATGTTCGATCAGAAACAGTAATTGATTCACAAAGACAGGACATTTAGCCGTGGTCTTTCGGTTCAATTGAAAAGAGCCCACTTTAACTCAATGTCCTTTCTGGCAAAAGTTTCCCGGCACTTATAGAGTGCACTCCAATGGGCCATCTCCAGGTAATTACAGTCACTTGTTTGCCAGGCACAAGCACTGTATCCACCTTAAGCAGGGGCTTCTTCCTTTCAGGCACGAAAGACAATAAGCCCCATCGACCTGGCAGCAGCTGGATGCCAATTTCCAGATATTTAATTTTTTTAACTCTATTGGACTTGCCACTTCATTACGATAGATTTTATAGCAAAGACATCAAATTGTGTGGAGGACTAAACGCACGGGGGTGCTGCTATAACTTATTGAATTTCCTGCCCGCAATTACATCAGCAAACGGCCGCTCTATTTACCTGTGTAGACAACTCCATTTATTTCTATTGACATGTTGATGCTGCTAATGCCGTTGGTAGACAGGTTCAATGCAGTCTCTTGTCTGTCATCTGTCAAGAGAGGAGCCAGAGAGAGCAAGGGTGAGAAAAACTCAATATGAGCATTTATAAAAGGAACACAAGAAGCAAGAGGAGCGCGCCGCCAACTATTGGCGATAACTCATGAGTGACAGGATAAGGAGCAGTTTATTAAAAGAGTTCAGAGAGAAGGAGGGGGGAGGGAAAGAAAAAAAAATTACTCAAAAGCATGTCACATCCATTTGAACTTTTCAGTTGTCTCAGGAAACGGTACTACACTGAGGGTCTGTATTCTAAAACACAGTCCCTTTTGAACTCTGTCTTACTTTGCCTACTCATTAACGACATTCAAACATCCATTAGGTTTTCTGATTGCAACCCTGACCGGAGCGAAATTATTTGTTTCCGTCATTTTTTCCCCGGACGCTACAGCTACAATAAAGTACGTTTTAATGTCTATCATTTCTCTCTCTCGTGTATCATTAAGCAGGGACTCTTAAATGCATTTTCAGACATGGTTTACGCAAATAACATTTAACAATAATCTTTAAATTGCAGAGTGTTCGACTGCATTACATTAAACTCTTCACTGTGGTATAGAATTACACCCCCACCCCCCATCATATGGTATATAAAGCATAGTCTGTTATAATGATACAAAAGCAAACATTCGTGCAGGAATAACGTATTACTCATAAGAGAGAAATGCCGCAATCTTTTCAGACTCTGTCATTATGAAATGTATGCCTCGAGGTGGAGTCAAATCATTCTCATCTCCCTTGTAGCTAGACATCAGCTTTTTTGTTGTATAACCTCTAGTATTTGTGTAACATCTAAAATATATGTTGAATTAATTGTATTATGCGTTGTAATTCTATACCACTTTGCAGTTCTCATGCACCAGCAGAGAAAAGTGTCACGTGGATATTATTACTCTAAAACTACTGTATATACATATGGGGAAAAAAAGTTTCCTTCAGTTAATGACTCATTTTACATTCAAATTGTATATTTAGACATTTTCCTCCTTTACTGGTCATTTATAGGCCTACATTTAAAAAGATATAAATAAATACAAATATATATTAAAAATAGAGTTCCCATCTCTAGCTACGTCATAAGGATGTCGAACTGCATTTCAGTCATGGCCGTGTCAGCAACTTTGCAAGTGGTATAAAGGCCAGAAACTAACGCGACTATGCTTTTTAACCTGTTATTATGGGAATATCTACTCTCTAATTATGGTCATGAGTCAGATTACTGTATTTATTTTCGTTTCATAATGATGACATGAATTGTATTAATTCGTACCACAGCTTCTTTACAGTAGCAGTAAAAATAAAATTATACAGACTTATCTTATACAGGTCTTCTTTTATCTATTTATCTATTTTCTTGGTGATGCATTAAAATTTCAGGTAATGGTAAAAGAATCTACTTCATATTTTCAAGTCTTCATTATCATCCTTAAGTAGAATAAACAATCATTATCAATATGAAATTGCTTTTATAGTGAAAGAGACATTCCTTACATGCACACATACCTATGTTGTTGAGCTTGATATTCATCGGCAGCTGGCTGGCCATGGCGAAGAGGTTATGTTGGAGCGCGTGCTGCATGATCCTCTGTTGCTCCTCAGCCATCAGCATCACCTTCTTCTCTGGGGGTTCTCCAGCCTCTAACTTCTCTCTTAACTGCTCCAAGGCGGCCGCCTGGACGACGGCTGCAGCCTGGGCGGCATGGGCAGCTTGTGCGGCCTGTGCAGCAGCGGCTGTGGCATGGTGCCCGCCAAGTGCCATGGGAATGCCCACTCGGTTAGTCAGGCAACTGGAGAGTATGGAGTCTTCTGTGAAACAGAGTGAAAGTAAATACTCAGATCCACCGAAGACTTTCAAGAGTTTGAGCCTTTGGGTCAGGGTTTAAAGAGTTCAAAAGATAATTGACAGAAATGTACATACTCTATGCCAAAAAAATAATCTTAGTCATATAAATTGTAGAAAAATTTTATTATTTTCAAATTATTATATTATTATAAAATTATTATAAAAATGTCTAGAGAATCAATCAAAAAAATCAAAGTGTGCCATATTTGATGAAATCCTGGGTAAACATTTTAGGGGTATTAGATTCTTACAGGCAAGTAAAAAGAAATAAATGTTAAATAATCATGCTTTTTGTTAAAATACCCAAGAAATATACATTTGATTTCTTTAATGATCTCTAAATTGTTTACGAATGGTCTTACGAATACAGATGGCACTTTGGTTAACACATTGTAGCATGCAATTACAAAATGGCTCACTCTCTACAAAGAAGCATCATGTGGTCATAGGAGTCAAACACAAAAATCATGCTCTGTTCTATTTTAACCCCTGTGATGACAAGCCTATAAATACTGACAGAGCTTAAAAAAGCCTTTGATCCTTTGAGGAATCTGTGTGTTTGTCTCTTTTTCCATATGGACCCGTTACTGAATCACGTCTCTGCTTTCAAACGTTCCCACTGGTGCAATGCGGAAACTGGCAGCTTGGGCAAGAGGAAGTTCTGCAAGCTGTTTCCTGTCTGTACTGATGACCACCCAGGCGACAACAAGCTCGAGCACAAGGAGGACACTTCTTTTGTAAAGAAACTTTCTTTTTTCTTCGAATTTCTGACAGGACTCAATTGCAACATTATATATATATAGGTTTTTTGATAAACACCCAGAGCTATAGGTTTCTTGAGTAACATACACCCTGATTAATTTATTGACACTTTTTAAGAGTGAAAATCCACTTCTGTAAATAAATTATAATTAAATAAATTTTATTATGAAAATCATCATGAATCCAAAATGAATACTAATTAAATACTCATGGGACACCATGTGACACCATTTCTGCTACTGGCAATAAATAATCTTTAATAACTGAAACATTATATATGCAATAAATTTATCATAATAAATGTAATCAATCCATTTTGTTTTGCAGAAGTTGTTTATTCCATTTTCTTTTGCAGATATATTTTAATATTTTACTTCTTTTGTATAAATAGTAATTCTGTGAATGTATGTTCAATAGTGCTACTAAAATAAAAAAACGCAGAACAATGTTCATTAGATTTGTGTAGAATGTACCCGTTTGTAATACTGCTTCGTTGTTACTTTATTTAGTTTATATTCTTCTTGGTCTCGATTGCACTGGCTATGTAAATCCTAATTTCAATGTTTTTTTTTCCTTCTCTCTACAAACAACCATATAAAATATTTGTTTAGTGCAAAGGCAACCCTTCTCACCTTTCTTGATGACGGGCGTGTGGGCGATTTGGCCTCTGTTGTGTGTTCCTATGCTGATGTGGGAGATAGGGAGTTTGGGTGAGGGCAGAAGGGTGGGGGTGCCCACAGGCGAGTAGTTGAAAAGGGCCGAGCCGTAACTCTGTCTGCGGCCTTCGCGCCGGTTGCTGTCGATGGCTGCCTGCAGCTCTCCCGGTGAGCTCAAC
The DNA here is from genome assembly GCA_030068045.1 of Platyallabes tihoni. Lineage (NCBI taxonomy): Eukaryota > Metazoa > Chordata > Actinopteri > Siluriformes > Clariidae > Platyallabes > Platyallabes tihoni. Next base: position 16,083,589 of record JAQQZS010000014.1, on the reverse strand, counting down.
CCCCGCTTTTCACATTCATATGGATAGAGGTACTTCATATACCTGAGCAGAACAGGAAGAGACAGTAGTAAAAGGTTTGGAAATCTTAGTGATGGGAATCCAAGATCACTTTTGTTTTTCCGTGAGATTGAGTTCCTAAAATACTCACTGCATTTGTTTACATTAGACTATAAGGAAATTAGGCAATGTGACACTGATGTAATGCTTTTTCAGATGGTCAGAGTGTGAACAAGCTTTAAGTCAGAATTGTCTTTATAAAATACAACAGTCAATTAAAAGAATTCAATATTAAGTCATCCTGAAACACATCACTTAACCTGGTATTTTATTAACGTATCAATTTAACATTATATCTAAATGTTAAATGTTCAAATAATTACAGTAATATTTAATACACAATTTATTGGCCAGTAAACATTTTACTTATATTTACGCAGTCAATTCCCAAGGTGAAGGAAATGACTTTATCATATGCTATTATTAAGAGCATAATTGTTTTGTACACTGAATAATGAGTAATGAGTATTATTTGTTTGATCTCTTTTATTCACTCTAATCATGTCTGATATACACTTCTCAGTACTTTAAAGGAAGACAATTGAATCAGACTCTGTGTTCAAGAGCTGTCTTGTGGTCATCAGTGGATTGAAGATGTAGGAGGTTATCACACTCACTGGGTCCGGAGAGTGAAAGCTGCACTAGTAATCGAGGTAGGGAGGTTCAGACCTCTGGTAATCTCACGCCATATTTTCTTATTGATGACTTCCACTAAGCCACCTTTTTCGGTGACAAGCTTGTAGAGAGTGTAGAGATCCAACACCTGCTTCGCCATGATAGGAATCCGATTCACTGGAGTTCCTACAGGAGTGGGACACACACACACAGACACACAATATCCACAATCAATGCCATTAACTCCGGCTTATCGATGGGTCTCTCTGCCGCTTACGAGGCCAATCAGTCTGGCATAAGTAAAATGTCCGACAGCCTCGTTCCCCTACTTGAAAAAAAAAAAAAATCACTTTTAAACCGCTCAATCAAAAGTCTCCACTTGTCTGGTGGAAATGTATTGCCGATGTATTTCTGATAAAAAAAAATGTTCAGGAGTTGACAGAAGCATGGATCACCTTTTGCAATCTACAGTGGTGTGAAAAACTATTTGCCCCCCTCCTGATTTTTTATTCTTTTGCATGTTTGTCACACAAAATATTTCTGA
>JAQQZS010000014.1:16068613-16082273 GCA_030068045.1 Platyallabes tihoni | reverse complement strand
TTTGGATTTTTTTTCTCCCTAAATAATAAAACCCCTCATTTAAAAACTGCATTTTGTGTTTACTTGTGTTATCTTGTTATCTTGTTATCTGACTAATAGTTAAATGTGTTTTATGATCAGAAACATTTTGTGTGACAAACATACAAAAGAATAAGAAATCAGGAGGGGGGCAAATAGTTTTTCACACCACTGTATTATATATACAAGTAAAAATCACTTAATGCATATTATGTTCTGAGCAAGGAATAAAACATTTTTGGATGTTCTGAAGTGTGTTACTTCCATGCAAAAGTTGATTATTAAGAAAGTGTTCTATCTTTCTTATACTACAGCAATTTATCAACATAAAAAAATCTTCTGTTAAATCAAAATAACGCATTACTTTATTATATGCGTTTATATTGAAAATATGAATAAAAACATTTATTTCCTGTTATCACTTATTTCACAACAGCTCCAAACAAGATTTCTCTTAATTAGACAAAAAATTCAATGTTACAGAAAAACCACAAAGTCGTCCATCCTCAAGTCTTTCCTATATACCTGAAAACGTAATTACAGCTTACCTCTAAACATCTCCTTGTAGAAAACTTCACATTTATAATGTCTACATGGTCTACATTTATAATAAATAAATGGAGACCATCTCAAATTCAAATTCAAATTTTATTTGTCACATACACAGTCATACACAGTACGAAATGCAGTGAAATGCTTATACCATTCATTGGTAATGTTGCTACAATAGAAACAATGCCACAGTGGTGGCCAAAATGTATGTATTATAGGTTATTACTGTATATGTATTATAATGTCATGCATTATAGTTCTCACTATGTGCACAAAACAGTTCTCGCCTATCTGGCTGAAGCTGTTATGTTAATTAGAATCAGCTGGTTTAGTTAGTGGATGGGAACAAATATATGTCAGGATTTTTACTTTCTGAAGCCGGGGTGTCCATCTCTGCACGAAAGAATACTAAAACTATGAAATTCTTAAGTGTATAGTGAACTTCTATGACGAATTTCTGTACATGATCTTGAGGAAGCAATCAAGCAGGCATGGATTGAGTAACAAAGATGTCTTTTTGACTCTATGCCCAGCCGGATCCAACAGGTTTTCAAGAATAAGTGACTTCATACTAAATATTAATTTATGTATTGAATAAGATATCAAATTATTCTCACTATCTTGACTATCTTATTTTTAAAAAATTGTCAATGTCATTAAAACACTGAATTGCTTTTGTCTCAATACTTTTGGCCAGGACTACATACAATAGAAACATATATCAATTCCATATTGATATAAAGCTATTATAATTTAAACAGCACCTTCCAAACAATCATAATGAAGCATTCAGAAGTGATATGGTAAATTTATATAAAATAAATTTTTCATCATAATCAGACTTGACAAATTGACAGACAGTAATACTTCGTGATATGCCGTGCAGTGTAACAATAATTAACTGTATACTTCAATGCCTTTTTTATCAATCCAAGTCAAAGACATCACCGAGCTAGAGAACAAACTCTAATTCTACTCTCTGTTAAAAAGAGTAATGTTGTTTTAATCAAGAAAACAAGTGTGAAAAAAAAGAAAAGAAAACTCTTTATAAATCTCGCCTGTCTGAAACAGCTTTGCATTTTACCTCCTGATTTCCCGAATACAAAAATCCCCAGTGATAATTTGTGCTCACTATTTAATGCCAGGTCATAAAACAGTGCCGAAGAGCAGTCCTTTGTGTGAATTGGAAAGCGGCTGACCTCCAGATAATTAACCTGTATTTTGCTGATAGAGTTCCATTGTGCCCATCGGATTTACCATAATAGCAATCAATACTCTGAGAAATATAGTGCAAACAACAGCAAGTGCAGCTTCGGCTATGAAAAGACAGTGGAGAGTAGAAGGATGGTCTACGGCGGTAAAAACACATCAATTAAGTCTTATAATTACGGCTTCATTTTGCCTCTCTGGCATGTGAACTAAGAGACACTATTTAAGTAAATGATTTATCTCTGCTTGTGCGCTGAACAATGATGGAATTACATTTAAAGTAGTAGCGCCATCTAAAACAATCAATTGCTATTTCGAACTTTTAACTTTTAACGCCCTGAACTGTCCATATATCACGTGCCATTAATGAAAAAACTTAGCCAGCTTCGTGTATTTTCTCTTTTTTTTTTCTCCTCGATGGTGAATGTTATTGTAGGTTTAGAGATATTAGCTCTGTTAATGGATAGTACTTCACTGAAACTTATTACAGACATTGCTACTGTATTTATATTATATACAGTATATACAGTGCTTTAATTATACAGGAGTATTTCCTAAGCTTTAATGTAGTCATGTCTCTCCTTAGGATTAACGCCAGGCTCTAATTTAAGAGAGAGTTTACAGTTAAGAGGAAAAAAACTTACCCTCTTCTTTTCATCTAGTCCATTAAAACGCCTTCATAATACACAGCATCCAAAGATAATCGTTAAAACAATTATTTATCCACAAATACAAAAGACTAATGTAAACGAGTATAGGGCGATAAATAAAAAATGGGCTTGACAAAAGCCAGCATCAGGCTAAATCTAAACCCAGACAAGGCCCTTTACGATGAGATTTATGGGCACTCGATCGCCGAGGTGATGCATGCGGCCTCTCTGATTCCCTGAAAGAGATACGGCGAATAAAAGCCGCAATGAGCTTTTGTCAGGCCAAGCAACCTGATGTGGCTATGCATCATAATGACAATGAATGATTACATGAAAAAAAAAAAGAAGAAAAAAACATGTCCTCAACGCCATCCCCCACCAAACCCCCGTGTTAATTGCTCTCAGAGAAATAATCTGGAATTGACGACGCGGTGAAGGGTTTTAGCTATAGTGGTGGGAGCCGGTCAGCTTTCTTTATCTGTAATGCATATTCTTCTAACACTTCTGTGAGGTAATGGAAAGGTGGGGGATGCTTCCACGCTGCCACTCGATCCCGAAAAACACAGCGTGAGAAAGCACCTTGATTCACGTGTATACAACAGGAAATTGAGGAAACCAGAGGAGCTCATGAACCGAACAAGTCCCATGTGAATAAAGAAAAACAGGTTGGTCTGTCTGCATCCTGAACAGTAGCACTCAAATAAAAACGAAATCACATGCCTTTTTTTTGTTGTTGTAGATTTTACAGCTAGGCAGAAGTCGTTACATGTATGCCACACTGAAACAACATTCATTTACGTTGGATACACACTGTCCTTTGTCCTGCCAGACAAGGTTATGAGCCGGTGTGGGTGTTGTATTACAGACAAATTAAATTTGAAGGAAGGTCAGATAATGTGGTGGATTTTTTTTTTTACAGCCAAAAAACAATGAACATGCATAACAGTCATCCATTAATTTGTGTGAAACAATAAGAATGATGCTTAGGTGATCAATGTGTCGATCATTTTACATGCCTGAAAGTTGAAAGGTTTTCACACGTTAATGTTCCCTTCCAGTCTAGATGTCAGATGTTTTTACATCACTTGAGCAAAGACATGCAGACTAGGCTAACTGGCGTTTCCAAATTGCCTGTAGTGCATGTTTGAATGAGTGTGTGAGTGTATGCATGCTTGTGCCCTGTGATGGACTGGTACTCCATCCAGGGTGTACCCCCACCTAGTGCCCCAAGTCCCCAGGGATAGGCTCGAGACCGCCCGTGACCCTGTACAGGATAAGCTGTATAGAGAATGAATGAGAGGGTGAGTGAGTAGAAACTTAATAACAGGCACTTTCATAATGGATAATATACTTCTAAAAAAAAAGGGTATTTCCTAAAACAAAATGTACTTGTAAATGTTTCCTGAGGAATTTGGACTTTGTGACTTTTTAGCTATAAAGCTATACAAAAGTACATGTATAATGATACTCCTGAAAGATTCATTGTTTCCTGGGATTCTGTTTCTAGTGACATTTTATTTGCAGTCTGTTTTCTTAAAATGACCTTTTCCCACTCGTGCAATGTCACTTTTAGGCTAGTGTGATGTCACATACTGGTCCATTGGTCTTAAAGCTTAAATTTTAATTTTAATTTTTTCTTAATATCTTGAGTACTTCTGAATATGTGATATTTTAGCCATGAATTCTAAACACATAAAATGTGCAAATAAATTTTGTATTAAGTTCTAACCATAGAGCGATTGACATTGAAGCAAGACAAAATGACTGTTTAAAATGTATTTTTGTCATGTGCACAAAACATGTGTAATGATTGATAGTCTCATTTGCAGACAGATTTTTAAACGAGAACTCTCTCACTCACCGTATATACCACTTTATCCTGTGTACAGGGTCGCGGAGGGGCGGATGACAGGGTGCCAATCCATTGAAGGGCACGCACACACATACACCATTTACATTTTAGGCATTTGGCAGACACCCTTACCCAGAACTACTTACATCTCATTATACATCTGAGCAGTTGAGGGTTAAGGTCCTTGCTCAAGGGCCCAACAGGGACAACTTGGTGGTCGTGGGATTTGAACCTGGGACCTTCCGAACTGTAGGCCAATGCCATAACCACTGAGCTACCCCTGACCCAGTTATCCTAATCTGCATGTCTTTGGACTGTGGGAGAAAACCAGAGTACCCGGAGGAAACCCAACAAGCCCAGGGAGAACATGCAATCTCCATGCACACAGACCCCCTGATATAAGTAAAAGAAAAAATACAGGAAGGATGTGAAACTTCTTATTCTTCTTATCTAGTGTGGCGCTACTTTTTTTTCTATTTGTATAGAATGGCTGTAAATCTTGCCTGCTAATGACCACTGCATTTTGCCCAAAAATGTTGGATCGTTTATTTACATTACCAGCAGGATAGCATTTCCACTTAAGCAATTCAGCTATATATTTTAAAAACACAACAGCCCGAACATCAGACTCTCAGGAAGGAAGGAAACGAGGGTCAATTTTGACGAGCATGGGAACACACTGGACTTTCCTGAATTTTCCTGTGCCGAATCAACTCTCTCAGCTTTCAGCTAACTTCTTATTCTCCTGTGTTGGCATTCAGGTAATGCAAAAGGTGTAATCCATTGACTCAACATAAACTGCTGGAGCGGCCCTGACTCTGGACAATTTATTGGTAGTGCTAGGTAGAAATCATGAATCACTCCTGGTATTTAGCGGCATACAATGGGCCATAGCACCCACATTGTTCCTATTGCTTAGAAATCAGAAGCTGTAAAAGGGTTTATCTGTCCAAGTTGGTGTCATGACTGACATGTGCATTCTTCAGGGTTAAGGCTTAAAATTCCTTCAAGAAAGGGAACAATGTGAGGATTTACGTGTACTGTTCAAACACCTTACGTGTCCACTGTTCTCCATAATGTCGCGAGGCAGATTGTACTGTAATTAAGACGTAGATGTTAAAGTAGATGACTAACTATGTTGCTGCATGAAATAAAACATTACGCCATACCTGTATGTTTTTATACTATTGTGATTTAGCCTGGAATGTTTGAAGGGAAAATGTCCACCCTGCATAGCTTACATGTCAATATTTCTACTTAATTGTTCAAAAGCTTCATTTTATGATGAAATTATGAGAGAAATGTTGTTTATTTTGTGAAACTTTACTTCATTTTCATTTTGGTCACAATCTTCCAACATTACCCAATGTATATTCTACAATGGACATTCTGCTACTTGCTAATATTTGTACCAGTAGCATTAGCTTCTTCTTTGCTCCTTCTTTGTTTAAAAAAGGTTGCTGCAGTAGTGCTTTAGTATATCAGTCTGTCCAGCTGTGTCAACTTCTCATCTGCTCAAGCAGATCAGCTTCCAAAGCTTACCTTTTGTTACTAAAACCACCATTAACAACATTACACCCAAACAAAACTAGCTAGCTAAGCTAAGCTATTTTCACTTGCATTCTCTGACTTGGATTTCTCACTAACATGATAATAAATAAACAGTAGCTGGAAAACAGTGAGTAAGAAAGTCAACTCTTGCTCTTTTTGTATGTTTGAGATCACTGATAATGATGTTTCAGTGTGGACTCTTGCGTTAATGCTAAAACGTTTGCCCCAGTTTCTGTCTGGGGGATAAGTGAACGTGTGTGCCTCCTGACAATCATCGCTTAAACACAGATCTGTTTGTGTTAGGCCGCCAGCCATTTTGATTTAAAAACAGATACGGCCATCTCAATCCACACGAGGCCGCGTGACAAACGAATCGTGTGTGGCAGGTTATGATTGATGATGGCAGGGGCTAAGAGACACTAGGAAGGCGAGTGACCTTTGAGCCCGGGCCAGGCCTATAGGGGCCGATAGAGTAAGTTCACTTTCAAGCCGAACACAGCAGGGGAGCCTCGGAATGGCATTGATTTTTGTCGCGAACCCGACAACCTGAAGCTTTTTTTTCAAAGGTTTTCATTTTTTTCATATGCAACCTGGCGGTTTCATAGCTCCGTCATTCCAAACTCATTAAAAAAAAAATCTGAATGAAGAGGTTTTTTAAATGGCCAATAATTTGAATTCTCAAAAGGATTCTGTGTGAAATCTACTCTGAAAAACAAAGCTGTCTGAGAGTGACAATAAAGAACCATTTAGGTTAGACTCAAGACTTGAAACATATGAATAAAACATTTTTTTCTTTACGCCATAAAATATTAACAATGTTTAAAAGAGGTTCCACCTAGCAACCTTTAAATCTGCATCAGAAACATGCTTGTTTAATGCGACCTATTCTTAGTTTTAAATACTGTAGAATTTTCATGATTAGTACTACATATTATGTTGGGCGTTCAATTTCCTGTGAATGAGGGTGTACAACTTATTGACATTTACAGAAGACTTCAAGCACAGTACATTGATGAGACTCTTAACTGGAGTAAGGTATTTGAATGATGCAAAAGTTTTAAAGAGCGCCCTACTACGTGATGACGATCCCGGCCGTGATGGCACCAACATCTTGCTGGAAGTTATTGCCACATCCCCTGTACAGTCCCGCATGTTTGGGCCATTAAAGGAGTTCCTGAGAGGCCAGTGTTTAGTGTAAAGTAAGAAGTCTGATAATGGCTCTGGCGTACTAAGAAAACTTTCTAATTTGATGGTATCCAAGCACTAGTGGAACACTGGGATTAGGTGTAACAGTGGACAGTTTTTACTCTCATAACCGTGTTCTGTCAATCAAAATGAAAATTCATTACAATGCACCTTTTGTTTTAGCCATATCTGCAGTAAAGATCGTGCTTGCTGTATATCTGCTTTAACTGTCATTCAAGAAATAACTAATTTGAACAGACCAGTTTGTCTCATCCTACTTCAATCTAATCTCCAATCTAATCTTAATCCAACTTATCTTTATCTACTGCATTGTAGACTGCTTATCAGGGGACACGATCCTTTGCTAACACACGCAACATAGCACAAGCAGGGGTCATTGGGTTATTTGAATATCATGTTCAACTTGGCTCTGGGACAATAATCATATCATAACATAACATGATGCAATAATAATAATCATCATCATTATAATAATGATAATGATTATAATTAATGTAATACAGATGCATTTTTCAAATCTTGTTTTATAATCTACCTGTACATGCTGGCATATGAGCATGGTTAGTCAAAACATTATGTTTTAAATGTGCTTGATGAATAAAGCTTGCTTATGAACGTCAAAAATGATTAAATCATTATTAAATCAAAATCGCTAAGGAAAAAGATGCAATTTATTACAGGTATTATACTTATATTTTGTATTATGAATTAATGTACAGTTTGTTAATAATTAAACTATTTGTTTCTTTAAATACTTTCAAGGTGCTAAATAAATATTGCCAAACGCGCTCTTAATGAGATAATTAGTACCATTATTTGCTGTAAAAAAGCATTCAAATTGTGCATCCTTATCATCTAACATCCATTTATCAATATTATACTCTGTATAACACACAACAGCACTACTCCACTGAAAAACCCTCCTCCAAATCTTCTACTATATATTACGTATATCATACACACATCTTAAATGCCTATGATACCTGGATTACACACTTCACTGGTGTGTTATGCTGCACTGAATGAATCAGATGATGAGATACAAGTTTCCCAAGATGTATTTTGATTAAAGACGTCCTGAAGGTGATTAAAAAAAAGCCTGCATATAAACGACGGCATCATGGGATCAGATTGTCGTGCCTCCTAAAAAACACAACACACCTCTTTAGATACACGAGTCGACAAGCTTACCTGCGCGAAGAGTTAAATCCTTCATGAATAATATGTTTGACAAACTAACTAATTATGTGCCAAGAGATCAAAGTATTAAAACACCAGTTTAAAAAAAAGCAAAAAAAAAAACCCAGGAAAAACACTGAAATAAGCACATTTACTAATGTTCGGAAATGCCATGAAAGACGATGCAAATTGCTCCGGAACTCTCTTTGATCTCTCTGCTAATTTGGTTAATGCTAATTATTGATAATCTGCAACCGAAAAGGCAGGCAAAATACAAACAGAAAACACGAAGAGAAAGTGTGCTTTTTATTCCGTCCATGCAAAACATTTCTATTAATTTTCAGCACTTCTGCACCAATTTCTTTTTAATTATATATCCAGACCTTCCATGTTCGAGAATATTTTTCCAAAGATAAGTGTATTATGAAATACCTTTTAATTACTTATTAAGGAAACAATATATCAATACAAAGACATCAGATTTAGTGTGTAGGTCCATTTTCCAAAATATTCTTTCAATTTTCATACTCTTCTTGACTTTCCAGATGTAAAAAATAAATCCTGATATAAAAGGGTTAATCCTCAGTTTTGTGTTCTGTAGATTCTTAAGGACTCTATTGGTCGAAGACTGTGAGACTGCATTCTGATTGGCTATTTCAAAATCTTCAAGGATTATACATTTATCCTAAAACTGATCTTTGATGAAGCACTAAAGCAATATGTTTCTTTGCGGGGGTGGGATAGGTGTGTCACTATTTTTGCATTTAGGCCTTCAGTCGGCTTTCCATTATGCGTGCATTGCTGTTGTTTTTTCTCACTCAGGATTACTTGGGTCATAAATGGAGGTGCTGTAGCCCAAAGTTTACTTCCTGGCTGGAATAAGAATGTAACAGGACCTGCATCTGGTCCCTGTGTGTGTGGAAAGCTATTAATAACCTTAGCCAGAGGGGGCTAGATAACAGTTGTGACAACACCAAACACCATTCACTTACCCGTGATAACCGTGCTCAGTGATTATCGAAAATGCCTGATATAGGGCTTAAAATAAGAGGCTAAACACAGATTCTAGTTAATATGTCTACTAGGATGTTCTTAAGATGGTTGTCGGATCTCCAGGGTAAGTTAAGCTAAGCCGAAACCAAATCAATATAACTTGACTTAATGTAAACTTGTGAGTTAGAGAAAATAGTCCTGGATAATGCTGGGAAAAGAAATTAAGGCTGATTCAAAATTACATTCAAAACTGTTATTTTCAAAACATTCCTTTGAAATGTTTCAATGTTTCTATTTAGATCTGTTTAGATAAAATACAAGAAATAAAATGACATTTAAATCAATTTAACATAGATAAGTAAATAAATTGTGGATATGGTCTAAGAAGGCAGGTCCAACACACACACACACACACACACACACACACACACACACTGCATATCGTAATTATATTTAGAAATACTTACTTAGTCGAGCTGCAGTGTAACTAACACTGGCTGTGGTTATAAATTAGAAAATGGCATCTGATCATGTTCTGTCACATATACAGTAGCTGAATTTAGCTTTGCTGACCGTAGCCGTTGCTAAGACTAGCAGTAAATTAGTGCAGCGTTTTAGTATTAAAAAAAAAGCAGTTGATGCCATGTTGTTTTGTGCATACTTGATTCTTAGTGCATGCATTTGAAAGTCATGTCTTTCAAAGCTTATTTAAGATATATTTCTTAAAAAGCTGACTTTTTTTTTTTTTTTTACATGAATAAATCATTCACTTTTTAATGATTACTATTACTAATGAATATTAGTAATAGTAATTAGTATAATTGCCCTGGAATGTTGCCACTGTATAACAGTTTGAGCAAAAACAAACAAACAAAACATCAAAACAAAACAGAGCGCTCTGATGTGCTCTCACCATATCAAGTATCATTTCTAAAAAAAATAAAAGAAAAGAACTAAACAAACAAACAAAAACAAATTATAAAATCTAATGTTATCAGTGGTTAAGGAAATTCTTTATAATCACTAATCCACCAAGAACACAGTGACAACAATTACCAACACCTACCATATTGAAAAGCATACAGAGGAGAGGGGTAAAAGGTTAGAGTTGAAGTAGGGTTAGTGTTTGTAAGATTTCTTAGTACATGTGCATGAAATCCAAATATACTACCACTGGAAGTTTTCTTAAACTTCATGTCGCAAACTGTTTTATAGCTTTTACATCACAACAATCTGATTAATTAAATAATGATACACGATATTTTTACACATTGATAGTAACTTTTACATTGAATGTCCATGAAACAAGTTAGTTCCTGATCTCATTATTTGAGTTTACATAAAAATAAATAAATAAATAAATAAAAAAAACTGTACTTTGATCTTCTCTAGAACACAAAGATCTTTCATGACTGCCAATAGATATGTCATATGTTCTTCTAAAACCATGACTGCATGGGAATAGGACCCACGGTGTCAGTCAGTGCACCACAGACCACATATTTCGGAAGGTTTGCTTGCAGTAGAGCATGTTTGTACTGTTGACACACCTTTAATATAACATTTATTTCCCTGGCACCTGTCACTGCCAGAGTACACACAGGCCTTAATTCAGGAAAGCCACAGAGAATCAACAGGGTGGACTTGACATGGGAATGTGGAATTACATGTCAATAGCGAACATGGTTCACGAACAAAAAAAAGCATACCAGTTGGCATTCGATCTTGCCAAACCCACTTGATAAGCAGGTAACTCAAACAGGATAGCGAGTTGAATAACAACACGCACATCTCTCATCAATCACCTGACACACAAAGCAACATATAATCTGCCCAATTCAGAGCTCTTAGGCTTTGGGGGAAAGAAAAAAAGAAATCTGTCCCCACTTAATAAAAGGCCATTGATATAATTCATAACTTACAAGTCAGATTAATACTAAATGACAACGCACTAACTTAATGTAAAAATGGGTTTCAGCATGTTTCAGTCACATACATTAATCATTCAGGCAGGCTTCCTTGGAGACTTAAAAATCAATCATATTAATGGACATATGGTGCATATTTAATCTGTGATATTCAACAATTGAAGCAGAAACAAGGATCATGTAACCTGCAAATCATAATCATATAATTAGAACGTTTATAAAAAAAAAAGAAAATAATAATAATAATAATAATAATAATAATTATTATTATTATTATTATTATTATTATTTAAACAAGAGTGATCAACAGAAATTAAGATAATGCTTTGAAGTATATATACATACATATATATCTTGCTAAAAACAACTATAGGTGTAGAAACACAGTTGCCAAATCAGGATTAACACTGATGTAAAAATAGGCAACATGATCTCATTTTAACTGATAACACTGATAATAACATCTCAATATATTTTTTTACTTAATGAAATATCAAAATAAAAAAATCTGTCACCTTAAACTTAAAAATAACTTTTATACTTCCGTTCTTTTGAATGTTGTATATTTATAAATATTTAATAGCATGTTTTGGATATACAATCCACCTTTCACCAATTCATATTTTTACATAAACAATTGTACAATAGCTATTATAATTATATAATTTTAATTATAATACAGATTCAAATTGTACAATTTATAACTATAGGAAGTTAAGCCTGCGGAATTATTTGCCTCATTATTCTATTAATAAAATATGTCAACGTTGATTGTGTGTGATGCTAATCCACCTAAATAAACACTTTTATAATTATGTTTTATTTTCTTTTAGCTTTAAAGAGCTAGTTTCTATTGGCGCATAAAGGTTCACCGTAGCTGATATTTTGTTTTTCTGCATGACCTGATGTGAAAGGATCTGATCCACTCCCACATATTTATGGCATGGAATCACTAGACAGAGCGACTCCTAACTGCCTATCTCTCTCGGATTAGCCAGTGGCGAAACAAAAACAGCGTAAGCCATAATAAAACCAAGCCCCGCATTCCTGTCATCAGAAAATTTCACCAAAGTGATGTTTTGCCCTTATCCGTGCAACTTTTATATTTCATGGATTATGGATTTTCATACAATACCTAATTTGCACATTGTTTAAGTATGATTGCTACAAAAAGAGAAATTTAAAGGCAAACTGTAATAGGAGATTTTTTTCCCCCAGGGGTGCAATGAAGGAGAATCACCATCACTTGCCATATCTATTAACACTCTTTTTCTTACGCATTAACTAGTTACCATGAGTCACATAAACAATTTGCAAGTAAAAATGTACTATAGACACTTCAGCGTAAATCATGTCACAGTTGCCGTGCATGCATTTAAAAATCTAATCCAGTCTAAGAAGGTCATTAGCATGAAGTAGGAGGAATGATTCAGACAGATGGAGGCTAACGCTTTAAATTGCCAGGGATACAAAGCTGTCATTAATGGATTAAGTATTGGCTTCGCGGTGCTCACCCCCCCACCCGTTCACCTGAAGGAATTTACAGGACTCTTTGTCTATGGGCACTTACTAAACGCTCACAGATCCGCGAGCTAACCATCCCGAGCATGTGCTGAGCACCTCTCCGATGAGGATGTCCCAACTGATTCATGTTAGCCATGGACATTTTTATGATGCCTGTCCACAGGTTGTGTCAGAGATGAAAAACTACTGAGGATCTGAATTCCAGTTCGACTGGTAATGCTGTGTAACGAAATCCCAACGACCTCATTCATTCACTAAGCTATTTTTTTTTCTTCGTTTGCTTTTGCATTTGCATCTGTTTGATTGTAACTCAAAACACATTACAATTGTGAACAGGTTTTATGTAAGCAAATGTGTTGAGGTGTGATATTAAAGGGAAATAATCCACAATGGAGGTAGGGTAATGCATCCTGAAGTAAAGCCGAGATACCGTTCCCATCCTAATGTGAATTATTTTCTAATCCTGATGTCCTTTGTTTCTCTTACTGCAATTTATCAGTGGTTTATTGTCAATTTATTAATGAATGCCATTTCTTTTACATTTAGCTTAGGTTGTTACTTACATCATTTATTTCATCACCAGCTTCCCTTACTTCTCTGGAAATTCATAATAATAATAATGATAATAATAATAATAAAAAAAACACCCACAGCTTATCATATTACTGAAAGCGCAAACTCATCTGTCCTGAACACTTTCCCATGGCGGGTCATTACCTCCATAAAGGTGAAATAAATGTCTCTTTAGAGAAAGCTTCATATTTGTTTATTATGTGTAGTACCTGCCATACATGCCCCTATATATGTCTGGGGAAAGAACAATTTTTGATTGTGCAGAATGACAAAACACAGTTATGAGAGCAAAAACTAACTTTATTTCACTATATAATCCCCTGCTGGTGCCACGGTGGCTTCGTGATTAGCAGAGGTGGAAAGAGTAATAAAATTTTGTACTCAAGTAAAAGTACTGTTACTTCAGTGAACTTTTACTGAAGTAC
>JAQQZS010000014.1:16040196-16058537 GCA_030068045.1 Platyallabes tihoni | reverse complement strand
TTATTGATTTTAGACATGTCTAAAATCAATAAGTTGTAGCAGTACATTTCTACAAACCACGCTGAAATAGAAGAAAAGACTGAGACTGAAATCTTAAACTTTAATTCACCATCGTCTTTAATAATAATTTAAATGTACTCCGTCTGGAAAGGTTAAAGGTTAGCAAGCACCTAACCTCTCCTACACACCATTATTTCTCCCCTATTATTACCAACCTTCAAACTTCTCCAATACAGACTCAGCTCCCTTAATCTTCACCACTTCAAAGCCACACACCCTCTGGCCTTATACTACGCACTCAACACCACGGCAATTCATTTTTGCCAAATCTCTCTACCTTATTGTCTCTTTTTGCCTTTTATCATGGCAGATTCCTTGCCTGATGTCTCTGCGCTCTTTTCTCATGTCAGCGCTTGCTTTGTCACAATTAGCAACCAAAATTTCATGGTGGTTCTTCTGAAACTAAGTCTACAACATATCGGTTCACAATGCATTCAATTACCTATAGATAGAGAAAGCTCTTCTTAAGAGACAAGACAGCATATTTCATGCTTTTTTTCATCTCTCTCTCTATGTAAATGACCCTGGGCTTACTTTAATTTGAAGGGAAGTCTCCGTTGAGTCATCATACATTTTCAGAAAAGTATAAATAGACCTAGGCAGCTCAGCGATTGTCTCCAACAACTAATATTACATTCTTCGGGAGCATCTATAATAGATGGTGTCTGGAAACATCTGTAAAAATCAGTGAAATGTTCGAAGGTGATAGAAAGTTGTGAACATATTGAAGCAGACACAAAACGAATCAACTCAAGACGATCTTTACCCTCAGACTATACTACCAAACTGCACATTGAAATTTAATGTAAAGTGACATGCCTATTTGAATAATGTGTACTTAGTATGTCTAGCTTCCATAGGATGTTCTGGTGGACTTTAAAGGTCGTTTCTTTTGAAAAATAAAGCATGCAAAAAGGGTTGCTGATCCTACTTAGCTAAGAAAAGACATACGCTGTCCTTGCAAAATGTAGAGTAGTATTTAAAAACGATAGTTGCTTTGTCTACTTAAAAAAAAAATTTTTTTTTAACAAAACAAAACAGTGGTTATGATCTATTCTGGGATAATGATTGTACAGACATTATGATTGCTGTTTTAAAATTACACTCAGATAAGGCTTTTAAGTACAGAGATGCGAGGAAAATAACAGAGTCGTAGAAGAAGGTGGGCCTGTTGAAAACAATGCAGTGTATAACATTAAAATGTCAATCAATAATCACCTCATGATGTCTTAAATGGGCTCAAAGCACGAGTATAAAGGGAGGTCTGGAACATATGGCATGATGGCAGGGTTGATATATTGACTCGCCCCGTTGTTGATGATTAATTTATGAAAAGGTAGATTTATCAGTGGAGATTAAAATGATTTTTTGGCTGCGGAGTAAGTTAGTGATGAGGACTTCCCTCAACCAGAAATCATTAGAAAAGCAAAGTGCTGTATTCATAGTAATGTAGTCTGATGTAGATTTCGAGGTCCTCGTGGGAAATGTTTCTTGTGGTGGAGGTGGTAGTCATTTGTGTGTGTATGTGTGTTTCTGTGTGTGTGTGTGTGTGTGTGTGTGTGTGTGCACAAACAAAGAAGAGGAAGCTGCATCTACATTCTTTACGCCAGCACAGAATGGGCATATCAGACATGATTTCAAGAACAAAAAGAAAATAGTGACAGTCTATTAACCTGAGTTGTATTCTTACCTTTATTTACACGTGCATTACTGAACCACAGTCAAGTGTAAAGGAATACTGCGGTAGCAATCACAGTAGTACTAATTTACCCACATGCACAGGTGTAAAAGAATGTAGCCCAGCAGCAAACAAGAGAAAAATGATCATGTTACCATAAAGGACCTCACGCAATCACTGACAGCAGAAGAAAGAAATGTGAAGAATGTCAAAGAATTACAAATTTGCCAGCAAGCGTCTTTTCATTCACTTCACATTCGAGATTGTGTGTCTTCTCTGTGTACATGCTAGCTTAACTCTGTCTAAAACAATGACTGTAGGTGGGAAGCCGCAAAGTACAAAGTAAATAAGCTGCATGTTTTAGTCAGAACATTAAAGAATATCTAACACACCATGTGTCAAAACAGAGTCATTATCATGCTAGCTAACATCTCAGAGATTATCATTGTTGCTAGCTTGAGATAGGGTTTGCCCACATTCCTTGAATCATTGAAGCGCTAACACATAAAATCTTTTCATTTTGTGATTCCTTCTTGTACTTCCACTCATACTTCATGTAGAATTGCTAAAAAAAAAAAAAAAAAAAAAATACACAAGTTTTTTTTTTAGCAAGTCAATTTGAGCAAACAATTGAATGCTTGACTAAGGAGTTTTATTTGAGTGCATATGTGTGTACTTTTGGCTAAATCATGACATTTACACAAGACTCCGTGTGTCACTAAAACTGTATGGTAAGGAGATTTAGCTTAGCTACAGTACCTGATCAAAATATCTTCAGGCTAGTGGTGTTGATAAGAGCAATGCTAGCAACATGTAATAAGCACAGTAATCATAATATCTCCTTCAAATGTAACAACTTTTTTAAACATGGTATAGTTTTACACTATCTAATCATTAAGATCTTTTTACAAATCAGTAAGATATATAATTTTTTTTTTCATCTACTACTTTTCCCATTGAATCGGTGCCTGACTGGATCCCATCCCCCATCCTGCTATAATTGTACGATGTTTACCCTCTCAGCCCAAGGCCGTGTCTTTAATTATCCCCACATGAAAACTGGAATGTCCAGCACTGTCATTAAAAAAAAGAGCTAACGTCCAGAGCCTAGATGACAGTGTAAACAGGTGTGTTAGTTATTTCGCAAGCCTATTTTGTTCCTCCTCTATTCTCAATAAAGGTTTGAGCTTTTGCTGTTTGGTTTATGCCTAAAAAGGGTTAGCTTCCTAAATCTTGGTTAAATTGATTAATGGTGCAATTAGATAACTGCAACCTGGTACACATGATTATATATTTTTTCTAATACCATATTAAGGTTACATCTAAATTGATGTATTACATAACCACAAAAATAAGAGGAAATGTTGCATATAAATATATTGTTTAAAAAATTATTAAATGACTACTAAAGCACAAACAATGTGAGAGCATTTTAAACTCTAGAAATCCTTAAAATTAAGACACCAATTTATAATTAATTTATGGGCAAAACACAGTATTGGTGCTGATTTTATTTTTTATGTTATATATACAATACAGAAAATGTGTATGCCCAGGAAGCTACTTCTGAAGTTTATGCAACATGGAATTGACCAATCTTGCTTCCCTAAAAATTTCAAGTTACTAATTTTACCCGTTTTGTAGAGATGATTTTATATATGCTCCAAACATGGTCTTTTTTCAGAGTTATACTGTCTTGCTTCAAACAATAACAATTTAAAATGCTAATTATTCATATTATTAAAATCTATATCGGCTAAGATTCATCTGAATGACACTTATAACTTTTAATTTTAAAAAGTTACAGGCACTACATAATAGGCATGAAATTGTATTTAGCAAATGTGTTTCTTTTTATCTGATACAAATATAAACATATATGCATATTTGCAAAAAACAAAAAATGGATATAGAGATAAGAATCATTATATATTATGAAAAATGGTGTTATATGATCCTATCTAAAATTCACTTTCAAAGACACTTTTAGCACCAATACCTTGTTTTGGCCGTTAGCATGTCATATAGTATAAAGTATAAATCTTTTTAACTGCTTTTATTCACAGACTACATTTCTTTTTAGTTTTAACAGCCAAAAGTCTTGAGCCACCACTCATTTCTTCATATTTTGCTTCCACAGGTAAGAAGCAGTAAGAGAAGCAGTGGAGAATATGAGAGATGATCAGGCCGATGATTAATGTACTGGTGATGCTGAATGATGAGTGGTTGAAACAGACGTTTAGTTACATAAACAACCATGTTTTAAATCTTATCTTTAGGTACTTTGCAGCCTGTCACACTAAACAATTTGTTCTCATTTTTTTTATTTTAATCTACATCATTTAATTTAATTTTATTTAATATGAAGAAATTAGAGATGGCTGAAGACTTTCACACAGTTCTTATTATTTTAATTTAATTACATTTGTATTTAATGTGAAAAAATGAGGCTCTGGCGGTGCATGACTTTTGCACAGTACTATAGTTAAGATTAGAAAGTTAATAACAATCATAAACAATTTTAGGGAATTGTTTTTTTGAGGCCAAAGGCAGATGACAAAAATACAACATTTAAGTTAATAGTGTTTGCTACAGCACATACCTTTTAGTCCAACTTCCTTATTTGAAAATGTCAGTAATAAGATTAAACAACATTTTTATACTATAAAAATTAAATTAGAGTGTATCGTTCAGTTTTAATTTAATTAATGAATATATAGTTTTAATGTGCATTATTACAATGTTGTTCTACTTATTAAAGTGTCATACAATCAAAAAGTTTATAATAATAACAAAAGTTATTATAATCATTATTACATGTAGAACAAATAATCCTCAGCCAAAATTTGACCCCAAATTGTGACAGACCTACTAAATAGACAAATAAACGTTAACCAGTTCTACAAACTTTTTTTTTTTTTTTTTTTTTTACAGAAGATAAGAAACCTATTGTAGTACATCGGTTTGCTGTCTTTCCTGATGAACGTGCAGGAGGCAAACTAACGTGCCTAGGCTGATTCTACAATGTGTGTTGGAGAGTAACAAAGCACACAAATGTTTAATGCACAAACATTACAAGGCCCTCAGTCAGTGGCACGGGGCCGTAGTCGGAGAACAGAGCAAATGCAACCTCAGCAGAAACGATAAAAGGCCACAACAATGAAGGTGCTTGTGCACTGCGCTGTGGAAGCTGCTCCATAATTCGCTTTTGCTGACGTTTACAGGTTTGATAAGGGTGGAGCCATTATCATTCAAGGTTTAGTACCGGTACAACCCATTTTTCAGGTACAGAGTGTGTTTATATCATGTGTATATCATCATCTAATTAGAATGAGGTGCAGACTAAATTGAGTCAGTTACATGACAACATGTCTTACTTTAGCTTACATGTCTAGCTGAAGAAGCTTCATTAAAGCAGTGCTACTGTTATGGTTTAAAATATAATAAATGACTAACCACCAAGAACACTAATGTTAATCAGTAACTGGAATAAACCATTAGGCATTTGATATTAAGATGCTGCCCCATGCTAGTCGGCTATAAAAGAGCAGTCTGAACTCACTTGTTTTTTTTAATTGTCCTGTTTTCCCTTCAGACTATTTCCTGTCCTGGATTAATGTTTAAGAGGTTAAGCTAAATGAAAAGCATGTGGTGTCCGGATAAGTACGGAAAATGTTCAATTCGTCTTAATGGTCTTCCCAGAAAGGCCAAAATGCTAAAATAGGTTACCTGGAACTAAGCTATGAGAACTTTTTTCCTCCAAAATTACAATTAATAATGAAATTTAATAGGTTTTAAAATTTTGCTAAAAATACTTTTCAAGAAATTTAGCAAGCATGAGATTTTATGACCACTAACGAAGAAGTAAAGGTTGATCTAGCTAGGCAACATGAACATGAACATTCCAGGCATTATAAACAACAAATGTCGGGAAAAAAATTTGTAGAAACAAGAAAATCAAGAATTGCAAACCTCATCCTGAGAACTTACACATTTCATTAAATCTATGAAAGGAACTGAAAGGCTGTCTACTTCAGGCTCAGGGTCAAACTGAGGTTTGCAGACGTCACAACCACTGTAACTGCATTTTGTTTTGTAAATTTCAGCACTTAAGTCCTTTACGAGGTTACAAACACTACACCCAAATAACTACCAAATACTCTACTTGCTGAAGAACAATCTTTAATTTTTGCTGTAGCTATCTTTCTTTCTTCTGTCTTTCTTCACGAAACCTGTGGTCCATATTTCTGATTACTCAGGAGTCTTTGTGTATGTAGTGTGAAGATTAACAGAAAAACCACTTATATTTTTCAACATCTTCATCACAAGTGGTCAGCTGCAGTAAGTGAAACCGTGATAGCAGTAATTAGCTTTCGATAATGGCTGAAAAATGAAGAAGTGGGCAGGAAAGTGTCATCACAGTTCTTCACATCACATAGTTTCAAACGGTGTTAAAAGATTGCCATTTTTTTGTCACTAGTCATTAGCAGATACGTACATGATAGATGTGTATTGCATGGTAGTGCAAAAGCAAAAAAAAAAAAATCAAGTTACTATCAGGTTTGGCAGCTGCGAAGTACGTGCGTAGTATCAGATACTGGTCTAGCATCAGTTTAGATGTTATAGGAAAATAATCAATAACCAAGGGACATGGCGTTAACTTTGAAGGTTATTTTCATACACGCACATACAAAAACAGCATATCTTGGTGTTTTTATCCTCTGAGCAATTTCCAAATTATATAATAATTTTGTTAATTAATTACTTAATTAAACATCAAAGTTCTGATCTGTTGTTATAGTTACATTTATTAATGTGGCATGTGGGCGAAACTGGTTCCTATTATCACTTCCAGCTATAAGCACTTCCTTCAGTGCGCTTGCTTTTCTCTCTCATTTTACAAAAAAAAAAAAAAAAAAAACTGAACCTTTATGGCAGACACCCTTATCCAGAGTGACTTACATTTTATCTCATTATGCATCTGAGCAGTTGAGGGATAAGTGCCTTGCTCAAGGATGCAACAATGGCAACTTGGCAGTTGTGAGGTTTGAACCTGGGACCTTCCAAACAAGGGTCCAACCCCTCCTCCTTTGCCTTGTAGACTTTCCCCATTGCAGAAAACCTCTTTACTTTTGACTATTACAAAGCACTGACACTGGAGCCTCCTTCTAATATGTCAAAATGCTAAATAACCATCTCCATCCAGGAAATATCAACAATTACATACTTGTATTAAAAAAAACACACACACACACACACACACACACACACACATCTGTTTATGTCAATTGCCTCTCACAGCATGGGAGACACTACAGAAACGTTGAAGCCGGCAGTGCTGTCAGAGCTGCTGTTATACAAAATAAATCAATGTTCTAAACAATATGAATGAGGAATTCAGCAGTAGCATCTGTATATTGGAATCATCATATTATTCATCGCTAGATAATACTCATAATAAATGCTAGATAATAGATAATTGCTAGATAATACTGCGCACTGCTAAACTAATTTTTAACAAAAGGCTCATCTGCCATAGATAAACACACAAATCAAAAGAAATGCTTCCTTCTATTTATTCCAGTGAGGGATTTGTGATCTATTACAGGGAACCTCACTCACAGCAAGCATTTCAGTAAGGACAATGTCCAAATGTCTGCTGAGCCCAACACAGGCATGCATGCTCATACAAAGATCAGATTATTTAGGCTTGATTTACTTAACATTCATTTTCATTTTCAAAGAGAAATCTTTCAGTTACTGTATTTATCTTGCAGATAATTTTCCCATGAATATTATGAACACATAGTTCAGATTGGGTGTTTTTTTTTCCTGATTAATTTTCCACCCTGGCAAACCTAACACCAGAAGTTATTCATTGCTACTTAATCCAAGTGACACGGAAGGTGGGTAATGAAATCAAAGCTGTATTCTCGAAGTGTTTAATATGTTCTCCTCTCAAGCATTCTGAAGCGGTATTTATAGTGGCGTCTTGTATTAAGAAAGTCAATCCAGATTTGTTACACAGTACATCTGGATATCCAATTGATCAGATAAAAAAAAAATACATCATCAAAATGTAAAGGTTAGAAAGTTCACATATTCCTAGCAAGGCTATTTGAACCTGCACCATTCCGCATGCTCACACCTTTCCTTTGTCTAATGTGTAACTGTTCCAAATGAGGGACTGGTTTAATGTCCAGTGTCAAAGTGATCATTTCTATGCTGATTAATAGAAACGGGCCATAAAAGCACATGAAAATGATTTGAAGTACACTGTGACCTCCATGACTCAATTAAAAGATTAACTATAAGTCACATTTCTGTTACAAACTTAAAGGTGGAGTGATAGAGTAGCATAATCCTAGCCACATACAGTATACAGTAGTATGATGTGTGGTATCTTTGCTCTGAAATAACAAGTAACCTGTCCTACTTTGCAAAATAGACATTTGAGTAACAAATCATGGTCAGGTTTAAGTAGATCTTAGGAGACAAATGCAGCCTCTGAGCATAACAAGGGCATTTGTACAAGGTGTCTTGACCCACTTGTGAAGCCAATAATAGAGATGCACAAATGTTGCAAAAGTAAAGTCATGCATTAACCATTCAAAATGTAAATCTGAAGAGTGATAGCGGTCATGTTTTCAAGCAGTCCGTTAATTAATCTGCATATCTGGGGGAATGAAAAACACTACTAGAAACATTGAAAATGATAACAAACGAAAATGAAAATAGGTTTAGAAATTGCAACATTAATTTATACATAATAAGACATGAATTTTATTTTAAGCTTAGACGTGCATACTTTAATTAGAAAATTAAAATAGAAAAGCTTAGATTTGAACATGTACTTTATATTAGGTTAGGAAACTAAGAAAAGATGCATGCCATAAGTTAATGTAATTGTAACAAACAGTTAAGAAGACGCTACTGACCTTGGATTTCATTTGCCATTGTGCAAAAATTCTATTGTAGCACATATTTACGCAGCTGAAACCATATAATCTTCTACTCCTACATTATGCAGTGCACCAATGGAAATGAAATTTACAGAGAAATTGAATATTGAATATTGATATATCGGCCAAAGGTCAGCTTAAGTCTTTATCCTGCAATGAATGCATTTAAAAGTGATTTACTTTGACAGTTTGAATTGACATTGTGAATCACACCCGCTCCCATCACATTCGAGCGTTCGAGCCCATTCTGCCTCGATATAGAATTTGACCCAACTTTTCTTTACAGTTCTTTAGACATTTACTGTAGATGTTTGAACTTTGGCGAGATGGTGCGCTATCTTCTTAAACACTTTAACATATGTGTTTATAGCAGGATAACTGCAAATTCAATTCCCATCATAGTCGAGTAATGTCTTCTGCTGCTGTGCGCTTGATGGAAACCAGTTAACAGGGCTCTGTCAGCGTTGGAATGAGTGGCAGTAACTCACAACTTGGGACATGGCCACTGGTACTAGCTGGGAAATCTTTTAGCGCTTTCTGCCACAATGGTCACCTTTTACTAAAATTTTTATTTCAAAGAAGTAAGTGGTAAGTTTGTGGTAAGTTTACATGGTTTGAAACATATTCACTGCCCTTCTCTTCTCCTTCTCTGACATATAATGAAACTTATGAAACACTAATAATTCTGCAAATTGAGTTCCTTAATCTTACAGTACATCTTAACCATCCAATAAGACATAAGAAGCAATTTACATTGACTTAACTTTTCCATATTTAATATATCTTTCACCTAGAGACCATAATTAAATTTTATAGTAATACTATATACACTTCTTTTAGGTAAATGATACTAAAAACAATCTCTAAGCTAATCATCCCAACCTAACCAGGAAAGGTACTGTTTAGGACTAATTTTTTGTAATTTTTTATTAATATACTTTTATTTTTATTATTTTTTTTTTTACAAAAACCATAGAGGAATAATAAAAAATAATGCAACTCTACAAAAGAGTTATAATATTTGAACATAACTGAACCTTAAGTACCTGTTAGTACTTAAGGATGTTAAGGATTTAAAGGGACACATTATGAACCTTTCTATGTAAATGATACATACTACGTGCTACTAAGACGTGCCAGAGACATCTCCTGGTGACAAATGCGTCTCATTATGCATGCATTCATTCCCACCCAACCAAATTGTACATTTGTTTTAACCCATAAAACTAAATCTTGCATATAATAAAAGAGAAGAAATTCTAAAAATATCCAGAATGGCTTTCAATGCAGAGGCATATTTTTTTCCATTATACTTAAACGTGTAAAGTAGTTTCTATTACACTACGCACTTGAAACAATCACGATCTTCAATCAAGATCTCTCAAACTATGATGAGTTTAAATTTAAAGTTGCTGTTCACAACAAGATCGTAGGAACAACTTCCCCTATACCTACCCACCTTTCCCAGCCAAATGGAGGGCATTAAATGGTGCTAACACGATGGTAAGACAATGGTAAACTGCACTGTTATAAAATCCAAAGCTGTAATCCAGACCAGAAGTTTGGTCAGCTTCCACCATCCCCCCTCACAGCCACACCCTGACACACATGTCAAATGCTGCGTGGAAGAGAGTCATAAACTCTAAACTCATCCCACACGCATGACTGATCCTCAATGAATGCTTGCTCCAGCAATGATAATGAAGGTCTCTAAGTTTAGAATGGTTGTTCTTCTTCCTGGAATCTTTATGGCTGGGGGGATTCGTTTCAAACCCTCTGAAGATATTTAGTGTGTTTTCAGTGTAAAGGTTTATTTATGTTTATTATGTATTTAGCATTGTACTGTTTTTTTTTCCTTACAAGTAGAAAATTTGACAAGGTGTTAAAAAACTTTGTTAACCTTGTTAACTTTTTTAAACTTGTTTTAAAAAACATTCTCCGCTTCATTTTGCGAAGGATTTTACACTAAACTATACCTGTAATCAGTTATCTGGTTTATACTGAAGAACCATATACACCGATCAGCCATAACTCTAACACCATGACCAGGTGAACTAAGTAACATTGATTATCCAAAACCTAGGTGGTTCTAATACTATGGCTGATCGGTGTATGTCTACCCACTTGATATTGCATAAACTTTCCTCCTATTTTGTTTAAACTATTGGAACCTAAAATAAAATAACATCCCTGAACACCGCATAAAGACATTATGCACCACTTTACATTTGTTCAAATATGATTCAACTGGCCCTTTCCTTTTTGAGCATAATAAACGGCTAAAGTGGCGTCAGAGGCATCTGCTCACCTAGCAAAGCACTTAGCACCGGTTCTTGCTATCTGATGTTACAATGCTGCTGAAGTCTAGTTATTGGCTCAACGCTAACCAAAAATGTTGGCAGCGTACTGCTAAGGTCATAGGAAAACTAAGAAGAATGATACATCGTCCTTTTAACTCAGCCATAACAGGGAGTGACAGGGAGGGACTGCCCAGGTTACAACGTTTACATTTCTTGGCAAACGCTACACTACAGTCAACTAGATACTGTACGTGTTATTCTAGGAATGAGCATATCAAAATATCTTTCCTAGTACTGAAGGTTGGCAGAACATTTTGGCATGATGATATCATGTTGTGTCAAAACAGAAAATAATATAATAGAGGGTTGTTTTTTTTTTATCCACAGGGAAAAATCAAGACTTGGGAATGGAAATGAAATATAGCGGAGAATACACCGGGCAGCCGTAACATTATCGCGGCATAGCATTAACACTGATTATCATTTATATACCAGTAAACTAGTGACAGGATCATGGGCACTCAGGGGTCATTGATTTGATCTCGTGGAGACCAAAGGCCAGTCTGTCTGGTTTGATCCCAATATAAAACCAATGCAGCAACAAATTGCTGAAATAAAAGTTAATAATACTTGCTATGATGACGAGGTATCAGAACTCAGTGTTCATCTTGCTGTGTCAAGGTTCTTAATCCGGTCTCCCCAGATCTCAATCTGATCGAGCATCCATGGGATGTGCTGGACAAACAATTCTGATCCTTGTAGGCCCCACCTTACAACTTAGAGCACTTAAAGGATCTTCGACTAAGGCCCTGGTGCCAGATACCACAGCACACCTGTGGAGGTCTTGTGGAGCCATGCCTCGAGGGTTCAGAGCTGTTTTGGTGGCACAAGGGGAACCTACACAATATTGTCTTAATGTTTTATGGTTTTATTGTTATAGCTGATCTGGGTGTATATTAAAAGTGAAACGTAAAATATAACAAATTCTTCTTGGCCTCTTGAAGAGGTTCAAGTTATATTAGGAAAACACTTTTTCTTCATACAGTGAAACAACCAAGGAACAATTGATAACGGTATAAAGAACTGATTTCTTTCCCAGCAAGTGTATACATTAGTGCAAATTAGTTTGAAAGCATTCTGTTACATTAAATATTGAACGTTCATCATTTTTCTGTTGTATCCAGACTTTCGAGACCTACTCAAGGAAATACTCCACCTTGTAACTCCTAAAGTAAAATTGCCATATTGGTAAAAACCATGAAACATAAATGTAAACATAACATTTGAAGTCTTCTGCTGGTCAATATATACGAACAGTTTAACGATATACTTTCAGTCAAGTCCAGCACTTGATGTGCCGCACGGCCTAAATAATATATCTGGCAGGATGAACAAGGAGGAGAAGTCAATGTTTTCTTTTGCTACCTCTGCTGACATATTCTAAGACAAAAGCGGCCTGTCATGGTGGGAGGTCCCGCCTGCGTAAGCGGCCACTCAGGGTTCTGTGTTGTCAGTGTTGGCGACATGCCCGCTGGCCCTCTGACACCTGGCAATAATGACATTAAAGGAAGGTGGAGGAGACAGGACGTCAATGGACAGATTTGTTCAATTTAACCCCGCTGACCCCAGGCCGGGCCGGCTCAATCTGTCAGCTAGACCCCTCCCCTTGGCGCTAAGTAGCCTCTCGGAGACTCGAGGAGGAGAAAGAATGAGACAGAGGTAGAGAGTGATGAGAAATGATGGAGATGTCACAGAAATCAAGATTTATATCAGTGCATCTCTTTAAGTTGGAGGAAATGTAAAATAAGTGTCAAAGCTCTTCATCTATTTCTGCTTCCTTTATGTTTCTGTAATTAGGGATGTAACCGAATATAAATACATTACTTTACATTAGGTTAACAGATAATGTGTTCACGCTGGCATTAGCGAGCATTCAGATATTGAGCCTGCAGGACAAACAAAGGATCATGGTTGATCACATGGTTGCATAATGCATTTAATGTACATTTTTCCTGAGAGCTCGAATAAACTGGCCATATGGACAGTGTTGGTATTTCTACCTCTGGGTTTTTGTCAAGTGCATTCGATTTTTCTGGGTCAGAGTGGTATGGCGCATTAATTCTACCAAAGAAACCCAACCAGGACTATGAAGTTTTCATTCCCACCATGGGTTTAAGGTCAAATGTAGATACAGACATGAACATGCATGTTGATATTTGCAGCCGTAAACTCATACATAACTGATAGTAACAATGAGTTACACTCCTACTCTGCGTGCTGAAAAAGAGGAGCAGACCAAAAAAAAAATTTCAATCCTCTCAGGAAGCCCTTTTCTCTTCAAATGTTTCTGAGACTTGCTAACAAGACAAGATTACACAAGAAACCTAGGGGAAAAGAAAAAAAAAATGAAGATGAGCTATGGACTGTATTAGCTGAATCAACACTGGATCAGGTGAACGCTTTGCTATTTCATTCCTTCAGCCTCAGCTGTCTTTTGCTTTAAAGCATAAATCTCGCTCTCCGCTCTCAGGCATCTGTAGCGGATCGTCTGCACGCTGCAGCAGTGGAAGCAGCCAGCTGGAGCCAGGCCAACTAAACGCTGCCAGATAAGTCAGAGGGCCACAAGTGTGAGCAAACACGATGGGGGAGAGTTCAAACAAAGTGTTGCATGACGCAGACCTTGGCAAAAACCTGGGATTTTAAAGGAGGGTGGGGGGATAACACAAGCTCGCTGAGAATGGAGGCCTATGCAAACAAAGCTGCACGTTGAATAGGTCTTTCTAAGATATCTCTCTAATCTGCTTAATTGATTAATTTGCACTTAACTTGACAGAACTTGTCTGCAGCCTGTTTTCAAGCAGAAGGATGTAACGTCTTATCTATGAAAATATATACCATCAGCTTTGAGTGACAAATGTTTTCAGCTTTTTTAATTCCACTCCATCTCTATTTGGTAATATAATTCACCCGGGGTCATATGACTACGGCATCCAAAGCACTTTTCCCAACAAATAATGATCCTGTAAGCCTGCACATCTGCAGGCTATCAGTTGGCTTGAGTTGGCTTTTCATCATAATTTACAACTACAATGTGGAAAATACAGAAGGAGACTGGATTAGTCATTAGCTGCTCTTTTCTCTCTCCAGTTACACTCTTGGGTATGAACACGGTCAATCCGATGGGGCAGAGCAAGGACGCAGAACGTAAAAAAAAAAAAAAAAAAAAAGGCAGGAAAAAAAACAACAATCAATGTACCTAAAGCGGCGATGCACAATATGCCAATAATGATTTCCTCCATCAGTTGATTAGTTCAAATATATAGGTGATTAGTTCAAATATTCCCATCCTGTAGATAACATCGACTGGCCTGATAGTAACGATCTGAGTGGATTTCTACAGTATTGATTTCAGAAGATCCACCTCGGTGTATATTCTTTATTAAATCAGCAATCTTTTTAAAAAGAATAATGCCACATTTATCAAGTTCCTTGTCACTAACAAGATACGCAGATGTACACAGAAGTACACAGATGTCTTGGCAATTCAAGGAAGGTTCACGGTGACTGCCTGGAGTTAAATGTAAGCTGTGTGTGTGTGTGTGTGTGTGTGTAAGGATGTGCATATATAGAGGAGGAGCCATTGTGACATATCAACAATCTGGCTCCTGTGTGAAGTCGCCTTTTATGGCCTTTGACAGCAGGACTCGAGATGGTTACCATGCCTGTATAAGCAGACTTATGAGGCGAGGTCATTTGATGTTTATATACGTAACTGCACAAAGTCACCTGTATAATCTATACAAAGGATTGCACAAAGTTAGTCCAAAATAAAGAAGCAAAGATTTATACCCAGGGTATGTCAAACACCAGATCTTCACAACAACTAAATTCAAGGTTCAAAAACTTTTGCATAAGTACAAGGGAATTTTACTGATAACAATATGACGGAAAAATCAGGAATGTATAAGTGTCTTAGCATTTGTTTTCACTCAAGTGCTAAGTTGAAACTTTATTAACAAACTCAGAAGTAGAAGAACAGACGGCAAGAAGAGGAAGCTTCATTCCGATTCTCTGCAATAGAAAACAACTTAATATGTCAAGACATTCTCTAGTCTTTTCTTCTCACAACCAGTTTGATAGGTTTCAACAGTATTTCTGTCTCAATGTCTATTACTACTTTCCCCCCTCAAGGGCTTATAGTAAATATCTCTTGCCCGTATAACACGTTAAGTTTGAGCATGTCCGTGCATGTCTGTGTGTGTTTTTTTTTTTTAATGCCCTTTTTAGGCATCTGAAATTCAACGCAGATAGCAATCTAGTTTTCCAAATACGCACACAACCATTTCTCCTA
The DNA here is from genome assembly GCA_030068045.1 of Platyallabes tihoni. NCBI lineage: Eukaryota > Metazoa > Chordata > Actinopteri > Siluriformes > Clariidae > Platyallabes > Platyallabes tihoni. The sequence continues at coordinate 16,043,186 of JAQQZS010000014.1, read as the reverse complement.
TAATATACCCCCCCACCACCACCACCACCAGTGCGCGAGCTCTAACTTCATTATGATAACCTAATTTATGTAATAGATGATTATAAATCAACCCATAAATCAGCAGGGCCATGGCTACAAGGGATTAAATGACAGGAAATCAGTGGATCAATCTCGTCAATTCCTTCCTCGTGCGGCCGAACGCAAAAACAATGCACAAGGAGGGAAAATATACACGCCATAAGGTAAAGTAAAGCTCGGTTGGCAGAAGCGTCCCTTGCGCCCACTTTCTGTTGCAGTACTCAAATTGGAGTGGGACATGGAAAAAAAAAGGCAGGACGGCAAATAATTGAAGGAAGGAGATCAGCAATCCTGGGGAGGGCTCCTGGGTGGGGTGGGGTGGGGTGGGGTGGGGAGGTGGAGAAGGGATGAGGCAATGAGGAAGGAGTGGCGAGGAAAAAGGCGGGGAGTGCAGGCTATTAAATTTATGACTCAGACTGCCACATCATCAGTTGGGGGTGGTGGGGTGGAAAGAGGTGAGGGGGGTTGGGGTAATGGGGGGGGGGTGCCATTTCCTTCCTGCAGGAGGATGGGTCTGACCAGTATTGTGTAAGCAGATGGGGAAGATATCATGGCAAAATATACCTCCACCAGAGCCTCTATTCATGTTGCATCAAAAAAAAAAAAGAAGAACCCTGTGATTGTCATCTAATCCGCTCAGGGCCCACACCCAAATGAAAGCACTTCCCCTTGTTGTTGGTTAAAACACGCCACGGACTCCTGTGCATTAAAAATCAGGTGTTATATAAACAGGACTGGTTTTGCAGAACTATAACAGAAAAACTTTATGTTAACAGAAAAACTATTTTTATTTTTTTTGGTCCCAAAAATTAGTTTTAGCGCTAAAAGCCAGTGTTATCACAGCTTCAGTCTGAGCACGTCTAGTTTAACCAAAAAAGGAGAACCTTAATTCACTTAAGTACATGGTTTCCATTTCACGGAGTATGCAACACCTATTCAACGAAAGTGCTGCTCTGCAATAAAGCAGTGAAGATCGTTAGTATAATGTGTGGACGGATGGGGAAACCATATAAGTCATTACATGTTGACCTTCCGATCACTATCAGCTATCTGTAGGATATTTCTATTATTTATGGATTGAGTAATACACGTGTGGGTTATACAGTATATTATGAACGTTTTTGTTTCCATGTAACTATGAAAGTCCAGGATCGCTGGATGAAAATGCACCGAACTATGCACTGAACTAACAAGTTTGAGTCTGTTTATGGATCACATCGTATTATTATTACTATCACATGCACATCTGGCTGAGAAAGCCTTTAAATAAGAGTTTTCTGCTTGTGGTGTTGAATAATTAAAGATGGGAACATGAGTCCAGGTTATGCGAGAGTGCAACAACATTTCAACAGTCGAACCATACAGCTGCTGGCTAACGTGCGTCCTGTCGGCAAACGGAAATATGGGTAGCTCGAATTATAAACAACGTTAACGGTGTGCCCCTCCCACCCACAACACTAAACATGTGCCAAACGCAAAAACAAAAACATCTCTTTTTAAAAACCTATCTCGACTTGTATCATCATTACAGATTCCACAACCAATGACTTCCACGCCACGCACCACCAGTGATCCTTTTTTTTTTTGCCCCAACACCCCCGCCCCCCCCTTTGATCTTTTTAATGATCTCTGACCTAGTATGGAATCTATGAGCTGCGAATGCTGTTTTATGGCGAAGTGGAAGCGGGGGAGGGGGCTTCAAGTAGGTCAAAGGGCATCAGATTCTGCTAATGCTAAACAGAAACAAAGTGTCAGCAAGCCCATGTTAGATTTCACAGAAGCAAATGCTGATTAAAAAGGATCATGTTACACTGGCAACTTAAAGGCGCAGGAGCGTTCGTTCGTTTTTTTTTGCAGTATTTGCCGCAGTTGCACAATATTGTTCAGCTGTCTTACACGAAATTTATACCCTTTAGTCCTTTAATCAAACTGTTAATGTGACTAAGTCTCACCTCAGGCCACATAAAAATAGACATTCTTGCCCATGCCTAAAAGTGCCATGGCTCTTAATTGTTCAGTGGGGTTCCTCTACAAATGACTTCCTCTCTGCTATCTGCTATAAACTTTTATTGGTCTGCGATCACCCCCTAAAGAGGGGCCAACTAGCCTTATGCTCCATCTGATACCACGAATACCCCAAATCCTGTACAGAAGTGCTGACCCGCTCCAGAACTGCGTATACAGGCCTCCATTGGATTTTTTTTTTGTTTTGCGCCCCCTTCCAAAAAGGATCAATATTGATCTTTCATCTCCCTCGTAATCCTTTTTCCTGCTAAAGGTTTGTCATAGGCATTGTAAGAATGGAGCTGGAGAAGGAAAACAAATCCATTACTGTGTCAAAATCCTATGTAAGCCTCATTCTAAAAGATTCGTTAGAACTGGTTGCTTTTTAGAAACGTAGATACTCGTTCTTAGCTGGTACGTTTTAAACGTTTTGGACAAAAGTCAAATTCCTGTTGACTTCTTTTAATTGTGACCGAAGTAGTTAACAGATGAACACGCAGACCTTGTTAGTTTTCCCTCCAATGTATTTTCCTGTTTTTGAGCAGACAGATGGACAAAAATAAAGCGAGGAACCGCCGAGGCTCGACTAGATTAGGAGCTGTATCTGGTTTGTATTGATTTTGTGTGGACTTCAATCTAAACGTACTAATTGCTTCCTTGCTTGTATTCGAGCTTGGTGGCAACCAGAAGTGACTGTTTTACTGCTAAGATGTCCACGGATATGGACTCTAACCCAATTAATCAAAGTGTATGCTGTCATTAGGTCACAGGATCTTGCTAGGAGACGGCTAGCTTAGTGTGTACATTATTTTTAAACGAGAGGAACGTTCATCGCAAAAGTTGAGGACTCAGGGGCGTTTCTAGGATTTTCAGTTAAGGGGGGCTCAGCCCCCATAGATGTTTAACACATATTTATCTTGTTCAGA
>JAQQZS010000014.1:16025563-16040096 GCA_030068045.1 Platyallabes tihoni | reverse complement strand
GAGAATTTTTAGGGGGGCTGAGTACAAATGTTAGGGGGGCTAAAGCCCCCCTAAAAATGGCCTAGCGACGCCCATGTTGAGGACATCAGATAAAGCTTATCATGAGTTATCATTAGGTTTTCTAGTAGAATGATTTCCTATTACACTCACAAAAATATGTTGGGCTTGTGTATATTTTTTACATATTATTTTACATATTACTACAATAAATAAGTTACATAATTCTATTTAATAAGTTTAACATAAACATACCATAAGTCTAGATATTTTACTTGCGTGAAAAGTAATTATACGTATGCATGTTTTAGTGTACAATCATTTTAATTAATTCTGAAACCGTGTGGTATAGTTTAAAATAATACAATTATGAGGAATATTTAGCTATTTATTTTTAGTAGCTCTCTAGTCTCATATTGAACATCACAGTTTTTATCATTCAATGAGCACTTTATTAGGATCATCTACAGATAATTGTGTTATATTAAATAATCTTCCACTTTGTGCCTGTACAATTACTGATTTTAGTCTTTCCCTGAACATAATGAGTGCAGTGCAATGAATGTAATGTTCTTTCCCTGGATTTCCACTAATCACTTATTATTATTATTATTATTGTATTTATTTCCTTTTAGTTTGTATTGGTACACGCGTTCTGGTGATACTGGGATGTTTTAAACCGTGTCAGTGGTACACTTGGGCTGATGAATTGGTCATAGCAACAACAGAGTTATAGTCAGTCTCTGTACACATAAAACTTATCATAGATATCATAGACTGTTTTATTCACCTTTTATTAAATGCTTTAACCTGGTCAGGGTTGAGACGGACCTGGAGTCTGTTCGGGCTTTATATTGAAATATTAAGATCTTGACTTTCGATTTCAAATATCATAAATAATGAGACATACAATATTAATATTAATTTTGTCTCGGGTTTCTGAAATAAATTTACTCACCCGCCTTTGTATTTGAAGGCAGGATGTATATGAGGTCAATGCAACTCTGTAGTATCAAGTTATAAAGAGATTCACTGACTGCCATCTTCCCTGTACTGGTTACTCAACTGTGTAAGTAATCTGTCATTTTCAGCCACCAGAAGTTAACTTTAATTCTCATTCAAAATGCTTCATTGTTCCCATCAGGCCTGAAAAATCATTTGTACAGCTGTGGGAGAGGAATGGGGTGCAAGGGTGAAAACCTGTTAAACAAACAGCCTCCAGCAGCTTCCAGTACAGACTATTAACCATGGCCTGCTTCTGTGTTGGGAAATAGCACCCTGTGTCTTCCCTGTCACACACAACTCTTTTAGCACGTGGGTGTTAGTGTATTCCCGTTTCGAGCTAAACAAAAGTCAATTAGTTCCATGGTAAGAGAATGTTCTTGGGTTTTTAGGGAAAACTACTGAAACGTGATACGACTTCGCCTGCGGGACAAAAGTGGAGACAGGGATTCAGAATTCTTTTGTCAAGGTAAGGGGAGTCGTATCACATGGCTGTGGAATCCAGACTCTAAATTGACCCCTGAATTCATCAGAGGCCATTAAAAACAAAGCGGGCCCTCTCACCTTCATGCAGACCGAGAAGTAAATAGTAAGACATGCTTAAGGCACTAATTCATGACTTGTGGATCCTGGACTGGAACGGCACTGAAGGATGACACCTAAGCAACTTGATTTGTCTTTGTAAAACCTGGTGTGTCCTTGCAAAAGGTGTGAATTAACATTAATCCTTTACGTTTTTTCATTTATCGACTCTCATCATCATGCAAAGATTATTACAACCTGTATTCGTCTTTATTCAATAATTTTCAGAATTTCATTAAGGTCAGAAGGAAGAAGGCTGTTAGTTCTCTTGACTGTCACTATGTTAGATGGCTACGACAAGTGAGATTAGTAAAACGTTTCTCATTGTAAAGCAGGGAGGGGGGTGGGGTGTGAGTGAGACTCAAGTGACAGAAACAGGGAGCGTGACGGGGGATTTTACTAACCTCCTGAATCAGAGACGAGGAGCCACCACCAACACCACCACCACCACCACCACCGCCACGGAAAGGAACGCTTGAATTACCCGCATCGCTCCCAGGTTGGCTGTCTTTTCCTGACTGAACACATGTCAAGGGCACAGTTGAAATCATGGCAGATGGTATTTACTCTTTACTCACAGATCATCCATATTTGAGACTTACATACAATATATAGTGCAGAAATTCCATTAAAGAGCAGATAAAAAGGTGGTAAAAAAATGCACTTTATACATTTATATATTGTAACAAAAATATGCATTCTTATGCAAAAAAAATTGCTGGTTGCTTTCCTTTTTCCTCTTCCGCTCTGCTTCTTCTTTTTTATTTTTTTTTTATCTCTTTCTCGCTTCTCTAGTGCAAAGGGATCAGTTGCTAAACTGAATTAGCAGGCCACTCAATCATCAAAACAAACAGACCTCCTCTGTTAGTGACATTAGCAGCGAGGTAATTCACTTATGTTACACTGGACGGCCCCTCTGCACCACAGTCAATGCTCGGGTAGATTTGCATTCAAGGTTAAAATCTACACAATTCACAATCGGGTTCACTACATTTGACTACATTCATGCCTTGGCTGTTGCAGTTCGTAAAAAAACATTTGTTTTCCCAACAAGAGTATGGGCATGTGCAAAGTTCCACACTTATCAGAACCTGTTTTGGATTACTTTGAGGTTTTAATCTGTTACTGAATGTGTGTTCCTAATTTATCAAGTTACAAAATCAGAAAAAGAAAAGCATGAGCTCCTTTAAAAAAAAAAAAAAAAAATTCCAGCATGTTAATAAAGATTTCAATTTTGGCAACTAGGAACAAATATTTGTTAATTAGGGTCAACTTAAACCATCCAAACCTTCCTCCTCTTGTCGTTGTTCCCATGCCTACAGTACAGTATGACCCACGCAAACCAATCAGGCTTCTGTAACTCAATAAACCGGTGTGTGTTTGTGTGGGGGTAGTTGAGGAAGCTAATCTTGGAGATGTGAATATCTGATGCTTGCCTTCAGCCTGGGTATACTACGTGCTTGATTCTGACCTATCTTATGTTACCAGTCCTTCCTGTAATTAACGCTGACACGTATGGCCATATGGAGCGAGACTGATGGTATGCGACCTGAGCTCCCTCCTGTATCTCTACTGTAGGCGAAGGAATGTTTTATTGATATCGTTTGGAAATCAAGCTATTTAAGCTTAAAGTAAAGTCGGGTAGCTTATTGCTGTTTATGAGACTGAAAACTTTGTGAAAGAGTTTATGGAAATTCTCAATTCGAGTTCAATCCTTGGCTATAGCATTTAATCCTCCTACTTTTGTTATTTAATGGGAATTGAGCACACATACTGTAGTAGTGTGATAAAGTTTTAAGCCACCCCTCATTTCTTGCAAAGAGTCAAACTTTCTTCTATTTTTAATGTAGTCTTGAGGAATAGTGCTTCAGGCTTGATGAAGGACCTTTTTGCTAAGTTTTTGGGACTCATTTTCAGTCCAGTCCCAGAGCAGTTTCAGAGGAATGTTGTTTGTTTGTTAAGCTACACAGTGACCTATGAATCATTCAAGCATAAAAACATCTAACGTAAGGCATGAACCAGTAAGAAACGGGTGCAGATGAAGACAGATGATCAGCTGAACGTTGAATGCTGAGTGGTTGGAACGGACGAGAGGGGAAATGAGGTTGTTATATAAGCAACCAATTTTTTTGCAGCCTGTCACAGTAAAACATTTCATCTCCTTATTTGTATAAAAATCCTTAATTTAATTTCATATAATATGAAGAAATTAAGAGTTGCTCAAGACTTTTGCACATTATTGTACTTTACATACATACATATGGATAGTTGTACACTACACTGTTTAAAAAAGCAATAATAAGTCCATTCCTGTTATAACTAATGAAAAACTACAAATATTTACAGAGCTTTACATGCAAATTCAGATATTGATTATCTTCCTGAATGGGAATACTTGGATCATCACTGAGCATTCACTGCAGTAGTTGGAACAGACTAGTGTGGAATAAAAATGGTTTTGTATGTGCGTTTAAAGGGTGCATACTTTACCTAACATAAATATATGCCATTGTCAGGAAGTATAGGTGAGACCGTAATAATACTGCACATGTCCCATAACAGTGACATAAAACCTTGCTCAGGGGTGTTATATGGTTCAAAATGTTAACTCATATCTCAAGTATCTCAATGCAAACTCTTAGGTTGTCGAACCTGTATGTCTACGTGCTCTGAAACATAATGTATTTATCAGACAACTGATGAACGTGGTAACTTGCAAAAACTAGCCAAGACTAACCCATAATGTCCACAGTACACTGGTTTTATGTAAAAGCGATTAATTTGCCTACTGAACTCAAAGCAATGTATCACTCGATCTCGCAATGTATCCGTGCATGACTTTGACTGCTGGTGACCAAAACACCTCTAACCTCAAATAGTTGCATGCCTAATAACATGCTTCGAAAGCCAATGCACAATCAAGCTCCACAACCCTCAATTCAAGGCAAAAGCTTTGTAATCACTTGACGCCAAGTTTGAGAAAACCATGCAGGTACTATACTGTGAAATTCTGGCTAACAAAAAGTAAAAAAAAAAAAAAAGCTCTCAAGGCTGTTAACTTGACCAGGGAATGGTCTAGTTTGATCATACAGTAAGGAAGACGGCAAAACATACTAGTACACTTCTGATTATGCAGTAAGGAAAATGCCATTGAAAACGTTTGGATATATATATAATTTAGATTTAGTAATTAATATTTAGTAAATTAATGTAGGTATACTGGCTATAATAAAGTTATACGAACAGTAGCAATTCTAATGTTAATGATATATAAACATACTTTGATGCTCGTGACTTGTTTATTTTTATCTAACCTAAACAAGTCAAAGCATCAAAGTACGTTTATATATATGCATGTACCTTTTTTCCTCAGTAATAGAAGCCTGTTAACCTCACATACCTTCAGCTAGGTCAACTTGGCACATTTATTTAGTCTTGTCAGGTGAATGGACCATAGTATGGTTGAGTGACAAAAGTAAAAAGAGTAATGTTAAGTAAATGTGCCCATGTCCCTATGAGGGAGCTAATGAATGTTCAGAACACAATTGTAGATGCATGGTTTATATGTTTTAGCTTAGACAGAACCTTTACTGAGCAATTGCACATTAAAAAGGAAAAAAAATTCTGGGACATCAATGTCTGGGATTAGTTTTATTATTAGTTTTATATTTGGAAAGTTTAAAAAAGGGATTGTTTGTTTTTAGTCTTTACAATAGGGGAAAAAACAGGTTTAACAAAAACGAAAAATAACCAACTCCATTATATATGACTGAACAACAAAGGAGTAAAAAGACTGAAAACAAATTCAAGGTATTCGCCAAATGAACACAGGCAGCAAACATAAAGATCACGGTTTCAACTTTAATCCAGTTTCTGAAATCACAATCAGCCACTGCACAAACTGACCAAGCTGGCCCAGTGACTTAAGGCACTTTCAGCAATACTGGGGTAGCACAAATAAAAATCTAACACTCACATAGAAGAAGGCTGTTCAAACAAGCCAGTCAGGCTGTGTTTTTAATGAATAAGGAGCCCTTTGCTGACAAAACACAAGCGCTTCAATGGCACATTGTGTCCCCAAAGGCATTTTATTGGCACTCCTTGCTTGAGTTATGGTGAAAAAGTTCCATGCATACTTTCACTGACAGATCTTGAATAAAGAGTTGGGCTTTGACAAACACAGCTTTCGAACCGAGTGCTCTGACAAGACACCAGTCACTAAGCAACAAAGAAGGTTTTTTTGGTGTTTATTTATGAGCGCTGATCTGAGACCAGCGTTTCCAAAAAAAAAAAAAACTGGCTCAAAAGTATTCTGAAGTTTGGATAATATGGTTTGTGTGATAATGACCTTGCAGACGTTCCTAAAATGCCAGAAATGGTGTTAAGTTTTTTCAACGAATGGAACATATTCCAAATGAGTGACCACTGGTTACAGTCTGGAGGGCCGGCTGACACTCCACAGTACATTAACGATACGACTACTGGGTAAAGAAAAAAAAACATGAGTTCCTTGCCATATAAAGGCTTTTGTTCCATGCATATGTTTCAGGCCACATGCTGTGCAGCTTAATGACATTCTGGACTCAAACAGAGTCAAACAGAAGGGGCTGGAGTGGACTACATTTAAAAAAAAAAAATAATAATAATAATTCTGATACACGTGTGTCCGTCCTATGCAAGTCAAAAACAATGCACCGGCTATTTAAAAAGATCACAGTGATCAGGAGTTACGTCTGATCTATCCAGCTTCCTTCTACCATCAATCAAGCTCTGGTGCACATGGACAAATGGGTATATTTTAATCCCTTTAAAGTGTACTGCAAAATAAAGAATAGGTATTATGAAACCCCCTGTGTGTTATCAATGTTTGTTTAATCACAAAGCTATTTTGGCTTCCTGCCTAAGAAGGAACTTCTCCTTCCTTTCAGTGATTTCACAATTGCCTCATTTCCCTTTTTTTTGTCCAAGAAATGTTTAGCTACTATCTTCAGTTCCTCAGAGTGTGAATTAGATCACTGACAGCTGCGTTAATACTAAGTAATCTTTTACATATCTGAGAAAGGTGTTTACGGGGGGGAAAAAAAACTAAGACATTTCAGGAATGTGCATAAGAATAACGACGATAATGAAAAATAAAAAAATTTTTTATTCATTCATATAAAAACATAGAAAAACTGGCTGTAATAATGCATACAAGTGCATTACCCTTACAGCAAATACTAACTAGATTTTTGAGTTAACCAATTCAGAGTTAAGAAGCCGGGCATTAGCCTAGATCTGCCAAAGCAAACAAAAGAGGGAAACACAAACCTCTCTGCAGACTTCTGTAGTGAAATCATACACCGATGCTGCCTTCCCATCACCCCGTCATCAATTCCCAGCCCCCCTTCTATAAGCCTACTAAGAGCCTCGTTATGGGGGAAAAAAAGCCACTCTGTGAGTTTTTAATGTTTTTAAAACATCAGGATGACAACGATGGTGTGGAGATCTAACCTGAGCTCTGAATCCAAAGGTCAGGACAAACCGAGCAATCGGATAGTTCTTCTTCAAAGAATGGAAGATGCACATTGTTTTACTGGAACACTTATTTCATGGCAAATAATTATATTAGTGTTTAAATGACACATTGCTCTTTGTCATCATTTTACAAGGAGGAGATAACTGATTACATCATACTGAAGAAAATGAAAAAAACAAACAATAAACATTTCTGAAAAAATTTACGGGAAATCCTAAAACTACACTCGCAGGCTTATGAGGGGCATGTGGATTAGTACATGTGAATATCTGCACTAGGTGTTCCTCTTTGTGGACACACACTCACGCACGTGCACATTTGTATGGCTGGTTTGTGTCGAACTATGCAGTTTGCTCTTGTTTTGTAATGGCTTGGCCACCAGCCGACACACACGCACACTGCAAGAGATGGAGATTCCAGCATTTTTGGTCAAGCACCAGATTGGAATGCCACCAACCCTAGTTTTCTGCTCTCTTGCCAAACCCTCCACATAATTCCTCACCTCCTTTTTTCCTTCACTCGTTTTTTTTTAAACAACAGTTTATGATATAGCAGGGACTTCCACTTTTACTTTCGCAGGTTTTTTTTCTCAGTGGGTGACTTGCCTTTTGATTCTCCCACAGTTTAAGGTTTTTTACTCAAGTACTGTGTTATATAAAGTACGTAGGTAACCCGGTCAAAAGGATAAAAACTATAGAAGCCATTTACTACTAAACAAAATAAATCTAATTAGTCATCATTTATTTAGAACCAAATTTATTTGTTTTTTTAATGAAAAAAAATCATGTTTCATAAGAGCCTTATTTTGTTTAGAAGTGTTGTCTTTCCTGCCCAAAAGTCAAAAGTACTTAATCTCGCAAAACAAAACAGACAACCTGCCTTTAGTCCCTGTCATAAATGCAGAGATAAGAAGCGTGGTTACTGTGTGCAACGAAATCCGCCCCCCTTTCCCGTAAAGCCACATCTTGTTCTTATTTCAAAGTGTCATTTATTGCCTTTAAATTTGGTTTTCTTGTGCAATGTCAAAAACAGGCAGTATACCGGCTCCACTGAGTCTGCCAAATGCCACAGGCGTCCTTTCATTGTTCCTGATTTGTGACAATATCTTAAAACTGATCACAAACTGCACTTAACTTAAACTTCTGTGAAATTAATTACGTCTTAGCAAAGCCTGTGCAATCAAAATGTGCATTTAAAGTTATCGCTTTTAGAAACAATTTGCATTTCAAACAGCCTTAATTAAGATGTTTGATAACATGCTTGCTATTTCAGTAGAATTTTAAACCATTACAAACCTCCCTTCACATGAATCATGATAACTTCAAACTTCAAACCTTGCATTGTATATTGTGTATTTTATATATATATATATATATATATATCACATTATTTCTCCAATAATTTAATATTTCATGTTATACCATTAGTTTTCCATGAACGGCTGATTTCATATGTGAAGAGGAAGAAGAAGAAGAAGAAAAGGAGAAGAAGGGATCTTATAGCCTCATGTTCCATTATATAAACCTCAATTAAGGCTAATACTCTTATTTGAATTACATTTCCACGCTTAAATTACACCGGTGCATACGCTAATGCAGCCCCTAATGTACATTTCTCATTTAGCCCTAGCTTAAGATGATCTATCATAAATAAAGAATGAAAAGTCCATCCAGGCCCACTCGGTATAGATCTGAGTTAGCTTAAGAGCTTGGCCTTTGTTGTATCAATCTAAATTATCCTCAGGGAACACACTTGAGCTATCTTCTGGGGAAAATTAGAGGAGGACTACACCAGTATGATTTCATGGCATAACTGTGTAAACATTAGTAGCACATACTGTATATTCAACTACCTGTGTGTAAATATCCTCAGGTTTCTCTTACTTATTTACAGAATAAGGGAATGATTAATAACTCAGGTTAAATACATTGAAAGTTTTTGTGCAGATTGTTAAGATGCACAAGGCAAGTTGATTGTAATCATTTTGGCACTGTAAAGAAATTTTATTATTGTTGTTATAATTATTAGTTTGGAAAGTGAATGATGCAGGAGGCAAAGCAACATCCCAGATGTGTTATTTATGGTGATATGGTGTGACTTTTTTTTTGTATTATTATTATTATTATTCCTGTTTATGGTTTCTTACCTGTTTAAACTGCTCCTCGTATGTCCACTCGTGATGCTGGGGCTGAGCATTCGGAGACTCGGGTTCCCGGGCCACCGTGTACGGGGGCTGAACTCTGGAGAGCGCATGCGCGCTTTTCGGCGACTCGGCGTCCCCGGCGCGCGCGGCGTGGCGAGGCGCGAAGTGCGCCAGGGGTCCTTCGAAGACGTCGCCGTCGTCGTTCGCGCTGTCTTCCTCCTCCAACTCCTCCTCCATGTCCCTCTCGTCTTCGTCGTCGTCCAGCGCGGTGCGCTCGTCGTCCGCGTCCGAGTCGTCTGTGGCGCGCGGCTGAACCACCGCCGCCATCCTGTGCGCCTCCAGGGCTCCACGCACCGACGCCTGGTAGTGACGGAAGGCGAGCTCTTGCCGCTGCTGCTGCAAAACCGCCCTGAGGTCCTTGTCCTTCTCGGCTTGGCTGCGCAGCTTCTCCTCGAGTGCCAAGCGCGCGGCCTGCTGTCTCTGCAGGTTCTCCATGACAGCCTCGAGCTTCATCCCCGCGCCGCCGCCGCCGCCGCCGGGGGGCTGGTGAGAGTGCGCGCCCGAGAGGTGGCCGTGTGCACCGGGCACAAGCAGCGGCAGCGGGCTTGCAGACGTAAACGCGGCTTGCTGCGCAAAACAGGGACAGAGCAAAAGGACGTCAGGTTCGAGTCCTAAACCCTAAAAAACGAGACGTTCCTAAAAGTTCCCACTCAACGTCAAAGTTAGAACGCCTGTGCATGCTTGTTAAAAAATGTATTAACAATGTAATAATAATAATAATCATGCACAACGATCATGTTAACACAGATATTCTTTCATTAGTAGGCAAAACATGAACGCGCAAAAAGTTCTCCGTGCGCGTCCCTGTATGGATTCAAATGTTTAAATAAAACGAGACGTCTCCTCTGTCCTGTGTAAGTTTAATCATATTTCACCCCATAAAGCTATATACGCAGAACTTATGCTCACCAAGGCAGATTTAGTTGCTATGCTCGTGTTGTCAACCATGCTTCTCTCCCCCGTCCCGTCAAAAAGGCAACGAACTGGCTCGAAACTGTCCCTCTTCGGCTGCAGGTCAGACGTCTCTGTGGTAGTCCTGCTCCAACATTGAGCTGCTGCGATCGCGAGGAAATCTGTTGTGTGCGAGTGTGTGTGTGTGTGTGGAGGGGGGGGGGGGATAACTCTCGTACTATATATACATATAGTATATCGGATTTGAGTCGGCAGGACGAGAAGCTTTCGGCAACAAGTGGCAAACTGTGGGTAGAATGACCTCTTGAGGCGAGTGAGATGAGATGAGCTGAGCTGAGCACCTCCCGCTGCCGCGCGCCTTCCGACACGTCAGTGAGTAATAAAGGACTGAGGGCAGGGTCTAATACCACTAACCCAGGACACACACATACACACGTTTCACCTTGGTCATACTGATGGGACACTTTTGAATCAAACTTGATTATAGTTCATTTGTACAGAAATTGTACAGAAAAGTCTCAACACTTTCAAGGCTTTTAGGCACAATGGTAAGGATTTTTTTTTAAATGATAAGTTTTACAACTAAGCAATAAATTAATAATTAACTAATGCTTTCAGCACAACAGGTGCATTGTAAACCTGAATAAGATGGCAAAACAAAAAAAATTTGAGGTAATCAGTTACATCAACTTTTTAAAGTAATGATGTTTCTGAGTTTTTGAGTTTGTTGTACTCATTCATATTAATCGTTCTTTACTTGCATTATTGAGTAACCTGACTCATACTATTTAATAGCAATTATCTTGTTTTTTTTTAGTTGTTGTAAATCAAATAAATTGTTGTTGGTCTTTCGGCTGCTCCCGGCAACGGGTCGCTTCAGCAGACAATCTGGTACTTGGGACAGGCACTTCATCCAGTTGTTGGAAATTGAACCCGGGCCTTTCTCATGGCAGGCGAATCACCTACCACTGAGCCACCAGTTCCCTATTGCCCTGACAACGTCAAACACAACATCACTAGTCTGAAAGATTTTAAGTTGGTGGAACTTTAAGGTGACAGTTACTGGTCTATTAATTTGAAGTAATTGTAATTATTTAAGTTAACAGTACTCAATATGTTTAATTACTTTGAGCATTAGGGTTTACAGAGTAGCATTGTTGCCTTACAGCTGGATCAGGTTATGGTCTGTACTGGGGTTTACACAATCTCCTGACATTCGTGCTAGAATTCTATAGAATATTTTCCTTCCACATAGTACTCATACACTCACTCTCACACACACTCATCGTCTATACCGCTTAATCCTGTATACAGGGCATATGGAGTCTATCCCACAAAATGGGGGTACACCCGTGAACTAATTGGGTTGTACCCCAGGTCATTGCAGATCACACACATACACACTCATTCACACACTACGAGCAATTTGGAAACTAGTTTAATCTGCATGCCTTTGGACTGTGGGAGGAAACCCACCAAGCACAGCAAGAGAACATGCATACTGCATGCACACAGACCCCTAGGCAGGACCCAAATTCAGACCCGCTAACCACTGAGCCACCTGAAATTGCCCGTAACTGTAAATAAGCATGATTTCTCCCACCTTGCACTCGAGTGTTTTACATCCAGCACAATCCACTTAGTCCAGGGTAAAGTGGTTACTGAGGGTGAATGAAAGAATAGTGCTTTCACAACGAGTAATTTATGCAGGCACTCATCCATCTACTGTAGCTAACCCTAATGCATATGATATCCTACAGCAACATCCCCAGTGTTGAATTCACACAGAGACTGCTCAACTAACGCACTACTGTATGTACATGTATAAGGGTCCAGGTGAACTGACGTTGGGGTTGTTACAATGTAAAGCATAAATAAAACTTGAAGACATACACATTGTACTTTTCATCTGTGATATGTAACAGTCATTCATTCATTCTTTTTCCAATCTGGCTATCCTGCATAAGGTCACTGGGGGCACAAGCACACACACACACACACACACACACACACACACATACAAGTTCACATGCTATATGGGGTATTTGGAAACACCAAAACACATGTCTTTATACTATTGGAAGAAAGCAGAGTACCTGGGGAAAACCCACAAAGCACAGGAGAACTCCACGGATACAGACCTCAGACAAGATTTGAATCTTGAAACCTGGCGGTGCAAGCGAGGCAACAGTGATAACTGCATCATGGTCCTGCTATTATACAGTGTTCTCAAATCACCTCCACTCACACATACTTTACAACAAGTTAAGCCTTAATAACCACCTTTATTAACACGTTCCACAGACTTTATCATGACATAACCATATCTATTTTTTACAAAATCTAACTGATAAAGTGGTTTATTTTGGATAATGTGATCTCAAAGCACCTCATTAGTGTTTTTAGCTTCATGTTTGAATTTCAAAATCTGTCCAAAATAATGTAATAGCTTCAGTGTTACATAGGCTGAAATAACAGAATGAGTTAATAATATGCCTCTATACTGTGTGTGTATATATATATATATATATATATATATATAATTTTTTTTCTTTTTTTGTGGTATATAGAGTATATAAAGCATGTTAATGTACAGTATATATGACATTATTTCTATATGCAGTAAGGAGCAGTACATGTATTGCCTCATCGTTATAGAGTAAACACACAAGTTAAGCATTAATGTTTACCCACTGTGGACTTTATAATAAAGGGTTACCAGAACGACTGCTTGCTTTGTCACAAAATTTTAGGGGAAAATTATGGTCATATTTTCTACATCTATACTTTAAAAGATGCTTTGAACACTCTAGATCCTGTTTAAAGTTCAAAACAATTTGTCAACAATCAGTTCAAAAAGTGCTATTTTTGTATTTACGGACATTCATGGTCAGCTTTCTTCTTAGCCTTTAACCCTTTAATATTTTTTACATTTTCATAGCTCTTCATCATGGGAGACCAAAACTGTAACACATGCATAATAAATTAACATATTTATTAGGAATGAGTAATGGTTTCAGTGTGATTGCTCATGCGTTAAATGTTCTTGTAGTTCTATTATAAGGAGAATTTTTTTTTTTTTTTAATTCTGTCTGCCTTCTTGATTGCAGACAAGCAATCAGTCTATTCTGCATGGCTTTGGACTGTGGGAGGAAAACGGAGTACCTGTAAGAAAGCTACCAAGCACTGGGAGAACATGCAAACTCCACAGGCACAGTCCCAAAGCGGGACTCAGACACTTGACCTTGAAGCGTGCCGCTCCTTAAGTGAAAAAGAAAACAAAATATATGCAGTTAATTGGTTCATTTTGTTAATATTAAATTAAAATATGACTAATAATGTTCAAAAATAGTTTTACTTTACAGCTTTATGGTTTTATGTTTGATATTATGATTGAAAAAAGGTATTAGAACATTTGTAATACGGACATAATGTAATGGATATAACTAATTTTTTATTTTATAACTTAGATGTATATGTATATGGTCACATGGCCTGGAGCCTATCCCAGGGAGCTCAGGGCACAAGACAGAGGACACCCCCTGGATGGTGTGCCTGTCCACTGCAGGACACGTCTATACACACTCACACACCGCAGGGGATTTGGAAACGCCAATCATCCTACAAAGCGTGTCTTTGGACAGTAGAGGCAAACTGGAGTACCTGGGGGAAACTCACAAAGGAGACAGGGAGAACATGCAAACTCCATGCACACATGACCTTCAATCCTTGAGGTTTGAGGTGACAATGCACACTGCTGAGCCATCATGCCAACAATTCATTCATTCATTCATTTTCTGTACCGCTTAATCCTGTGATCAGGGTCGCGGGGGACCTGGAGCCTATATGCCAACAATTATAAATTATAAAATGATAATATATTACATATAATTAGAATAAAAAAATAAAACCACATGTGTAATAGGTTAGTGTTTAAAACTAAAGGATTCCACAAATAATTAAACAAATAAGCGAGGGTTCTAACCAATCGCACTATAAACAACTTGCTGGCAGCTATAATTAATATATTTAAAGTAACTATTACATTAGTTGATTTTAAAACAAAAGTAAAACCTGTGCTTTTCTTTTCTTTTTTTTTTTCATTTTCAGCTGGAAAGGTTTCATTTGCATTGCAAATTTTGCTGTGTTATCTACATCCGGTTCCTATAGTATAACCTTCTAAAATCATCTTTATTTGACCAAAGGTCACACTAATTTATATATCTATAAATAATATAATTCTAGGCGGCACGGTGGTGTAGTGGTTAGCACTGTCGCCTTGCACCTCCAGGGTCTGGGTTCGATTCCCCGGCCAGGCT
>JAQQZS010000014.1:15998782-16015481 GCA_030068045.1 Platyallabes tihoni | reverse complement strand
ACGCGCTCGTGGACCGCGCGGCGCACGAGCGCCCCGACCTGATCCTCGGGCCCGTGTGCGAGTACGCGGCCGCCGCCGTCGTGCGCGTCGCGTCGCACTGGCGGATCCCCGTCGTCTCGGCAGGTGCCCTGGCATACGCCTTCGGCGACAAGAGCTCCGAGTACGCGCTGCTCACGCGCGTCGCGCCGAGCTACCTCAAGATGGCCGAGACGTTCGCCACGATGTCGCAGCGCTTCGGCTGGAAGAGCGTCCACCTGATCTACGTCGACGACAAGGAGGAACGCAACTGCTACTTCACCGTCGAGGGGGTGCACGTGCTCCTGGAGGGCCACCACGACATCACCGTCTCCATGATGGACTCCAAGGAGCCGCTCGCGTACGTGGACGACATCGTCAAGTCCATATACGAGCATGAAGGTAAATATTATTATAATCATCATTATTAATGCACCAGGTATGCGCGTTTAAGTTTCTAGCCAAATATTTTCCACATCACTTGACAACAACACCAACAAACTTTCTCACAACAACTTCTGCTCAGATGGGTAAAGGGTCGAGTAACACACACACAAAAAGATCAGAAGTTGTTTTTTTTTTTTTTTTCCGGAGCAAAAGTTATGTTTTTCAGGAATGTGTGATTAAGCAGTCCCCTGAGCATGCACAGACATTTCCCACCCCTTTTAAAGTTTGCAGATTACAAGAAGTACAAACATGTCATGTGTTTTTTTTCCACTCCTGCCAGTGCTGTTAATAGGCTTTAATACTCTGTCTAGGTTCAGCTGTCATTATAAACAATGCTTTTATGTTTCCATGCTTCATCACCATTCTTCAGCTGTACAAATTCAATTAAACTTCATTCAGTTTTATTTATATAGTGCTTTTAACAATGGTCGATGTCGCAAAACAGCAACAGAGTGTAAGGAAATATGCAGAAATTATAACTATCAGTTTCTCCCTGATGAAAAACAGAAAAACTCCCTGAGATGCCAATAGAAGAAACCTTCAGAAGAACCAGACTCAACAGGGAACCCATCCTCATTTGGGTGATAGTAGGAATTGATCATCAGTCGCATGCGTGTTAGGAGGCTGGATGTTCAGTATAACAGGAGAGGTGTTTAAGCTACTATGGCGTCCACCTTCATTATTTGAGGCTCAGGAACAAAACCTGCATTCACAAGTCATCAGAGAACAGCCGTCTGCATCACCCGAGTTTAAGACCATCTTCATGGTCAAAAGGAAACCCGTCCCCAGGCACCACGCGCATCCGAGCAGACCACAAGTCTCCAGCCAATTCAGTAACTAAGAAGAAAGTTTTATCTACATGTAGATGGGATTTCATTTCTTATAGCATATTTGCAATCATAATCATGTCTAATGCAGAGATCTGCACCTGCACCCGATTCTTTAGCCGAATACAGAGCAGTGCAGTACACACTTATAGGCAGGTCTGTAACGAGTGGTGCACCAGAACACAGCACACAAGGTTATGTATGATGTAAAAAAAAAAAAAAAAATCACAACACGAGACTTTTTGTTCTATAAGACATTAAGTTGTTGACCTTCCAGATAATATGTTTAATTTATCTTTTTTTCTTTGTTCTCGCTGATAGCGATACCGGCGTGCTTTATCTCATGCGTTTCACTAAATACAGAGGGATGCAGCAGCGCTTTAATCCTTATTGCTACTCTGCTTTCTTACCTCCTAATCTGTACACTTTGCTCACAGATCAGCTCCCAAAGCCACAACCTTAATGCTAAACAAGCATAATGTCCATCATTTCACAAATCTACAATATAAATTACTACATTTCACGTAACTAGAGTAACTGAACAAGTGCCTTCTGTAGCGGCACTGTGGAACTCAAACACTGATGCCACTGTTTGCACTAGTGTTTGAGTTCCACATTTGCACTATTTTACCATTGAGTTTAACACTGATAATTGTTTCTAAAATGTTTAATGTTTTTAGGCGCTAAAATTAAAGACTAATATCTCTTAGGTTAGAGATCATAGAGATATATTCATCTTCTACTTGACCCCGCACTAGCAGCGTCCTTCTGTGACATCAGAACAGCATAGAATTGCAAACTTGTCACAAGAATGAGGGGAATACAACAAGAAAAAACAAATAAACACCAGAATAACTAAGGAAAACAGAAATAGTTCCGAGATATTAAACATCTAGCAAGGTGATCAGGGTGAACAGGGTGGCCAAAAATCATGGTTTTAAAAATTGCAGTTAAAATTAACAGTTGGATGGTACGTTGATGACAACAAGCTGTTTGTAGGAGTTGCAGGAGTGCAGGAAGCTATACCCGAAAAAAAAAAAAAAAAACACCACAGAAGGTGCAGCTCCTAATAGCTATACCAGGAAACTGTTGTCGTCAGTTCTAAATCTAAATTTTGGCTGTGTATATCATCACCAAAGAAGGTTGGGTGCAATGAAAAAACACCACCATATGCTCCTCCAGATAGTGGTCCATTGATGGTCTTATAAGTTCTACCAGGATAGTTTAGGCTAACACCAGGTTGTCTCTGCCAGGAAGTTAAGTCTACCTTAACTTTTAACATAAAAAACAAACCCAAACATGCAACTACATATAAAACTGATGTGATTTCAGTGGCCAAATGTAACTTCAGTTGAAAACCTGTAGTCTGAATTGTACATTTGGTAGCCCACATGACCAAGAGCTAAGAATGTAAAGAACTTGAAATGTAGTAATGGTAGTAGTGGATCTGGATCAATCTGTCTCCAAGACCCTCAAGTGATGTCACCAATTATAAATTGTTGGGGTGCCAATAATTTTGAAGAATTATTATTAAATTTTGAAGAATTATCGTCAAGCCAGCCAAGCTCCCTTGCATAAGCTACCATACTCATATTCATATTTATGAAGGCTGATAATAATTCCACAACATATTATCATAATGCACCATAATAATTTTACATCAGATCTGTCAAATTCAAGTAGGCAAATGAGAAAATATATCTTCATCATTTGTTGCTTGATAACAATATAAAAATGCAATAATAATAATAATAATAATAATAAAAACATTAATAAGTTATCATCCAATGATTTACTCTGAGAGCCGCCCACACAGACCAGGAATATCATCTGCTTTACCGTGATCCACCGCCCCCGCTGCATGGCTTACTCGAGCAGAACAGGACTAAAGAACAGTCAGAGAGAGAACAAACATCAGACTACACTACAGTTCTACACATGAGGACATTTTAATGATAAAACTATTAATTACTATTTATTGGTCACAGTATACCTCATTACTGAGCAAATTCTCAGTTTTACATATCACCTGCTGTTCTGGCATCTGCATTAATATATATTTTTAATTAATACACAATGTTTAATCAGCAATTAAGTGATATAGCTTAAAGTAACAGATTGAACGTAATTGTTGGTAAAATTCTGAGGTTATCTTCTATGGGTTGTCCCTGAAGTTCTTGTATTAGAAGCAGAAAAAATGGGAACGCATAAGGATTCGAGCACCGTTTTAAAAAAAAGGACAATTTGTGACGGCCGAGTGAATGGATCAGAACAACTCCAAAAAACTGCATCTCTTTTGGGATGTTTATGGTCTGCAGTGATCAGGACAAACCAAAAGTGGTCCCAGGAAGGAAAACAGGGTCATGGGCGGCCAAGTCTCACCGATGCACATGGGGAGAGAAGGCTCGTCCATGTAGTCCGATCCAATAGAAGAGTTAGAATGGTTTGAGGAACACAAACATGAGTTTGAGGTGTTGACTTGGTGTCCGAATTAAATTCAATCGAGCATCTGCGGGATGTACTGGAAAAACAAGTCTAATCCATGGAGGGCCCACCTCGTGACTTACTGTATAGCACTTATAGGATCTGCTTCTGACGACTTGGTCCCAGATACCACCGCACACCTTCAGATCTCTGGTGGAGTCCATACCTTGAGAGGTCAGGGCTGTTTTGACCAGCTCAATATTAGACGGATGGTCAAAATGTTATGGCTGACCAGTGTACTTTTGATTACACTATTACCTGTTATAAACCGTCTACAAAAAAAGAAAACTCAGTTTTCTTGTGACACCTTATGACTGCTACTTCTTCTCTCCAGCGACCTACAACTGATCTTTTTCATGTAATGTCAGCTCACCTGGTAACAATTACCTGGACCCTCCTGTTTTGGATACCTTCTTATGAACATCCTTGTTATTAACATTTATAACCCAGATGGTGGAAAATTTCATGTCATCTATTTCAACACATTTAGAGAAAAGAAGCTCTCAGTAAACAGCCTAGGGCTGTGCCTCAAAATGCTTCATCCTCCCTATTTAAGCACACAGTGTTGCCATGTGAATGTGAGCACGCACGTAATGTTCGGAGCTGGACCGTTGCGGGTTTGAGCAAAACCGTGGCGATTCTTGACTAACTGTGAGTAGAAGTCATGAAATTTCAGGAATGTTATTAGTTAAATGTTAGTGAATAATAGGAGTTTGGGATATTTTTATACTCTCCATTGCACAAGAGGCACAAACAACCTACGATGTCCAGGAGATCTGCTACAAGCTAGCTACGCACTGCTATGATCTTTTTTTTTTAAGTTTGTGACTACTTTTCAACATTTTGAGCAGGGTTCTGATGGCTATATTTTCCCCAGAACCGCCGCAAGCCATTACCGAACCCTGAGGAACTCCTGGACGATCCTACGATTTCCCATCATCATGAGGTTTTACCAAATTGGAATCAAAATCTGGAATTTGACATTTAATGCGTCATACAGTAATTAGTTTGTCTATTTCAATTATGAGTGGCTAAATCCTTATTGTCGATGAATCTACGCAAGCCTGAAGAGATGGGATTAAAATGACGTAATCACAGATGTTGTGAAAATATTGTTTTGTTCTGTATCTTTATTTATGCAAGACTTTATGCCCAAAGCATAATCTATTTCTAAAGCAGTCAAAATTCTCACTCTACACAAACAGTGGCTGTACTTTTCCATCCATTATGGCTTAAGACTGGAATTTTCTGTCTCTTACGATTCTGCAGGTCTTCATACTTGTGCGTGCAATACCCATCTGCAGATATCAATACTTGTACAAGCCCTGCTCCAGACATCTCATCACGGTTTATTATTTGGGTTGTGCCCCGGATTGTTTGGTGGTTTGATGATGGTACACCCATCACAATTAAAATTGTCCACTTAGTAGACGCCTCATTTATTCAAAGCCTGGACATTACAAATTTAAATGGACACATCAGGGAGGTGAACACAGCATGATTGGCTTTATAATTTGGAATTGGAAATCTGAAATCTTTATACTTTGGATTGCTACTGGTAACGTGATAGGATTGGAAAGAAAAAAACGGTCTAATGATGTCTGTTATAATATAGTGAAAAACAAAATGTGAAAAAACTAAATGTCACAAACCATGCTGGCCTTAGCAAATTGGACCAGGGAGGAGTAATTCATTCTGGCTGACTTGTGAAATGTGTGTTTCCAGGTAAGACATAGAGTGTAGGTGGCGCTATTTTGGGACTGACACTATCAGCAGTACCATCTGTTCACTGTACCTGCTACAATCCCAATGGACAAAGTGGACACCCTTTTTAACAGAAAAAAGTGGCATATTCCCATAAAGAAGGATCGCTGTTCTCCCATTTAATAATTGGAATGGATCACATCCAAGCATGATTATGTAGTTTGCTCATTTTTGGGATAAATATTTACAACTGCTTGGCAAGCCTGCGCTGTTGTAGGATGTTAGTGATCTACTTACTCAAGCTTGCTTCTGTTTGTCCAGCCCGAAAGCAACCGGTCTTTTTCTTTTCCACTCCTCCTGATACGGACCTGCAAGCATTAGCGGCTATCGGAGTTATCAGTGTGAAGCAGTACCGGGGAAGTTGCAGTGCATATTTCCTAGCAGCAAGATAGGCAGGACAAAATTAGCTCAAGCACTTTTCATTTATTGTGTTTGTCCTACCAGGAAAAAGGAATGGAAGTGTATGGGTTATAGAAAGGTAGCTTTAAGTTAAAAAAAAAAATTTGTTACATAAATCATACATTATCATACATACCCTTGTGTTTAATGATAGGGTTGTCACATGCTGTGATGCATCAAAGAGCTCGATTTAATATTTAACATCTAAAAACCACAATGTTCCTGTTATTACTTTATAGCAGCTGTAAATAATCATACCCTTACTAGCCACTCTTTTTTTTCTTCTAAAAATCGTTTAATCACAGCTTTTCTTCCAAGTGTTACAAAAAGCGAAAATATGGATGATGTAAGCAACATCTCATGACAGAAACCTTCACCATATTTAATTACACATTCTGTTTCATAAATGCTGAAAGTTGTTAATATAGAACTAATATGTTTTTACAGTAATTGCATTAATATAAATCTGTGAGCACAGCAATGACACTGATTTGGTACTATGTGTTGTTGTAATATGAATGTGTTATGTAATGCAGTATTACTGGGATTATTAAAGACTGGCCAAAATATTAGAGATACCTAGCAAATCAAATTTAAATACATTTAGAGATTACACCACCCTTTTCTTTAGCCTTTCCATCGTTGATGAAATGCCACTACTGTTAGTGAAAGGTCCTTAATTGAGTGATTAATATAAATACAAATATATACCAAAGAATCAGTTAAACTCTTCTTGATGATTTGCGCCTCTCGGAGTCTGTATTGCCGCATGAAGACCGCTCCATCTATTCATCTAGGAACCTCTGTAGTCCAACCAGGGACCGTGGAGGCCAATGGTGACCATTGTATTTATTCCCATTTTTACAACCGTGGTAGGACCTCCGGTCAACACTAACACACGCATTCACACACTACGGGTAATTTGGGAGGAAACTGGAGTACTCTGAGAAAACCCACCAAGCACAGAGAGAACATGCAAACTCCATGCACACAGACCCCTAGGTGGGACTCGAACCTGGACCCTGGTGGTGGAAGGTGACAGGGTTAACCACTAAATCATGGGCATGCATACTGTAGCTCAGTCATAGCATCACGATAATATTTAATTTTTACTCCTCCAAAAGTAGATTTTTTCCAAATTCTCAAAGTGTTGTGGACCATCCACATGTGATTTTAGTTACAGCATGCACTGCTGTACTATAAAAAAAAAAGTACCCTCACCTCAGGTCTGTGTTTGCGTGTGTGGAGTTTGCATGTTCTTCCCGTGCTAGGTTGGTTTCCTTCAGGTAATTTGGTTTCCTCTCAAAGACCAAAGACATGCACCACGGTCTTCCCAAATTGAAGCGTATGATTGAGTGTGTGAGTGTGTTCGCTTGTGCATCCTATTCAGGGTGTACCCTGCTTGTGCCCTATGTTCCCTGGAATAGGCTCAAAGCCCCCTGTGACTTTACACAGGATCAGTGGTGTAGATAATGGAGCGAATTATACTGTATATTCTACAGTTAGACCTGTAAAATGTTTTTTGAGATACAGCAGCATGTGTGACAATAAGCTTAGATTCTCATACGGAAAATCTAAGAATGCTGTGGAGGATAACATTACTAAATAAATTGAATTTTCTGTAGGTTGCTGCATTGTTCTAAGCAAGTATATTTTATTATTAACTCACATATACGTCAAAGCTCTTGTATTTGGGACATTTGTGATCATGCAAATATTCTAATAGCTTGTTTTTGCCTAGTCTAATGATCCTGTGGTAAAATATTCGAAATACAGTATGCCATGATTTAAACATTTACAGTGTTCATCTATGGAAGACGATGATGATAAGGCGTAAGTAACGAGCTAGGCTGAGATTTTCAGTTACAATGAATCAAGTGTACTTGATGGGGATGGAATACAGTGGTGCAATGTTTTGACAGTGAATCACATGCACTTCATGCCATAAGCTGGCCCAGTGCAGGTCTCCTGAGTGGTCCTTGGGGGCGTACTGTACCTAAGGGAATTTACCGAGCACAGATATCATTCCTGAGCAGAGTCATTATATGCACATCGCAAAGTTTGCACAGCGGCATCATACGCGTACGAGCACTTACGCCACTGCGCTTTCGAAATGATCCTCAGGCCTGTGAAATGTGGCATGGCTGACAGTAAGCATGCCATGTGCTGCCCCTCACATTCCGCAGCTCATTTGTAACTAGTGTCAGTGGGAAAATCCAGATTTCTGAAATATTGCTGGCTGGGGTTGTACCCCATGGAATCAGCGTCGAGTCAACACAGGGCCTGTAGTGTTGTACGCACTCTGTAATTAAAGGGTGCCATAGAACACGAGCACTGAGGTGAAGTTTGTCCCACTCATCGGAGGATATTTCAGGCGGCACGCTACACTGACACTGACAGAGTTGTAGGGAGTGTTCCAGTGCTCTGAATCTTCCTATTTATGGGACACTTAAAGATTTTTTTTTTTTCGAAATCTGTTTGCATACTTGTTTGTTTGTTTATTTATTTTTCAACCACTTTGCTCCATGGGAAAATATTTCATTTCATACACTTGGAAAATGAAGCTATTTTGCAGCATGTACAAGGCTTCGCATAATTATCCGTACATGCCGAGTTGCCGTGTATACATCGGGCAGACGTACATCTGGTCCTGTTTGCAAATGAATTGCATTGGTAACGTTTGAATCGAAGCCAGAGAATCGAAAAACCTGGCACTGAGCGCCGCTTCAAAAAAACGAGCCCCTTAGAGTGCGGTTTCGATTCGTGGTCTATAAATCGTTTTACGAGCGTGGTGTGC
This sequence comes from Platyallabes tihoni, assembly GCA_030068045.1. Classification (NCBI taxonomy): domain Eukaryota; kingdom Metazoa; phylum Chordata; class Actinopteri; order Siluriformes; family Clariidae; genus Platyallabes; species Platyallabes tihoni. The sequence goes on along the minus strand of JAQQZS010000014.1, from coordinate 16,006,748 downwards.
TTTATTGTCTTCCCAATTAAATCCTGCACATAATCAGAAAAGCACGTTTAATCAATTAACGTTAATAAGTAAGGCCATAAAAAAACGGAAATGTACGTACGCGATCGTGGCAAAGTTAAGGGAAACTCGGTGACATCATCATCAACATCATCATCATCATCATCATCAGCACATATAATAATGACTTTATGTACAAATTGCTAATAGGCTTCTTTTCTTTTTTCCTTTACTTCGCAGTGATAATCATGTGCACGCATACAGATGTGGTCCGGGAGATCATGCTGATGGCCCACAGACAGAGACTGACCACCAGTAACAGGCTCTTCTTCAACATTGAGCTATTCAACTCCTCCCTCTATGGTAAAGCTTTCACACACATTGTCTTGCTAGAGTGAGCTTATCTTCGTAGTCACAGGGATCCAGCGCAGCCACTCCGACCCTAAAAAAACTCGTCTGCTGGATAGAGATTGCATAGAGGAGTTGAGCTCCAGGCACTAAAACGTATTGTGTGCATGAAATAAATGCTTTGTTTGTAGTTCAGGACAAAAGATGTTTAAACAGAAGCCCTAATTGTTCATTCGGTCATTAAATTAAAATGCTTTGTTCTACTGATTTTGTTTATATCCTTTGTTTATGCATTTTACGAACAAATTATTTTATTTATATTGAATATACAGATTTATTATTTTATTTAATATTTTTTGTTAACATTTATTTTAACATCTCAAATGTGACACAATTACCCGCGTAATAATTTACTTCCAAATGAATTCTGATTGGTGTGTGATTTGTGAATGCGTTAAATCATTGCTGCACAGGCGACGGATCTTGGAGAAGAGGCGACAAATATGACAGCGAGGCCAGGGCTGCCTACGCATCTCTGAACACAGTGACACTACTGAGGTCAACCAAGCCCGAGTTTGTGAATTTCTCCCAGGAAATGAAAAAGTCTTTCCAGACGACGGGGATCGATGTTTGTGAAAGCTGCAATAATGTACGTAAGTCTTTCAAACAGAATAGCGCAATGAATACATTTTGGTACGTTACATACTGTGTTGATCATATTTATATATCAAATCGATTCTTTACTATAATAATATAACTTAACTAAAATAATGGTTCAGTAGATGAATGTATGCAATACGATCCATATTTGAGGTGTATTATATCATATATCATATATATATGATATATCACTGCTTTATATCACTCACAGAGGAAACTGATTAGGTTTTAACACCAGGTGGCTTAGTGATTGTGCACCTACAGTCTCTGGGTTCGATTCACACCTCAGGGTCTGTGTGAATGGGGTTTGCATGTTCTCCCAGTGTTTGGTGGGTTTCCTCCCACAGTCCAAAAAACATGCAGATTATTAGTGGTGCTTGCGAAGCGAAGCACTACTATTACTATCTCACAGGCTTATTATTCTTTTAAAAAAAATTTTATTCTTCTTCCGTACAAAAGTTTGGCGCGTAACTAGTCCTGCACCGTTTGTCGTAGACCCATGAATGAGGTGTCAAATCCTGCGGGAGCTATGACTTTTCTAAGGGGTGCAATTACCCGTCCCACAAAGTCCCATAGACTTAACATTGAGACCAACCTTGACGGATTGTAGCGCAGAGAGGGAATTTAGTAGAAAGGTAAAATTTACCACATTTGAAGAGGTTTGCAACCAAGGGTATAGGTTTTACCCCATGGGGCAGAAGAGGTGATATAAGAATATTAGCATGTTGCTAGCATTATGTTAACTATATTAGCATATTGCTCTTAACGTGATTAGCATGATGCTCGCTATATTAGCATGTTGCTAGCATGGTGTTAAGCTGACTCGCATGTTGCTATCATGATGCTAGATATATTAGCGTGTTGCTAGCAACATCATGAAAATGTCGCTAACATGATGCTAGAGTGCTTACCATGTTGCTAGCATGACGTTTAGCTGATTAGCATGTTGCTAGCATTATGTTAACTTCCCACGGCAAGCACCACTCACATTTTATTCAGATAATATACCTCTTTAGTTCTAACTGGTGTTCTCAAATTGCCCGTAGTGTGTGAATGACTGTGTGAGTGTGTGAATGACTGTGTGAGTGTGTGAGTACGTATGTGTGTGCCCTGCAATGGATTGGCAGCCTGTTCAGGGTGTACAACGCATTGTGTGAAATAAATAATACTGATTATATACCAGGAAACTGGTGACAGGATTATGGTCAACAAAGGTTCATCTATGCCTGAGCTGAACAAAGGCCATTCCACCAGGTCCGATCCCACAGAAAAGCCAGTGGAGCACAAATTGCTGATGAAGTAAATGCTGGCTGATGATGATGATGGAAAGATATCCGAACACTCAGTGCATCACAGCTTGCAGTGTATGGCATTAGCAGGAGCAAACAGTTCAATGTTGTTGGTACAGCCTCCAGACTCCCCAGATCACAATCAGGATCAAGCACATCTATGTAATGTGCCGCACAAACAAGTCCGATCCGTGGAGGCACCACCACCGCGACTCACAACACCCGTCTCTAACGTCCCAGTCCCAGACCCACACAGCCTTGTGGAGTCATGCCGCAAAGGTTCAGAGCCCACCCTGGTGGCACAAGGGGAACCTACACCATACTGGACTTAATGTTATGGGTTTTAATGTTATGCCTGTGCTTTACTCACTAATATACAAAAACAGTATATTAGAATTAACGAAAATCTGACCCTTAACAAAGTACACTTTTTTTTTATAATAGTGTGTATCCTAGTTTTCTATTCATACTTAATTCCATGCAAGTAAAAAAAAAAAACATTGTCTGATTCTTAAATTAAAACAAATGTATTTAAAGCAGATTTCACAAGACATTCAGAGGAATGCGCTATCTGCTCTCTTCCTTATACATGAGCTCACGAATGCCCGAATTGGCTAGCGTTGCTGTGATTGACTCTCTCCATGATCATGCCATCCCTCCCAACCAGACAACCCAGCCAATTTCTGCTCCCTTGGCTCCCGGCCACTCGGGAGCCTGTATCCTGTTATTTTAAAATGTTCTATGACCATCTGGACTTACCCAAACAACTTTACAACTAGCTCTAAAATACCACTAAAATTAACACAACATATCAGTAAATTTACCTAAGTATTAGTTAAGTAGAGTATTTACAGCAGCAAGAACAGCAACAATAATAATAATAATAATAGTAATAATAATAATAGTAATAATAATTCAGTACTTCTTAGTTGCATTAAAAATGTTATGACCCATTCTAAAGGTTGTAAAGGACCAGGGCTGGGCAATTAATCCAAACCTGACATTCAGAACCTCTAATCGAAGTACGGCCTTAGTGGTTAGCACTGTCGCCTTGCACGTCCAGGGTCCGAGTTCGATTCCCGCCTTGGATATGCGTGCAGGGATTTTTCATGTTCTCCCCGTACTTGATGGGTTTCCTCCGGGTCCTCCGGTTTCCTCCCACAGTCCAAAGACATGCAGATTAGCTTAATTAGCATTCCTTAGTTGCCCGTCACGTGTGAATGAGCGTGTGTGCGTGTCCTGTGATGGATAGGCTCCAGGCCCCCCACGACCCTGTATACACGATGGGTGAGAGAGTGAGTTTTGTCGAAATACTTTCCCCACTCTGTGTTTGTGTTAATGTAGTGTTCACTTGAAAACATACTACAGCGTGTGTATTCACGTGACTCCATCCCTTCCAAATTTACAGTACAGACCTGGTCTGTGAACTATGAATAACAAAAATAATCATTCATTAATCATAATTAAGGTAAAATGTTCAATTGATGGTGATATTGATTTGAGGTTACATGGCCGAGCACTGCTATGGACACGAAACAAATAAATCATACAACAATGGTGTATTTTTCATTTATTTTTAGTCAGCACACTAGCACCACCTAGAGGTAGCTCGATCAATTAAGAGAGACAATTTTTTTCTGTTAAAATCTTCAAACCGGAACAATATATATGGGAACAAGACTGTACTTTCTTGGATCAGGGGAAACAAAAATTTAACACAAAGACAGTTGAAGAATCCAGTACCTGCGGATGAAAGTGCGTGTATGAGTGTGGAAAGTGACACTGTTAAAGCTGACACTTTGAAAAGCCATCCATCAGTTTAGGGGTTTATCAGGTGGGCAGTTGAAGCTGCCATGTCGAAACAAAATGTCTTTGATGAATAGGCTTACCGAGGTTAATAAGCTCAGCAGGGTCGCTGCTACGTTCAAATCAGCCGGAGCTTCAGAACGCCTGAGGTGGACTTCGGTTAGTGACCACTGTCTGGTGCATCGTTGTCGAAAAAAAAAAAAAAGCCAACTGCACGTGAACAAAGAGCATTCTCATTCCCGATACAAATGTCAAGCCTTCAGCATGCCAAGCACAATTACTTTATTGTACCAGTCCTTCACTTTACGCCCCCCTTATGAAAATATGCCCTTAGAGGCCAGGAAGTTAAGTTTAGTTTAATTTGCCAGATCACAAACGCGCAGCAGAGCGTGTAACATCTGTCTGTTGACGCCGAGTCCGGTGTTGTGTCGATGCATACTAAATTACTCACTGTGCCGGAGAAGAACCGCTTTATTCATTAAGGGAGGTGATAACTTTTTTTGGAACGCCGTACAGTCAGGTCGTGTTCTTTCAGCGAGCCAGCAAGACTGTTTTTCGGCAATTCGTGCGTGCTGCATATGCAAGGTGCTCAGCACATATATCAAGCTGCTGGAGAAATTTTAATGAATGCTTGCCTGTCGATTTATTTTTATTATTTTTTTTTTTCAGTCCTCTATGGATTTATTGAGGTGATCATGCCAAATTAATATGAATCAATATCACAGTTGGGGCTTGAAATATGATGATGTTGCCAAAATGAACAGTTTAAAAAAAAAAAAAAAAAATCCACAAAGACAAGTGACGCTAAAAAGAAACAATCAACAAACTAGCGACCCTTGGGAATTTTCCAACTCGGAGGACGTCTTGTTTATGACTGTGTCTCCATCTGCATTATCTATAAGATACAGCATGGCTTATTCAGCAAGAGAGATGTAGATAAGAGACAAAGACACTTCGACAAAACTCAACAAACTGAGCAACCCGCTACGAAATACCGTACAATAGCCGTCCCTACCTGATCTTATTTGAAATAATGAAGTTCTTGAATACATGGCAAATATTTGTATGCACCGATGACCAGTAGGTGGGTCTGTTGGATTACAGCACAGTTATTGGACAAGTGTAATATATTTTATGATTACAGGAGTGCTTTCCAGAAAAAAAAATACATTACAATTTAAAGAAAAGAGTTCGGAAACGCACGTGGTTTCACCTAGGTGACGGTTTTTATGTGCCGCAACATTTATGTACGTACATACGTAAAAGTTTCTTAAAGGAAAAGCCAAAAAAAAATTTTTTTTCATTTTTTTTCATTTACAACCAATGGAACATTGTTGCACAAATTAGTACTGGATTGACTGGGTTTGGCATGAGTATGTCAAAAGGGCGGTAAATTCTTCTTAGCATTATCTCAGCCCTCGAATGTGCGTCACTTGCAGTCTGTCAAAATTCACATTTGGCAGCGATATCTGTCCTAAGTAGTTTCTGCACGGGCGAATAAATGAATCATATGGTGGCAACATTACGAACTATAAATCAATGTTTGACTAGACGAAATCAGATGGTGTGTGAACAAATTCTGTAATTTACATGACAGTTTCGCCCGACTGAGCTCGTCCCAGGAGACATATCCGAATGCTGTATTAATCAGTGCACTTCCATTCATCTCAGCAGACTGCGCATAGAAACAATACCGTCGAAATTTTACAGGGTGTCGAGAAAATCAGACGTCTCATGGGACGCGAAATGGCTGTGATGGATTTGCAAGAAGGGAAGGGAGGTTAAACACACCCAACATGCATTAAAGATGGTTCTGTCTGTTACATCTTGAGCTAAACAGGGTGTCACCATGTTCACCAAACGCGGTTACACAATGCCGTCCGACTTAGGGAAAACCGATGGCTGTCTTTCTTCAGAGTCTATACGCTACGCCGAGATCGAGACCTCGTTATATGGTAAGTCGCCGCCGGATAAATCTGCACCAGACCGAGGGAGCTGACATGCGGCTGCTCATTTTGTCGCTCGTCCCAAAGGAACAGAAAGAACGAACCTCAAAGTGTAGACTCGAAAAGAACCTTCCTGTAGGTGTATTATGAATGAAAGCATAGAGACTAATGAAACTTCAGTACGAACAGTGAATCTGTTATTTACTGTATGAAAAAAAAAAAAAAAAACGGCACCGGGAATATGATCTAAAAACAAAACAAAACAGCAGTAAAAAGAAATAATCATAATAATAATGAAAAAACAAAGCATGAAGTGTTTCCTTTTTTCGAAATAATTCGTCCGGGGGGATTGCTTCATTTAAACTGGCTGCAATCTGCAACAGAGCCGAGTATAAATCAAGTTCCACACCAGTGGTCTCCTTCCAGAGAAAATGTCACATTTAACATCTCTTTCTTATGACACATCAGGAGAAAGCTCTGGGTGGTCTCGATGGCTGGCTTTTTTTCCTCAGCAACCTGACTATCAATTCAGTGAGGATTCCCAGGCTTTTGTGGAATTGTTTTTCCCCCCAAAACTTGGCCGCGATATTGTCTGGTTCAAATAGAGGAGGGAGCGAATCTAACCCGGCTGACTGCCTCCATTCTTCCTAACACAAGGCAGCCCATTAAGATGGAGCGTTTTCTCCATATTTTTTAAGCGAAAGCTATAAATTAGACCCAAATCCGAGGGCCGAGACGGAGCCCGCTCACATATGGCGCGTTCCCGAAGCTGTTAGCAGCAGCGGCCGATTTCAAATAGCAGCAGGGTTTATGTTTCACAACGACATTTTTCAGATGTGGAATGTCCATCCAAATACATTGTGTTGCTGAATTGCAAACTTGCACATCCTGTAAAAACATCGTGGGCTTCATTATCTGAGACGTCTCAGTGGCTCGCACATGTATATAAACAGTCCTATAACTATATCAGCTTTTCCTGCGGTTCCACTCGTGTTAAGCAGCCGATGGTGAACCTAAACACACGGTGATCCCCACCGGTCACCGAATCCTGAAGCAGCAGTCCTACTAAGCCCTGGGTTTTAGTATTGTTTGCCTTGGGACGCCCACACACAACATAGCGTAACACAGGAATGGACCAATAGTCCCTATCATAACACTAGCAACTATTAATGTTATTCCTTCGGTATTCGAAACTCCCGTGTATGTTTCATTCAGGCTTTTATTAGAAGCAGTTAAAGAATTTAAGGTTATCAGCAAACTGTTGTTCTGTCATGATTGCATGTCATTTCTGCTACAATCCTCACATGATGGATGGATCATTTTAGAGCACAGTAACTTGTATGATAACAATTAGTGTACAACCCACAAGTGCACTAGGTGCATTCACTAAAAAAACTAAACTAGACTACTAAAGTATAACGTTGCTTGTTGGTGGGGTGGCATCCTTATACAGTATGTCGTCCCTTTAATCTGCATCTTTTTCCTGGGAATGTACATATGAAATACCTTTGAATATGATTTCAGTAATATATTTAGACTGAACATGTACACTACAGTACATTAACCTTTTGAGATAAAAGAAATGCATTATTAAAGTGTGCATAAGTTATTACTGCACACGTAGGGAAGGTATATTTAAAAAGTTTTAACAAGTTTAATGTTAATATTCAAATATATAGATGCCAGTATTAATAATATTGCCTCATATGAATGAATGATGTGCGTTTAAATCAAACCAGGACTTCTCACAAGTGAAGGCATTAAACCACGTCAAACCAAGAACAGTACGATGATGAGAGAGCAGAGCTCACTGTAGTCCTTCCTGTGAGCATTCAGCAAGTGGAATGCATTCATTCATTCATTCATCTTCTATACCGCTTTATCCTGTGATCAGGGTCGCGGGGGGCCTGGAGCCTATCC
>JAQQZS010000014.1:15979761-15998682 GCA_030068045.1 Platyallabes tihoni | reverse complement strand
AGTACCCGGAGGAAACCCACCAAGCACAGGGAGAACATGCAAACTCCATGCACACAGAGACGGGAATCGAGCCTGGCGGGGGAATCGAACCCGGACCCCTGGAGGTGCAAGGCGACAGTGCTAACCACTACACCACCGTGCCGCCAAGTGCATGCTTATTGAAAATCGATGGAAAACTTGACGCAGACTTGCAGAAGAGGCGCATCTGTCTGTGGGAACTGTACGCACTGTATCTTTTCACCCTACACACATTACAGGAACTCGACTTGGAGTTATACCACATCCCCTGTACAATCCTGACCTTGCTTTCCACATATTTGGACCGTTAAAGGAGTTCCTGGGAGGCCAGCATTTCAAATTCAAATTTTATTCAGACATGAAACAGGCAGTTCGATCATGGCTCCTGGATACTGAGAAGTTTTTCTAATTTGACGGCATCTAAGCACTAGTGAAATGCTGGGATAAGTGGATTAGTGTAGCAGGGGATTATATCGAGAAATAAAGGGAGTTTTTACTCTCATGACCGTGTTCTGTTATTCGGCAGTATCAAAAGTCTCAGTTTGTCTTGAACACCCCTTTTTTATATATATACACACAATATTCTTTGGATATATACATAAAATGCCTCCGAGTGGCGCAGTGGTAAAGTGCTCGCCCTATCATCCGGAGATCGCTGGTTTGATTCCCGGGTGATGCTGTAACGTCTCACAGCCGGAGGTCTAGAGAGAGCTGATTGGACGACCTCTCTCAGAGGGGAGGAATGAGAGGTACTTCGTGCTCCCACATTAATCACGGCTCTACAGCCAATCAGGGGCGTCTGTGAGCTCACGCAAGCGGAAGGAGCGGATAGCGCTGTCCTCCAATTGTGTTGCGCCACCCCCAATGGCGTCACGTGGTTCGGAGGAAACACGTGATAGTTTTCGGCCCTCACGACTGAGTGGTAGTAGTAGCCTTAATGTGGGCCTAATAAGCCTAGTGACGTGGAGGAATTGGACACGACTAGATTAGGGAGAAAATCTGTATAATGAATATACATGTTTACGATGCTATTATGTAAGACACTTAACATTTGAGTCATTGTTGCATAGTTGCATTGTGATGATGTTTTTTAAAATCCAATGCAATATATTTGTGTGTAGTAAATCCTAAATTTAAACATTTGGAAGACGCTTTTATCCAGAGCAACTTACTGTACAAAAAGTAATAAATTGATACTAAAGTGCAAATTCAGAAACTATTTTTTTTTCGTTGTGCCTTTCCTTTATTGCAGATCAACATGTTTATGGAGGGTTTCCATGACGCTTTATTACTGTATGCACTTGCCTTAAACGAGACGATCCATAGCGGTTACAGTAAGAAGAACGGAACAGAAATCACACGCCGAATGTGGAATAAAACATTCGAAGGTAAAGAAATTTTTAAAAATTTAATTTAACACATTCTTTTTTTTTTCTTTTTTTCTTTAGCTATTTATTTCATATGCTTGTTATGTGTGCAGTTGGACTGTGTGTGACCCTTTTTAGTGTAAACTGACAAAGCTCTTATTTATATTTCTAAGTGTTTCCTGAAATATGTGACGGTTCAGGAAAACAGATCTGTGACGGACCCAGATGGGAAAAAGTAAACAGTGGCACGTTTTACAGTTCACATTTTAAACGTAGTTTTTAGATTTTAATACTATTATAAATAACAACCGCAACATTCAAAAAAGGCTGTGAAAAGAATATATATTTATATTTTTATACGGCTTTAGAGTTCTTCGATGCACGTTTTAATTCGCTTTAGTAGTAAACAGAGATGTCAAATATGCTTTCATTCATAAGCTTCACTTACAGCGTAGGTGCTCAGCCCCGTCTGCAGCCCAAGCTGTTTCCATCGACCGCAAAAACCAAAACCAATAACATAAAATAACAATGTTTTGTTTCGAGGGAATCATCAGGAACAGGGTCATGTTTTCTTGTTAAATGAAATAATATTTTAAAAATGTCAAGAATTCGGGAACACAGACGCGGGGATGAAATTACCACTTCTGCGGACCGTGCCAACAAAACCGACGGGAGGCAGATGAGATTTCCTGTTGTATTGGCCGCCTGGAATTCTCTCGACTTTTGCCGGTGTTTTCCTTGGAATGTCTGACTATTTTGTCTAATTAATTCTAACATTCCTTGCATTCTATTGCACAGGGATTGCTGGCCAGGTGTCAATAGATGCCAATGGTGACAGAAACGGAGATTTCTCGGTTATAAGCATGACAAACCATGAAGCTGGAACCTATGAGGTAAGAGAACTGCAAGATTAAGCCTGTAGTGTAGATGGACACGACGTGTTGAAAACTATTACACTAGTATAAAAAAATGCAAGATATTATACAGCGTCGTATGTCTGTTTTAACCCTTTAAAGGACTTAATAATAATTAATAATTCAGTTATGCATCTGAAGAGCAAATTATTCCAGAACTACAGCAAAACCTTTTTTTTTGGTAAAACAACTGTTAATAAAGTGCACCAATTAAGTTAAGAGTTGTTGAAAATGATCACAAGTCATTGGATTGTCTTATACACCACTCTTTGAGCCTTTGAAAGCATGCTCTGTCTGAACGCAAGTGCTTTACCATGCAAACTGGAACCATCAATATATTCTCCAAATCAAGGGGATTCAAAGTTGAGTTACAGATGAGTAGTGAGGAGTTAATACCAAAATTGCACCCATAGATAATCAGAACTTAGACCTTAATTTTGATACGTAGACATTTCCAAGAGGATCAGGAAAACCATGAAAATAATCAATTTTAAGCAGGATATAGTAGGTTATATGCAATGCACATATTGTAGCATCAATTTAGTATCTCATGGTCACATGTCAGCCATTATGTTTTAATAAAAATGTGTAATTTTATGACCTGTCAAGTCCATTGTGTTAACTCCCCAACAGTACATACAGTTGTAGATCTTTGAGCAAAAAGTAGGATGAGCTTCATCAAGCGATATCTGGCGTTCAAGTCAAACCTGAACTTTTGGTTGCACAGAAAGTAAAGTAAAAACTACCTTTCTCTATATACTGTAATCCATGAGAGCGTTTTCTCAGGACATTCCTGAGTCACGTCTGAAATGCTGGCCTCCCAGGAACTCCTTCAATCCACCACACATGGATTGATGCAAACATGTGGAAACGGCTTGGATCGAGGTCGGGACTATACAGTATGTGGGGGATGTGGCGATAACTCCCAGCCGAGTTCCTGTAATGTGCAAGTGGTGTTGATGATTGGTGTGTACGGTTCCCACAGACAGATGTATCTCTTTCGCAAGTCTTCGCCAAATTATCCATCGATTTTCAAGGATCTGGCGCGCAACTCGCTGAATGTTCGCGGGAACGACTACATTGTGCTCCGACCCACCCCGGCCAGGATCGCCATTCACCAACATACGGCCTTCTTTAAAATGTTTGCACCATTTAAATGTTTTCCTGCGACTGAGTCTCATCAACGTACTGTGTTTAAAGACTCCTGTAAATGTCAATCGGCTTTATCGTTTGTCTTAATTCACAAGAAATTCAAGTCCTGGTTTGACTTGAACACCCCTCCTATAATAAAGATGCAGGCCATATTGTTTCATTAAAGCTATACACTTCTGAAAACCTCATTGTATAGATGAGATTTTTCTCATAGCACTTGTTTGGAATATTTTGTCTGAATTGTTGCGTCTTTGTTGTCCTAGACTCTAATGAACTACTACGGCACTAATGGAAGTTTCCAGCTCCTGCCTGGCGTTAACAGTGAACGGTTTATTCCGCAAGGAGAACAAAGGCCTCATGAATCATGTAAATTACCTTTGATGCCTTCACGCATACAGTAGTACCATTAGCAGCCCACACATGTAGCACTTCTTACTAATAACTTAATTTTCTATCCTAAGCAGGTGGACTCGGCTTATCAGCAGTGACTGGAATTATAGTCGGCGGACTTCTCGGCATGGCACTACTTATGGCATTCTACTTTTTGAGGTAAAAAATATCTAAATGTTGTCTATTACTAACCCTAAAACAATTTCCAGGATTTCTGTCATAGTGAAGATTTGCTATTAAGTCCATTATACAATGAGTTAAGGCCGGTCCTGGGGCTGTTGGGACTCTAGGCAACTTGTTACATGGGACCTCACCCTCCTGGATTTGAATGTAAACTATATGTACATAGAACATTAAGCTTTTCACTAAAATCCTATGAGGAAGGACAATATTATAAAAATTATAATAATTATTATTAATATTATTATTAATTATAATAATAATAATAATATTGTGAAGGATAATATAAAAATATTAAATAAATTATTATTATTATTATTATTATTATTATTAATATAAATATTTGATATCTAATATCTGATTCTGATTCTAATTGAGATACATTTCAGGACCCATACTGTACCTGCAGGTTTACTGTATTTTTAAGCAGGTTTTCTTAATTTCTTTGCAAAAAAAAAAAAAAAGACCTTTAAAATGGCTTATTATAAAAGTTATAACAATTATTTTTTTATTTATAAAAAGGCAAAACACTATTGTTAAGCGTTATTCACATTCAAGGTGAATCCATATATCCACCACATATTGTGCATGCAATATGTCTATCTACCAAACTGTCTATCAAAAACACCAGTCTAAAGCTAGATTTCTTAGCATATACAGTAAATGTTAAGGAGTCATATAAATAAACTGGTTTAAATCTGTATAACATAGAATTGCTGTAGTACTATTTTAAAAGGTTCACCTTAGCAGAGCAATAAAGTAATAAATAAAAAACAAATATAATAAATAAAATTTATTATAACAAATAAAATAAAACTTTTGTGGTGCCCCCTGGCATTTGGTGCACTAGGTGACCGCCTATGTTGCGTATGCCATGGGCCAGCCCTCTTATGACTAATTGTGGAAATATGGCATTTTGAATAGGTTACAGACCTATTAAAATTAAATAATTAATGTAATTTCATTTTGAGAGCCAAGTAAATGCACATAGTGAGGAGGACAAAATCGCACATGTTACTATTTAGCCCTGAGAATCCGAGACCTAAGGCCCAGAGTACAGATCAGGTGTAACGTGCTCCCTCATCATGGTGCATTCCAAAATTCACTCTCTGTAAAGAGTAATAGAACTCTTTGATAAAGCAGATAAAACAGAATTAAAATACTCCATATGAGCTGACATGGTATCGTGCATACGCTTCTCTATGTCTTAGATACATTTCTTAAAGCTGATTTCAGTGCTGAAAATATCTAACAGGCCTCGACACAGATTTGAGCTTCACAAGCACATGGACTCTAAATAATCGAACACTTCATTTATCTAATCTCTGATCTGTTCTCGGTAACAAGAATGTTTATTTTATCATTATGGAGCTGCAGAAAATTATGCCGCATGCAGAACTTAATGTTCTTTAAACAGTCAAAAGGCCTATGATGGTCAAGAGCTAGGGAGATACAAAGCTGTGTACTGCCTGTATACTGATAAAAGAGAAATGATGTATTTCTTATTTGTCCTGGTTAAACATGAAACCAGAGCCTGAAAGACTGAGGAAGCAGATCACGTACTGTGCAGAAGTCTTGCGCCACACCCTTTTTTCTCCATATTAAATTAAAATAAATGATGTAGACAAATTTTTACTGTAAAAGGTTGCAAATTGCCAAAAATGCAATTTAAAAATTGGTTGTTCAAACCTTGTCAGCAGCAGCCTCATTTTCCCTCTCGTCTGTTCCAACCACTCAGCATTCGTCATCACCAGTATACTAATCACCAGCCTGATCATCATCTGACCATCTGCACCTGTTTCTCACTGGTTCATGCCTAAGTTTTTTTAATGCTTGAAAGATTCATAGGTCACTGTGTGTCTTAACAAACAAAACAAATTCCTCTGAAACTGGGCCTGTACAGGGACTGGACTGAAAATGAAAGGCGGAAACTTGCCAAAAGTGAAAGACAAAAAGTCCTTCAGGAAACCTGGAGAACTATTCCCCAAGACTACATTAAAAATACAATAAAGTCTGACTTTTTGGTAGCAAAAGATGAAGAAATGAGGGGTGGCTCAAGACATTTGCGCAGTACTGTACTGTATGTGATTAATTTAACAACATTGACCGGCATTATTCAGCCGATTACAATATAGCACTTGATCCATCACATACAGTACTGTTTTCTTTTATATGACGAAATAGAGACATTTTGCTGAATAAAGACAAGCTTCCAGATCCAGAAAAGTACAATGTATATCATTCACAGGATCTGGATAATCACTTCATATCAATCATACTTAATAAACTTTAATATAGAATGCTATTTGTTTGCCTACTTTTTAAGTCAAAGACTAAAAAGTACTGTATATTTAATTTATTTAAAATCTCTGGAAAATCTTAATTGGCAATACAGAATAAAACTATAACACAATCTACTGATGAGCATGGACCACATGCATCATGTCCCATAATAAAAGATGAGTATACCGTACAAAAAAAAAGAAAAAAAAAGGTTTTTACTCAAAATGAAAAAAATTATGTATATGTCCTACAGAAAGAATTACAGGATAACCATTGAAAGGAGGGCACGGCGGGAACAGTGCGACGGAAAACATCGTCAGTTACGAGAGGACTCCATCAGATCCAACTTCTCAGCAGCATAGGTTCTGCCACGTAATCAGACAAATGGAAGTGCTGGGGAAGGTGTGTATCTGATATGTCCAAAGACTCAATAAAACACCACCCCTGGATTCCTGAAATATTTCGACATACTGTAGTGTTTTTTTTCTTTCTTTCTTGTAAATGTCTCTTGTTTTTGACTTTTGTAAACTCAGGAAAGTTGAATTAATTAAGGAGAGCTGCTCATAAGGCTTCATGGAAAAAAAAAAAGGTTGGTCTGTTTTTGCTTAGCTACAGACTCTGTGCCTTTTAAGCAAGCTTGCTTTGATGAGGAATCTGTCCCCTTTTTCAGCAAGTCAACTGAAATCTTTGGTTGATGTAGTCTGGCAGTGACGAATTAGGGGTATCTCAGTGGTTCAGATGAAAGGGGAGGAAGTAATGGTTGGTAAAAACGGACTGTTCTTTTATTTATGCCTCATTAAAACTATAAACGGTTTGAGGAAGTGTTTGACCGGAACACTGATCAACACGATAATAATTTGAGTTGAGACGGTAAGATCATGTATAGTATGGTTATATAATTTGTAAACCCAAGAGTAGCACATTTTAAACATTGTAAAATTTGCAGATAAAAAAAAAAATCTCAATAGTCAGGTGATTAAGGAGAAGTGGTTCAAATAAAAGTCAAATAAAAGAATTCATCACAATCTTTTCTGGGAAAAAAAACTATGTTTGGAGAAATTATATTGCACATGTAAATGATTAAAATAAATCAACTTTGTATCTGTATCTAAATTCATTATGTCAGGAAATGTTAATTAGTACACTATCAGATTTATATAAAATATACCTTTTATTTCATCGTGTCAAATACTATGTGTTAAAGTATGAGGTGCACACTCTTCAAAATCTGTGCAAATACATATCCTAGGATTTTATTCAAGATTAATGTAATGGCAACTGTGTACTGATGTAAGTAAATGGATCAACATAAGATTGTGATTGTGATGTTATTTATTGATTTTTGTAGAGGTTTTGATTTCCTAATTGTTGATTTAATATTGTTTTTTTGTTTGTTTGTTTTTTTTCCTTTTGTGGAGCTCAAAAATGTTAAGAATTTTGTAAAGAAAAAAAAGTTTATCTGCCTTTTCAGAGCACATTTTGCTTGATAACTGTGTACATGGCTTTGTAAACAAACCTAGTCAGAACTGTAACTTATTTATATTACCAGTACATACTGACCAATAAAGAAAATTATTTTAACCACTTGTAAGTTGAATGTAATTCATACGTTATTACATTTTTCCAATGTAATCAATTATGTTGATACATACATAAAAATACATAAATAAATAAAAAAGTAATCAATCAATCAATCAATGCATGCTAAAAAACTATTAACATTTGTGTCTGCTTCTAGCTCAGAAGGCTACAGTATAGTGGCAAATAACAAAGGTTAGAAATTCCTCATGGATCTGAAACCATGGATGGAAAGCCATGGATGGGCGTGGGCAAACAATCTTAGTGTGCTGAGATTCTCTGGCCTGGTTTCTTGGACCCAGATTAACACTACTCTTGGATTAGAAGCATAATGTCTAGCCTGAACTATTTAAGCTACCACTAGTCATATCATAAATGATTTTACACTTTTTCAAACGGGGGATTTCCAAAGCTGTGTAAATATTAACACAGCCAATGTACCAGAAAGCACATCATACCACAACCTCATCAAAATATACTATACTTCAAGCAAAGTCAATCTACTGCAATTAAGTGATCGCATACAGTATACTGTACAGTATACAGAAACAATGTGAAGCAAAAAAAAAGAAGAAAAAAAAGGCCATATTTAAATCTCACATTACGGTTATAATTGATTTGTTTGCCACCGAAACAGCTGGGAGCCGTCGAGGCCAGGACTCCACAAAATGGTCTGAAGGTATGCTGTCATATCTGGCACCAAGATGTTAGCATCCTGTCCTGTAAATTGGATTTGGATCCTAAACGCTTCGTCATGTCTCTCAAACCATTCCTGAACAATGCTTGTAGTGTGGCAGGGAGCATTATTCTCCTGAAAGAAGCCATTAACATACATGTTAACCATCCACATGGATGCCAGGATCAGGACATTGCAGAACATTGCCCAAGATATTACACTGCCTCCCCCAGCTTGCCTTCCTCCCGTACGTGCTTCCTGATGTCAGGTAACTGACAAATATTGACCTAAACAGCCCTCCGCCGCTATAGTTTGGGTGCCAGGTACAGTACCACAGCACACACCCAGAGGTCTTGGGTGTCCAGTGGCAAAGCGGTAAACCTCTTCAATATTGGAATCAATATATTGCATTTTAATGTTATGGCTGGACTGATTTGGTTCGTACATGGTACAGTGCAGAAGCAGCTTTGGTACCTGCCTTGCAGTTTCATTGTGGTCATTCTTGATTCTAGATTCTAGTTTCTTCTTAGTTATCTTTCATAACTCTGCAGTCATCTTGGCTCACTTTGCTTATCAAGTTATATAACTGTTGAAGATTTTTTTTTTAGTAGAGATATTCTCTTTCCACTCAGCGACACTGCTGGTGAAGGTGTCCAACAGCAGGCGTACACAGCGGAAGGATGATGAAAAAGGTCAATAGCACTCTGGTTGGCATGCCTGTTCTTTGAGACGCACTCCAACAGCTCAATTTACATATTTCTTAAAAAAAAAAAAAAAAAAGTCCTTGTAAAAAAAAAAGTCCTTGTCCTTTCCTCCTACTTCCAGATGGTGTTTAACATGCAGATGTGACCCATAACACCTATCCACTTTGCAGCTTTGGAGTTACTTGCTCCCAGAGAAGCTGACTGACTGTATGTGACTGTAAAAATCAAACAATTACCTGACCCTTATTTATTGTTCTCTTTAATACAATCCAATCTAAATAGTTGTACTGCATGTATGTCTTGATGCATAAGACTTGACGCACATTTTTTTGTCTCATTCGAATCACAGTTTTATTAGAAAATGAGAAAGCCAAACTGTTCTGACACCCTCCATAACCCTCATAGAGGAAGATGTCCTGCGGCGATTGTAACAAGGCCCTGGGTCGTCACCCAATTGTCAAAACTCTCGATTATTGCACATGGCAGGATCAGCAAGTTGGTCAATGTGGTGACATTCTGGAAAATGTTCATTCCTGAGAGGTGGCATGATGGCTTAGTGGTAATTAAGTAGCATTGTGGCCTTGCACCTCCAGGTCCCGGGTTTGATTCCCATCTCGGCTCAATTTGCATGTTCTTCCCGTGTTTGGTGGGTCTCCTCTGGGTACTCCGGTTTCCTCCTACTGTCCAAAGACATGCAGATTAGGCTTGGCGTTCCCAAATTGTCCGCCGTGTGTGTGCTCTGCGATGGATTCGCACCCCATCCAGGGTTTACCCTTCTGGAATAGGATCCAGGCCCCCCGTGACTCTGAATGGAGGATAAAATAGTATAGATGATGAATGAGTGAGTGGGTATAGATACTGAGTGAGAGTGAACGAGTTCATTCCCGGGGTGTCAAAGTCAAGAGGGAGGCAGACAAAATTCTGAAAATTCTGACTTCAAATATCATAGCTCAGTCTGCACCATCATCATTTGCCCAGCATGATCTACCCTAAGCGAGCATAGATATAAATAAAATTTTCCAAATGCATCAAATACAGCGCGGACATCGCGGCGTGAACATTACCTGACTATGAACAATCTTCATAACTCAAGGTATGCTACGTTTCAGCAGAGAGGAAAGCCAGTATCTGGAACAATGCTTGAAAAATTTGACAGACAGTATGAGGTCCTAGTGAGAAAATATTTCTTCAGCATGGTAATTCCCGAGCTGTACACTAGAGAAATGTTTGGAATGTCTCAAGTTAACGCTGCATAACTGCTGCTGGAATCATTTCATGTTTAAAGGCTTTCTCAAATAAAAAATGACTCCCCTTTTTTTTCATGGTTATTTTACCAGCGCAGCCACGGACCGTGTTCCGCTCGAAATCACAGGACTCGCACTTTTCTTTTTTTATTCTTTCTTTCTTTCTTTCTTTTTTTTCTTTTTAAATGAGCATGACTGTGTGAAATTCTTCATAAATAACATAATTACTCAGCCAAATCAACCAAACACAAGAGAAGATTGGATATTAATGGATATTGGATACAGAAATATTTTGTATATTATGCTGAATATTGTACAAGCAATTATTACATTCACAAACTTATTATCTTATCTTATTCACATTTGACAATTTAAGAGTCATGGTGACAAAACTCCAGCTTAGTGGCATAGTGGTTAGCACTGTGGCCCCCCTTGGTTCGGGTTCGAATCCCGGGTTTCCTCCGGGTACTCCGGTTTCCTCCCACAGTTCAAAGGCATGCAGATTAGGCTAATTGGTGTTCCCAGATTGTCCGTAGTGTGTGAATGCGCGTGTGAATGTTGGCCCGAGGTCCTACCACGGTCATAAAATGGGAATAAATAAATTCAATTAAATTAAATTTTATTTATATAGCACTTTTAACAATGGTCATTGATGAGTCAGCAGGTGCAGAGGACAGATGGGGTCTGGATCACTGGAAGCACAGGAGCAGCATGTGTAGCTCCAAACTATCATGAAGCAGAATCCAGCTGGAGCTGGTCCTTCTCTGGATGCCTCAGGAACCTCGCAGGGTTGGCCTTTGTCTACTGAAGCTGGCACAATCTCCCGATACCTCGGGATGGGTAGAAAAATAAAGAACAGGTGGAAAGAATTAGCGCAGTTGCCATTCAGGATAGATGTACTGGAGTATGAGGACGTCCACCTTTGGCCTCCATGGTCAATAGTTAGACTACTGAGGTTCCTAAATGGATGGATGGATATAATTAAATGCAAGATGTAGCAAAGGTCAATTTTACACTCTGTATCATTATTCAATTCCATAGTTCCTTGACATAATTCCCCAGTTCCTTGAGAGAAAAGTGGACTAATGTAATGTAGCAGAAACCTTTTATGGGCTACCCACTGTGAGTATCAGTCACAAAGTGATGACTTTGTAGAGCAAAAGAAATAACTCTGGTGGTCTGAAATTAATTAATGGACTATAGAGCACATTATTTAAAAAAAAAAAAAAAAAAAGGCTTTTTAAGAAATAATACATGGAACAGTAGCCCAAGAAACATACTGTACAAAAATCTGTGATGTCACTGGTAGTATACATGAGAATATAAATTAATCTCATTAAAAAATTCATTATTCATTCGTCTTCCATATCTACACTCATTCTGGTTTGGGATGTGGTTGATCAGAAGCCTATCCAGGGAACGAGTTTCCTCTGGGTGTACTGGTTTCCTCTCACAGTTCAAAGACATGCAGATTAGGTGAATTGGTGTTCCCAAACTGGCCATTATGTCTGAATGGACGTGTGAATAGAGACCAGAGGTCCTACCAGGGTCGTAAAAAAACACAATGGTCACCAATGGGCTCCAGGGTTCTTTGTTAGACTACGGAGGTTCCTAGATGGATGGATTGATAACACTAATACCACGCCCAGGTCAATTGAATGACATTGATTATTAATTATAAATGCTTGTGGGGATCTAAGGCCAGTCTGCCTGGTTTAGTCCAATAGCACAAATTGTTGGAAAAAAGTCAATTCTGGCTGTTGTAGAAAGGTATTCGAAAACTCAGTACCTTAAAGATTGCTTTATATGGGGCTTAGTATGCAAAGAGTTCAAGGTTATTGATCCAGCCTCCACATTTCCCAGATCTCATTCCGATCAAGCATCCATTGGTGCGCCAGACAAACAAGTCTGATCCATGGAGGCACCACCTAGCAACCTAATTCAATTGACTTTTAAAAGTAAATGCAGTTTTAACAATGGTCATTCTCACAAAGCAGCTTTACAGAATCAAAAAATTATGGAAAACAGTTTGTGTCAGGGAATATGTATAACTCTATCAAACTATCGGTTCGTCCCTGATGGGCAAGCCGAGTGAAGCGGTGGCATGGAAAAACTCTCTGAGATGACAAAAGGAAGAAACCTTGAGAGGAACCAGAATCAACAGGGAACCCATCCTCATTTGGGCGTCATCAGATAGCAGGGATCGATTTGACTTGGAGCACTTAAACGATTTGCTACTAACATCCTGGTGCCAGATACCACAGAACACAGGTCGTGTTAAGTCATGCCTCGAGAGGTAAGAGCTGTTCTGGTGGCATCCTAAAAGCTAGACGATTTTAATGTCATGGCTGATCGGTCTATGCTAAACTGCATTGTAATGGGTTGTACTGGAGACACAATAAGTACCATATGGTAGGACTGACCCCAAAAAATGTTGTTTATTAACTGCTCGTTAGTCACACATTTGTGACAATAACCACAACATCTTGTTTTTTTCCCTCACTAAAACCAAAGTCAGTTGGTGCCAAGAGTTAAATTATTGCAATTCACCACCTGATCAGCTATGCCTTAAGGAACTAAAGTCATTTTTTCCGTTCAGTTTTCCATTTCCAGATGTGAAGAAAAATTATATTGACATGGAAAGTGTCATTCCATGGTTTTAGACACTTTCATACTGTGCATGTGGGCCTGCACACTGATTCAGATTTTCGACATTACTTTTTTCAACATATTCTTTTTATACTGTAAGGCCTACAGTCCATTGGAAGTGGGTCCTGATTGAACAATCACATAAGCACACAATGAGAATAGGGTCCACGGTTAATGATCCATGAAGAACCAATAACATTTACATTACGTTTTGTAATGCATCTGAAAGGAATGTCTGGATTTATAGAGCCTAATGCTGGTTTGTTCTAGAGCAGGGGTTGTCAACTTGTGCACCGCAGTCTGGATGCAGACAGCAAAGTATTTTGGTGAAATAGATCGGAATACATGAAAAAATGCTATAACGCATTTCTAATATATTTATATATTATTTTAGTTCATTTACTCTCCTCAGTTTGATTAATTAAATGACATGTCCAAAAGAAAATATTAAAAAAGGTTTCTTATTCATAACAAAAACGTAATTATTAACGGTAATGCAATAAAAGTTACCTATCATCACCAATCAGTCATGTTATTTTCTTGGAACTTTTATGGAAAGAATTTTCGCTAGATCTTTACAATTTTTCATTTAGTGTCTCTGAACTAAAGGGCATAGGGAGAAAACGTGCATAAAACAATGTATTACAAAAGCAAATGATGTGAAAGTAAATGCTATAAATAAATAAATAAACAAACACACTTTGCATTTACCTCCTGGACTTTACTATTGGGTATTTCTCCTCACTGTTTATCTTTTTATTATCAACTGATCATTATGAACATAATCAAGGTCTTCAAACAGTAAAAGGTTTGCCGAAATAATTAACACTCCTCATATGAGGATCATGCAGGGATTTGTAGACAATGCAGTTAGAAGAACATTTCACTCATATGAGGACCTTTAAGTTTCAAGAGGTTAAATAAATGCTAAAATTTCTTTCAGCAAAGCTTTACTTTATATATGGATTTGATTTTTTTAAGCATATGAGCTACTGTAGATAACTGACACAGCAAAATCTTGCATTACAGGAATACTTATAGTACCAGTCAAAAGTTTGGACACGCCTTGTAATTCAGTGGTCGTTCCTGACTTTTATTTCTTTCTACAGTGTAAAACTATGCTGAAGGCATCCAAAATATGCAAACTATGCTGAAGGCATCCAAAATATGCAAACTATGCTGAAGGCGTCCAAAATCTCATTTGAACCGTTGATATTGAGATGTGCCTGCTTCATAACGGCTCTAATCTGAGAAGCTGTTTGTTAATTGGTGATTTCTGAGGCTGGTGACTCTAAATTAACAACTTCTCTGCAGCAGAGGTAAATTTCGGTCTTGCTTTCCTGGGAAGGTCTTCATGAGAGCCAGTTTCATCATAGTGCTTGATGGGTTTTGCAAATACATTTGACCATACTGTTATTACAACTGTTCCAGAACATCAGACCTTAAAATAACAATTACCAGTCATTTAATTTACCTAATTCCATATGTGTTATTTAATAGTTTTGAAATTTCCAGTATTGTTCTAGACTGTAGAAAATAAATCCATCCATCCAGGAACCTCTAGTCACACTAGGGGCCAATGGTGAGTACCTTTGTATTTTTCCCATTTTTAGGGCCCTAGTAGGCCCTCCAGTCAACATTCTCACTCTATGGGCAATCTGGGAACGCTATTTAGCTTAACCTGTATGTCTTTGGAATGTATGAAGAAACCAAGGTACCCAGAGGAAACCCACCAAGCACGCAAAGTTCATGCGCACAGACCCCAAGGTGGGAATTGAACCGGGAGCCTGCAGGTGAAGGCGACACTGCTAACCAGTATGCCACTGGAAAAGAAATCAATAAACAAAAAACACATAATTAGAAGGTGTGTCCAAACGTTTGACTGGTACTGTATATCTTAGGGAAGGACAAGCCATAAAACTAGTTTTAGATATGAAAGAAAGAAAATGTCGTGCAGATCCATTTGATGCATTAAATGTATTTTTTTCTCTTTTCATTTTTAAAAAATCATATTTACAATGTAGTTTCTAATTTACAATGAAAGTATTCCTTATATTACATAATTGAGAACATAAATTCATCTTCCACACACAACTTATGATATCCCTTACCATCATTAGGCGACTCCATTGACTGGAATCCAATTCTCCTCAGCAAGCCAAGATTGCATAGCTTCTCTAGTAGATCAGAGCATGTTGGTTATTTGATTATGCCTATATTGTAGCAGTGTCTGGTAATTGTAGACACAGACAAAAAAAAAAAAATCTGATGCCGCAAGAATTTAAAAAAGAAGTCGGGGTAAAAAACAAATGATGACTATTTTGTATCCAGAGAGGCCACTGTGTGCTGTTACTGCACTGTTGTCCTGGATTATCCTTAAGGTTGTAAATAAAGGTTCTTTTTACATGATAATACAAACCATATGAAACACTGGTGAGTTTAAATATTATCTATTAGAAAACTGGCAACAGTGGCAATACGTCCTAGATACACTGGAACATGCCCGACAGGGTTGAAAGCATCATTAGAGCTTGATCATAAATGCAGTCAAAAAACTTGTGTAGTTACAAATACCACACATGCAGACATTCTTCCTTCAGTAGGTATGTTGACACGAGCAACCAGTAGTAAAACCATCAGTGTTGACAATTTCGTATTGCTGCAATGTTCATCAACCTCCAGCCATATCACCAAGGCATGTATCACTATACTGTGTATTCACCCTTAGGCTTTGGGTCAGAACACAATTTCTGTTTTTAAGTATGCTATTAAGTGCTATACACTGTATGGACAAAAGTATTTGGCCAAACCTGAAATGACATTGTATCCAAATACATGTACTTCAATATGGAGTCGGTCCCCCTTTTGCGGCTATAACGGCTTCCACTCTTCTTAGATGGCTGTCCACAAGATTTTGGAGCGTTTCTCTGGGAATTCATCCTATAGAGCATTTATGAGGTCAGGCACTGATGTTGACTGAGAAGGCCTGGCTCACAATCTCCGTTCCAGTTCATCCCAAAGGTGCTCGATCGGGCCAGTCAAGTTCTTCCACATCAAATTTATCAAACCATATAGTCCTTGCTTTGTGCACAGTCATGTTGGAATAGAAAAGGGCCTTTCCCAAACTGCTGCCACAAAGTTGGAAGCATATCATTGTTCAAGATGTCTTGGTGTGCTGAGGCATTAAGATTACCCTTCACTGGGCATAAGCGGCCTGTTTGAAACACCTGAATTCAATAATTAACAGGTTTGGCCAAATACTTTTGTCCTTATAATGTATGTGCAAAAAGACAAATGCAAAGTTTTGAGGAGGCATAAGCACCTCGGTGTGGGAAAACCTGAAAGGAACCCATAATGGCTTGCGTGTAATAGGGCAGACTAGCAACAACACAGTGAATAACTTAGGGCAGTGGCAGCTCATCGGGTGCTCCTTCCTCCGTGCAAAGGGTATGTTGGTGAAGGAAACTTACCGTGACAAAATTCAACCATTCTGAACACGCTGCAACATCACCAGTGCACATGTCACTTCCTCTGTGCATTACCATGGTAACATACAGTAAGCACCTCGGATACCTGTCACAAAATTTCACACTACGGACTTAAAAAATTTAATATTTATTGAAACAAAAACTGATACTATTACAAAACAAACATACACTTTTAAAACCTGTATAAGGTGTAATTGAATTATTTGACCCATTTACAAGATGTACTGTGATTTTTTTTTTTTACAGATTACTAGCCTACATTAGGATTTCTTGATTAAATTAAAATTTAGATGATTGTGTCCTATTAATATGATGTCGTCCTCAATAATAATAATAATAATATTAATAATAATAATAATCCTTTTTCGAGCTCAATTTTTTTTCACGCTCCAGTGAGATGCAAGGACTTATGGAAAATTTTTCTTATTCCCTTTTCCGGTAACGTGAAGACCTGTTGTTCAGTTGTTCCCCTCTCTGTTTGCAGTTTCTTTTGAACTGAGCAGTTTTGCTCTCCGCGGCTTGAAATCACACTAAACATGGCTGAACATCTCGTATATATCTCACAGGGTACTTCAAGCCGATCGGAACGCACCTCAGGTTGCCATTGTTGGGCCCTTGAGCAAGGCAGTTAACCATGTCTGCTCCCAGGCGAGCTGTATCATCGATAGACCCAGAAGAATTTCACTGTGCAGTAATTTATATGTGGCAAATAAAGGCTAAATGTAATTTAAATTTCATTTACATTTACACCAAGGAGGCACAAATGCTAACGCGTATGGACATATTCTGGAAGTTTCTTTAAGAGCTAAATACTACTGGGATGATTTAGTCATTCTGGATGTGCTGTTCAACATCAACCCAATGCCCAGAGATTGGCAAATCCACAAGGACCTGATTTAGTTAATTTAGAACACGTACTGACTCTAGAACATGCAATCAGTATTGCCAACAGTCTCGTTCTTGCCTGGCAGCGCATGTCCTGTGATGTTTCCGACTAGCCCTCTGTACCAACCTCCATTCATAATAGTCTTACTTTTCCAAAAAAGTTTTTGTGCTATTGTGGTTTAAAATCTAACTTCATGTCAGAGTAATAACCCTGTTGTCTCAACGAACACCTAACAAAATTGGACATAATTTTGGCTATTAGTGTGTCTGAGCAAGACCAGGTCGCCATAAAATGAGAAAGGAAAAAGTAAGGTGTTGTCTCACAAAAATGTGTTAGGAAGTGTCATGTTACAGGATATGAGAGTACTGCACAAAACATATTTCCATTTAAAGAGGACAGAAGCCACGGTGGACAGTAACCTTAAGAACAGGCAGTCAAGTCATATAACTGTTAAAATCGATCAATTTGTCGTGAAAAGTGAATTTGAGTAGCAAATATAAGCAGTTTGACCGTTGGGTTTATGTTAAGCAGTCATGCATGATGGCTTAGTGCTTAACACTGTAGCCTTGCATGTCGAGGAGTAAGGGTGCAAATCTCACATCTGCTCATATCTGCTCTGCTCTGTGGATCTGGCATGTTCTGGTCCGCATGCATGGAGGGTTTTCTCTGGGTATTTGAGTTTCCTCCCACAGTGCAAAGACAGGTGGTGTATGATGATTTCCATATTGCATAGTGTGTGATGGGTTGGTACCACATCCAGGATACACCCTGCCTAGAGCCTTGAGCTCCCTATAATAAGCTGCACCCCCAATTATAGAATTGTCAAAATTCTGCTTATATCAATTATGATCAGCCATCAGCGCTGTGGTAGAAAGTATACCATATAATATACTGATCTTGAAAGGATGAGCCAAAGAGATTATGGGCAGAGTGGCAGGCAGGAAAGAAAATATGAATGGAACCAAAGATGGAATATTTGTCCAATATATAGTGCATAAGTCTTGAGCCATCCCTCAGTGGTTCATATTTTGCCTCCAGAGACCCAGCCTTTCGTATATTTCTAATGTAAGTGCTGAGGAATCGTTCTCCAGGCTTCCTGGAGGACGTTTCGTCTCTCATTTTCAGTCCAGTCCCTGCACCTGACTAGTTTTAGAGTATTTTTTTTTGTTTGTTAAGCCACACAGTGACCTAAGAATCAAACTTCAAGAATTCAAGAAGAATTCAAGCATAAAAAACATCTAACTTAAGGTATGAACCAGTGAGAAACGGGTGCAGATGATGACAGATGATCAGGCCGGGGATTAGTATACTGATAATCAGAGGTGGAAAGTAACGAATTACATTTACTCGCGTTACTGTAATTGAGTAGTTTTTTTTGTGTATTTCTACTTT
>JAQQZS010000014.1:15937665-15956755 GCA_030068045.1 Platyallabes tihoni | reverse complement strand
GAGCCTGGCCGGGGAATCGAACCCAGACCCTGGAGGTGCAAGGCGACAGTGCTAACCACTACACCACCGCGCCGCCTATAGTGTTAATTATTATTTAAAAGAGTGAGAAATAAATAATAGTATAGAATAAAAATGTAATCCATTAATTTAATTTATTCCAGAGTCATTTATCAAGTATTTTTTCTAGCTGCCAAACGTCTTGTTTCACTTACACCCGAAAAATTATTTTGCCTTGATTTAGCTTTTACACATTGATATTGATAACACAATGACACAAAATTTTAGTCTACATATTATCAATATAATTTTTTGTTTCAAGTTAAAGAGGTGTTGATTGCGATTCAAGAAGACAAATAATTGCTTGTTTTCATGTTTCCAATTTGACAGATTTAAGCAATTTTCTGGGTTTGATCTACGTCTGCTCTGCTTGTTTTGATGTATGATCATGAACAGGTACTCTGACCCAAGAAATGGATTTTGTCCAGAATATCTGGAGAGTCCTAATTAGAAGGAAAAAAAAAAAAGCCCTGCTGCAATTTCATCCAACCCCCTCTGGCACCATGTGTTCCAAGTTAGGTATACCTCATATTTAGAACCATTAATCAAACCCATAACAGATTTAATCAGTGTTTCAGGTTAAATTTCAGTGACTTTTTAACAGGCCCGCTTTCTGCTTTGGCTTTGATCTCTTAGTGCCCGAAAATGTCTTTTAATCCTGAACCAGAAGGGATGTTTTAGACGGCAGACTGCTCTGAAAAGCACCTGCACTGGCTAGACAAATTTCCTTACAGCTGTGACATTTGTACAGATGTTAAGGCAAAGAAAAATAAAGACAAAAAAGAAAATATGCACACTGTTCCTGTCCTGATCATGCTATAATAAATTCCAGAATCTTTTCCACCTAACCTCAGCCTCATTGAAATTGTTAGGTTACAGTACAACATGTGTTAGAAAAGATACTTTGATCTTAGTTGGCAGATAGTTTACTAAAATTTTGCATTCTGTTGTATTCAAATTGACACCTAACTTCATTCAAACAGGACTGAAAGTGCATTAAAATAACTTTCGAGGTACAAGGACGATTGTTTAAAATAGACGCAGTAAAGGTTGACAGAAAATGTTCCCACATGATCTTCCTTCGGTCATAATGTCAACACATTCAAAGGGCAACTCTTCTCCCAGCTTTTAGGGGTAAAGTGTGTGTATGAGGAAACGGAAAGCAGCTCCATTCAAGAATCTTATCTCGATTGCTTCCTGAAAACATGGTCCGACCACCAATCAGTACTGAGCTGTAAGGCCAGCTTGTTATCATTTATATAGCAAGCAAAACACTAGTACACAGCAAAACACTAGGAACTAAGCCAACTTTAGACTTCATCCTCAACACCCAGGTTTCCTTTGTATTATTATGTGCACTGAGCCATTAGTTCCCGCACAATCTCGCTTCCTTTTTGACCTTCAGGAGAAATCCTGTTATTGTACCAAAACAAAAGCACTGTTCTATGGTTTTAGTAAAAACTGTGAATAAAAGGCTTAACATTCATAATTACACAGTTATTACACCGAGCAAAATGTGTGATTTATCAAACATACCAAAGCACATGCAGTCTAAGTTAATACAAGGGGCATTCGAGTCAAACCCGGACTTTTGATTGCAGACTAACAGGACAGTAAAATTTCTCCATATAATCCCCTGCTTCACTAATGCACTTGTCCCAACGTTTTACTAGTGCTTGGATGCGGTCCAAAGTTTTCTCACGTCTGAAACGATGGCCTCCCAGGAACTCCTTTAATGGCCCAAACATGTGGAAATCATTTGGAGTGAGGTCAGAACCCCAGGATGTGTCAATAACTCCCAGCCAAGTTCCTGTAATCTGCAAGTGGTGTTCATGAATGACTGTGTGTACAGTTCCCACAGACAGACCCGTCTCTTCGCTGAATGTTCATGAAAATGACTGCAGTGGTCTCCGAGCCACCTCGGGCTGGGATCGTCATTGTCCGACCTTCTTTAAAATTTTTCATCATTTAGATATTTTACTGTGACTAAGGGTCTCATTACTGTCCAGTGCTTGAAGTTTTCTGTAAATGTCAGTCACAATTTCACCACGAGACCCGATTTGACTCGAACGCACCTCATACATTCACCAGTTTTGTATGCCATAATGTTTCCAATTGAATTGGTAATCAATTGGCTATAAAACACCTTTTAAGGAGAAATCTTTAAATAGCCAGTGAAAATTTACCATGGTCCCGCTGTATGAATAGATACGTGGATATCAGAAAACAATTCTTCACTATTTATAGCTAAATAAATCAAAGCAATATGTCTAATTATAACTATAAGTAACTATATAGTCAGTTTTTAAAAATAAATAAATAAATAAATGCTCCTCTTTTTTCAAGGAGTAAATGCAGGCAGCTCCTTCTTGATACCTATTCTATCTGATTTAATGATTTTTAATATGCAAAAAAATATGTGACTTCACTGTGCATACAAAGATGGTTTGCGCCAGATGGTTTATAGAGGTTTGCAACAGTTCATCCTTTCTTTCTTTCTTTCTTTCTTTCTCTTTCTTTGTGTGCTCTTTCTTTCTTTCTTTCTTTCTTTCTAAGATAATCACCAATAGCATATTAGCTGCCAATGCTATTGTGATGCATACCTTACCTTTAGCCAAAGCACATACAGTAGTATAAACACAGACACACTTTAACTCAGTTATTGATAACTTTTGATGTCCTTTCTGTTAAATTATGTGTAGCATTAAAAAAAAAAACTCATCATTTAAACCACTCGTCTAGTTTTTGCACAAGTGCACTCAGTGTTTGGATGATAATTCTGGTATTTCTACATTGGTTGAGTGCAAACCAGTTTTTGTGTTTTTATGGTCAGAAATTATTGTGCCGAGCTGATGTATTTGTATGTGGCATGGTGGCATACTGGTTAGCACTGTCCCGATTCCCACCTGGGGTCTGTGTGCAAGAATCTCCCATGTTCTCCCTGTGCTTGGTGGGTTTCCTCCGGGTACTTCAGTTACCTCCCACATTCCAAAGACATGCTAATTAGGCCAATGGGCATTCCCGAATTGCATGTAGTGTATAAATGAGCATGTGAGTGTGTGTATGTGTGTGCCCTGCGATAGATTGGCACCCTGTTCAAGCTCTTTCCTGCCCTGTACCCTAAGTCTCCTGGGATAGGCCCCAGGCCCCAGGATAAACCAGTACAGATGTTGAGTGAGTGAGTAAGAATTAGCAAGTGGTGATGTTACTGCTTCAAATTACTATACACCCTTGAGGCTGTGTAACGGAATGAACAAATGTAGTGAAGTAGAAAGTACAGATGTTTGTTGTAGGATGTAGTGGCGTGAAAGTAAAAAGTATCCACTAATATAACTACTTAAGTAAAGTATGTTTTTTTGTTTGGTGATTTATTTTCTTCATTCTAGAACAAAACTGGAGATTTCCAAACTATGAAATAACTCATATGGCATTAGGTAATTCAGTAACAACGACAACAACAGTCAGTTGTTATTTTAAGGCACGAAGGTGAGAAGTTCTGGAATGGTTCTTGCAAAAAAAAAAAAAAGGATTTGCAGCAAAAACCATCAAGCACCAATTAGAGTCGTTATAAAGGCTTTAAAGAGCATAAGTAGCAGACACATCTTAATATCAACTGTTCAAAAGACATTAATGAATTATTCAGATGCCTTGTTTTACAGTATAGGAAAAAAAAATCAGGGAAATAGAAGGTATGTCTAAACTTTTCACTGGTGATGTATGTAAAAACAAAGTAAATGAACTTGGTTACCTTCGACCTCTGGTCCGACTCTTGTGCACTTTCCATTTCCATCTCTTGCATGACTTTAAATTGATGAATTACAGTTTTGATCATATGAATTCACAATTATAAAAATAAGTCAACTTATTTTTAAGACAACTGTACAACAAGCATACAACTGTAAATGATTAAAAGTCTTAAAGAGTAAAAAAAAAAAAAAAAAACCATAATGGTACTGTATGTGTAGCGGTAATGTTTGGAGACTTGTCCCATCCAGGGTGTATTCCTGCCTCACACCCAGGAATATGACAAGGAACAGGATAAAGCAGCCACAGAAGATGAATGAACAAGTTAATTTGTCTTCTTCCTGCAGTGAATCTGCTTTGTGTGTCGGATGCCCTCTTTACACCTCTTTCCCGTTGCTCTGATTAACCTCGCCCGTATACGTCAGAGGCTTGCAACTGCCAGGAACTGCTGTGATTATAACTTGTTTTATGCACATTGACAGACTTCTAATCATACTACTGTACTGTATGTTTATACTTAATAGCCAATTTAAAAGCATTGTGCCATTTGTGCCATTATTTTCAAATGGAACTAACTTACTGTAGTAGATATGTTCAATTCTACTAATCTAAACAATGCTGGCTATGCTGATCAGTGTGTATAAGATTGCAAACATGATAACTTTTTCGGGTTTTAAAGTAAGCAATGTGTTAGTAAAAGCTCAGGGTTTATTTATTCTGCATCACCACAATCAGAGTGCCATCAAAACACTCTGGTGATGTTCCCGAATAATCATTTAACCTAAGATTTTTACTACAGAACATTCATATTTTAAAGGGTGCATTTTTGCAATGATGTTGCAAACTGGCCGCAAATGCCAGCCAGGAAACTGTGCAGAGAAATTTAATTTGCAGATCATCCGCAGAATAATAAATAGCTGAAATACAGGAGTAATTCTGCAGCTATCCATACCAGCAGCGCTCATGTTTAATTTATAACCGCTGCCAGCTTTTTACACATACAGTCAGATTGCAAACACTGAAACGTTTTTGAGGATTAATGTGTCTCTGAGTGCTCTCCAGCCTCAGAAATGTTACCTAGTTCCAGGAAAAGCTGGTAATTACAGATGGTGCCGAATTCCTCTTACTGTACATCTGAAGTTCCTTCCAAAATCTGCCCGACTTCTGAAAATCTTATTGTTTACATGGCAGTAAAGAAATGAAAAAAAAGTGATCGAAAAAAATAAGAAAATAAAAATAAGTCATTCGTAGAAGAAATGAAGCAAACTTGAGTTCATGTATATTTTTTTGGAAGTTTTTTTTCCCCCCATATTAATGAACTGGAATATTTCTTCCATTTTTACATTTATAAAGTCACTGCTTATACTTACATGTAAGGTCTCTCCCTCTCTCTCATACACACACAGAAACAAGTGCAAGATCATTTCAATGCAAGGGTTACAGATGATGTGTGTGTATGTAAAATTATTTGGTATATTCAAAAATTAAAGAAGAGATGAAAAGCAATGAGACTATTATTGTGTTTATTTCATTCCGAAGTTTAAGTTAAGTCATTATGCTTTGTTGTTTTTATTATTATTTTTTGCTATTTTGCAAAAAGGCTTTTGTCCTGAATTTACTAAAACAATTAAAAATTCTGGGTAAAAGTGTCTATACAGTAATTTCAATAAAGTGTGGGCTATATATCTACCTATATAAAACTGCATAAATTTGTATCTAAATAATTTTCAAGCAAAGAGTTTTCTCACCAAATATTGATTGTGTTATTTTATTACTCTTTAGTGCTCTTTATAGAACTTTCTTTTATTTAGAAATGTCTTCAAAGGCATGTTTTCTTCCTGGCATTTTTTTCCCCTATGTGCCCAAGTACTGTAATTTAAACTTAAGTACAGTTAGGTTTTACTTAGTGTGCTGGAGAATGAGTTCTTCTGGTAACTTTGTCTCAGAGGGCTAAGGAACTGAGTTACTGATCGGAAGGTCGGAGGTTCAATCCCCAGCTCTGACAGGTTGCCATTGTTGGGCCCTTGAGCAAGGCCCTTAACCCTATCTGCTCCAGGGGCGCTGTATCATGGCTGACCCTGCGCTCTGACCTCAGTTACGCTGGGATATGCGAAGAACGAATTTCACTGTGCTGTAATGTATATGTGACAAATAAAGGCTTAACTTAATCCCGTGCAAAACCCAGAAGCCTACATTATGTTTTTTTTCTATCTGAAAACTGGTCTGTTATGAAATATTTAATTTTCTTTACAATCGTGCGAATATTCTTCTATATTTGCTTTGACATTATGTTTGGAAATATGTAATGGTTTTGTATATAATATTGCAGACATAATCAACATACAGTATACAGCAAAATTTGTACTAAAGGTAATATGATGTCTAAGATTCTAGGTTATGCAAAAATCTTTTCTTCATATTAAATTCAAGTAGAGAATTGGGAACAAATCTTTTACTGTGACAGGTTGCAAAGATATCATTTAAAAATCGGTTGTTTATGTAACTACCACAGCAGCAACCTCATTTCCCTTCTCACCTGTTCCAACCACTCAGCATTCAGCATCACCGTTATACCAATCACCACCCTGATCATCTGTACCTGTTTGTCACTGGTTCATGCCTTAAGTTAGATGTTTTTTCTAATTCAATTGCCACCTGACAGAGCTGTTACCAGGCTATGCCACTTTAACCGTCCACCATTCCTACACTGTCAATACCATTTACAGTAGACTAGCTATCAGGAAAAGTCTCATGATTCATATAAGCTACTATTAATGCTAGGCTGCTCTTGCTTAGTCCTGTCTTTTCTTACCCTGTTCAAGCCCAAGGTAGTTATTTGTAAGAAGGAGACATCCAAAAAAAAAAAAAATGCTGGCAAGTCCTTGCCCTTAGGTAACAATATGAAAAATTGGGACTTTTTCACAGAGTCTGTTCTCTATGTTAGTTTTTCTTACTCACCCCCTGATGTGCGACCTGTTTAGTTCAGAGATAAAAAAGCGATTGACGTCATTGTGCACTTCCATTTTTCTGTTTTTTTAAAGGTGTTATCGGACAAGGACAAGGCAACACGTCTGTAAGCTCAAATCTGCACATGGGCAAGCTTATGTAGAGTAACCAAGTTTAAATCACACAATTATAAGCATTCTTTAAAGATTTTACATTTGCATAAGACTCAAAATGCATAAAGTCTTTTAATGCGCTAAATATGCTATTTTTTATTATTTTATTTTTTTTAGACTAATAAAATTGTGAACACATTTTGGTTAATTTGTAGTCAGCTATAAAAAAAGGTTAGCTACTGTATGTTCATTGATAAATTGTTCACTAGTACTGTATATATAGTTCCAGCTAACATAAAAGCACATTGTGAGCATTGGAACTTAGATATGCTTAATAAATATAATATAATATAATATAATATAATATAATATAATATAATATAATATAATATAATATAATATAATATAATATAACTTATACATACTGTACTGATCAAGTTTGTATGTGTTGTTTGAACTGAATACTGAATTAATCCATCAACAATCACAAGTAATGTTAAGTGAAATGACAATGTTAGGAAATGTAATCAGCCAAAACAGGGTATTCATGCTAAAAAGCAACTCACCTAGGTGAAAATGGGAATTTTCAGATAGGATCATATAACAACATTTTTTATAATACTTAATGCTTCTTATCTACCGATCCATGCTGCGTTATTTGTATATATGCATACACATTTATATTTTTATCAGATAAAAAGAAACACATTTGCTAAATACAATTTCGTGCCCTTTTATGTCCGTAGTGTCCGTAACTTTTTAAAATTCAAATCTTTCAATGATCTTAACTGTCATTCAGATGAAACTTGGCCAATTTAGATTTCACATGACAAAATCCTGAAAAATGCTATTATTCTAAAATGCAAAATTGTTAAAATATTGCAACTTAAATTTTAAATGTTTACGGACACTACAGAATTGGGGAAAAATCCTTCATTTTGCTTGGAATGCCTAAATTTAAGTAACAGTTTTACAGGTCATATGCTTCTAGAAGCTTATACCAACTTTAGTATCAATACTAATAAAGAAATATGAATCATTTCCATTTAAATTTAAGTTATTATTGTTTGAAACGAGACAGTATAACATTGAAAAACTAGTGGGCACATATGAAATCATCTCTCCAAAACGGCTAAAGTTAGCAACTTTAAATTTTTAGGTAAGCAAGTTTGGTCATTTCCATGTTGCATAAACTTCAGAAGTATCTTCTTTAACACACACATTTTCTGTATTATATGTATGACATAAAAATGTAAAAAATCAGCACCAATACTGTGTTTTGGCCGAGTGCAACTGACATGGAAATCTGTCATCCCACATGAAGTGTCTGTGTAATCATTACTTATATGGCACAACATAAATCTCCAAATAGGTGACCATTACTCTGCTGAGTTCCTTCATTGTTCTTTCTGTTGCCAAGGACGCAATACGGTATGTTAGAGCCATGAGCTTTGAACTGTCGACTGGTTTCTTAGACAAAAAGAAAGGCAATTATCTGTGAACTGACATGAAGAGCACAGCAAGGGACTTAGTTTGTGAACCTTTGACAATTCACTTAAATTAGTTCCAGTAATCCTATATGGCAAGACTGTAATAATGGATGTTTGGCATCTGACTTTATCACCATTATTTAATGAGCCTTTCTTAACTAAACACTTGAAACTGGTCTCTTAGAAACATGCCGTTATGTCCTTAAAATGTCGGATTTGCTGTCTTTATTAAACCTTAAACCTTGAGGTCATAATGTATCTTGAATTTCTTTTCGTTTTTTTTCCTGAACTGGAAGAGGTGTTCAAGTGAGCGGCTTAAAATATGTGATTTAACCATTTTAAATATACATCTTATTTCTATCTATGATCTATCTATGGTTATTGAGTAAAGCCCATACTGGACAAGAATGAGACTGCGGTATACACAACAGCCAAAACAGATACTATATAACACTAGACCAAGAGTGATATACGTACACTACCGATCAAAAAGTTTGGGATCACTTTCTAACTCCATGCTCGTTCCTGATTTCTATTTATTTCTACATTTTAAAGCAATGCTGAATGCGTCTGAAATATGCATTAATCTCCTTTGAACAGTTGATATTGAGATGAATCATCTACTTCTGCTCTGTAAAGCCTTCATGTAACGGCTCTAATCTGAGGTGCTGTTTGTTAATTGGTGATTTCTGAGGCTGGTAACTCTAAATGAACTTCTCCTCAGCAGCAGAGGTACGTTTTGGTCCTGCTTTTCTGGGATGGTCTTCATGAGAGCCACAGTTTCATCATAGTGCTTGATGGGTTTTGCAAATGCACTTGATAATACTGTATATGTGTTATTTCATTCAGTTTTGAAATCCCCAGTATTGTTGTAGAATGTAGAAAATAAATCACTAAACAAAAACAAAGAAATTTGCGAGTATTCCCAAACTTTTGGGCAGTAGTGTTCAAGAGGTGCTATACTCTATATGCTATAATCATACATAACATTACAATGTAAAACATTATGCTGCATGTTTTGCAGGTTCCCCTTGTGCCACCTGGGCAGCTCTGGCCCATTAAAGCTTGACACCACGAGATCTCTAGGGGTGTGCTGTTGTGTCTGGATGTTAGTATTGATGCTGAGGGTTGATGGGTGGATCAGAATAGTTTGTCTGCTGCATCTCATGGGTAATCAATCAGATATGGATCTGGGGAATTTGGAGGGGGGGTTGGTGGCTTTGGGCTCTTTGAGTCCTGCGACCAATGCACAGCGTGTTTTGGTGCCTTTCTATCATGACCAGCATTGACTTCTTCTGCCAATTTTGTGCTGCACTGGCTTTTCTGTGTGATCAGACCAGACAGGCTAACCTTTGTTCCAAACCTTCATAGAAGAGCCTTGGCGATGCCCATGATCCTGTCACCAGTTTACTGGTATATGATTCATAATCAGTGTTAATGTATTAACGTTTTGTGGTGTTAACAGTATAGCTGAACTGTGGCAGTGTTAAAACAAAGACACAGTTGACTAAGGACAGGTAACATACCACGACTGATGGGTAATTTGGTTTGGCACTTCTTTGGCACTACAATGACAGATACGGAGGCCGAGCCAAAACATATTTCCTAAACATTTTTTCATAAATCATAAAACTGCGGGGTGTTACGGAACATTTACTGAATCTCGTAAAAAGGAGTGCTCTGATGTTTGGCTGATGAAAAGTCCAAGATTTAGTGAGAACACGTATAAGATTTGCACATGATTCTTGATGGCATGATGGCTCGGTTTCAAACATTCTTCATGTAAATGGCTGTTTACTGACTCTAAGCTACAACAGATCAGAAATGAATGAGAGAAGTGTTAGAGTGGGATTATCTCAGGGTCAGATCAGCTCCAGATGTGCATGATTTGCATTTATAAATGGCCTCGAGAGAAATGCACTTTATACTACTGATTATCACCATGTGGGATAAATTTGTATCCCCAGTGATTAGTTAAAAACAATCTGTTTATGGCATCATGCATAGCAAGATAATGCTCATGCTGATCATTCACTGCATTGGGGTAAGGACTGTGCTTGGTGTGTAAAATATTTAAACTGGGCTTCTTTCTTTCTCGGTTTGTCAGTGAACTCCACGGAAAGCCACATGTTTTTTGTTTGATGGCGGCCAGCTTGATACGCTCCAAGTCAATAAAATATCTGACACCGTTTGATACTTGGATGTGTTAATACCACACTTTTTGCGTGTTCCTAAGAGAACACGTTGTATTGTAGCACATGGCCTTGGTATGGCATGCCATCTAAGCAGCTGCTGAACAACATCTAGCCTTTACCTCAACGTGTAAGTCATGACCACTTTTTTATTTTATTTTATTTTATTGCCCCTTCCTTTTAAACTTGAGGGATGCAAATTTATTACAAAATAAAAAAATAATAAATTCAAAGCTTACCATCACCATCTCACACAGAGGCCAAGAATACTTTCTGGTTTGAACTGCACAAGTTTTACAAAGGCAGTGCACAGCTGGAATTACTGAAATGTCTCAAAGAATAATGAAAGAGACAGAGATGTAAGTAACCAAAGGATACACTAATGATAATAAGCTTTTGAGGAATGTAGCATGAGTTACTATGTTGGCCAAACAAACTCGAGTCTTGTCCCTGTTTTTACAGCGGACTGGAAATGTAAACGATGCTGGGAAAGAGAGGGCCGTGCCTGTAATTTTCTCAGATGAAATCAGGCTACAATACAGGTGCTGAGAGGGCTTGGCTGAGCAGTGAGCACTTGTTGTTTAGTAACCAAACTAGAAAAGCTGCATATGAAGTTTATTAAGGAAAGAACCTATAGTTACACCGTCAAGCTTCTCTTGCCCCGAAAGATATACATTTGGACCGTTTTAAAAAGCTCTTGAAAGCTTATTTTCTAATACATGCTTTTAAGTCTCTGTAAACTTTTTTTTTTTTTTAGAAAAGAAAAAAAGAGTTCAAAGTAAAAGACTAGACGGGGTGCCATTTAATAATGTCAATCAAGCCATTGTAACCTGATGTGCCTAGGGCTTGGCGTGTAATTTTCCCACTGTGAACAAATGATTTGAAGGGAATTTGCAATTCACAAATTATATCAAGGGCAACTCCATGGGAGTGCAGGCATTTCAAAATTTTATCCCAGCATGATTGCTAAATTACAGCTGCCATCCATCATAGAATGAGTATAAATATATTTCTAATGCATTTTAGGTTCAAATGGTCAAGTGGCATAAAGCACTCAAGGACTGGAATGGGGGCACATGGGAATATAGTTATACAGTGCTGTGCAAAAGTCATGAGCCAGCCCTTATTTCTTCATATTTTCAGCCAGACGTTTTTGTATTTTTTTTATTTAGTCTTGAGAAATAGTTCCCCAGGCTTTATCAAAGACGTTTTTGTCTCTTAAGTTTTTATATCTCATTTTTAATCCAGTCCCTGTAAATGAGCAGTTTCAGAGGAATGATTTTTGTTTGTTTGTTAAGCCACACAATGACCTGTAAATCATTAAAACATAAAAAAAAAAACATCGAACTTAAGACATGAACCAGTGAGAAACAGGTGAAGATGATGACAGATGATCAGGCAGGTTATTAGTATAGTGGTGATGCTGAATGCTGAGTGGATGGAACAGACGAGAGGGGAAATGAGGTTGCTGCTGATATTGGTACATAAACAACCAATTTTTTAAAATTGTATTTTTAGGCACTTTGCAACCTGTCACAGTATAACATGTGTTATCATTTCTTCATTCATTCATTCATTCATCTTTTATACCACTTATCCTGTTACAGGTCATTTATCCAAAGAGATTATGGGCAGGAGGCGAGGTATCAATCCATTGATACCTCACCAATCCAATCCATTGCAGAGAACATACAGAACGTCAGTGAAGCAAAATCTGCATGGCTTTGGACTGTGGGAGGAAACTGGAGTACCCAAGCATGGGGAGAACATGCACACAGATACGGCGGGAATCGAACCCTCAAACCGCAAAGCCACTGCTCTAACGACTACACACCACCGTGCCGCCTCTACATCGTTTAATTTAAATTCAATATGAGGAACTCTCTGGACTTTTGCACAGTACTGTATAAAAAATGTACAGGGAGCATTTTCAATATTAGTTTTGTAGTTGTCCTCCGATTAACCTTTCAAAGTTGCAACAACACACCGAGCAGTTTGAAGTAAAAGAAACCGTTCTGCTTCCTCATCCATTTCATGAAGGTAGATGCTCGTTATCATTTGGCATGTGGGGGATGCTGGTACTCACCATGGACTCACACTCCTGGGTTTCAAAGGGAGAGACAGTATGCTTATCAGACACATTCCCAATCGTCTTCGGCAGTACACACCGTCTGCAGGGCAGGCCGAAAATGTTTGTTTTTATAGTGAATGTTTGTGGATATACCAGATCACGGAAGCCAGGGTAATAGCAGTTTATGTTTATTTGTTAAATTTGTTTGAATCAGAGGACTTCAAGAGGAAAGTACCTCATTTATCAAGATGTGTAGATTTGAGATTCTTAACATGTGTTTAGCAAAAATGTTATCATAAGGTCTCGTGCTCCGAAATTGTACTTCAACCATGTCAATATAAGATGGAAATTAAAATGATGTATTATTTAGTCTTATGCATGGCTAATGTACAGTGTGATGTATTTAGTAATGCATGAACATGCAAACCTTGATGTAGTTATATACAAATGGACAATATGTGAGTGCGTTTAATACAACCTTTGTTAATTATGGGACAAAACTACAATTCTTTACTGTCAAATGATTGACATCTTAAAATCTTTCTTTTTTATTTGAATGAAATTATACGAGTGCAGCTGCTCTTCAACAACTCTATGTAAGTGATACCGAGCTGAAATTTGTGTGATATCAGTTTTTTTCCTGATTTAATAGACGGTACCTCATTAAATCTGTGCAGTTATGCTCAGATGTTAATAACTGTTCCTTTCCCCCCACTGTAATTAATTCGACCATGTCTGGAAAAATAAATAAAAGCACCAGCTTGTATAATTCCCAAGCAAATGAAACACTTTATTAAAATATTTAATTATGAAACAATAAAATAAAAATTAGCACTAACGGAAAGCAAGAGTTTGATCAACCTAGTAAATAAAGATATGCCCCATAAATTTCAGATCATTCATTTCACGTTCGGCTTCAACCTTTAAAGGTCCAATAAACCTTTGGTCAGTTTTCCAGGTAATGTAGTCTGAGATCCCTGTTTTTTTTTTTTAGTATCTTTGTGGAACAAGCAGTAACTAGCACATGCACAAACAGTGACCACAAGGTATAAGTGTGGGAAATGTCAACAAACACTTGACTGCTCATTGGTTCCTGGAAAGGCCATCACCACTCCAGGCATTACTCCAGACTTTTCATTGTGTCCGTGTCATTCTTTCACTCCTCTCCATTCAGATTCCCGTGACCTCAGTCTACTAAACTTGTGTAATAAGTAAATACTAAAAGAAAAGCCTTACTGAAATCATCGCCATCGTGATATTTCTAAAGCACTTACATATTTTTTACGATAGTGTACCACTTTTGATTCGTTCAGACCTTATGGGATAAGGTAATAGAGAAAGAAATCATTAACTCGTCCCTACTGTACACAGGACAAAGGTCACAACAGTATGGCGCATCTGTAGCGGTTTCCGAAATGCAACTTGAAATGTAATTTCTGTTACGACAACATAGTGTCAAGTAACATTGCATGTGAGCTGGATTTGATTTATTTTTATTTGCCTGACTGCTATCAGAAACAACAGAAAAAGTTTCATCAGGAGTTGGTAGGATCATTTTTACATGGGGGTCAAACAAACAATGGGTTGCCATGAAATACTGACGTGTTTGCTCAGAGTCAAGAGCTGAAGAGCTGGTTTTTTTCACTATTTGGACATGTTATTTCCCAGCAGTTTTTCCCCCCTCACAAATGATCTGAGTGCTGCATTAACCCTTTATCAGGCGAAAAATCCACATTTGACAACTTACAAGTGTCAGTATAAGTAGTTCAGGAAAAATACACTTATTCGTAGAAAACAAGTATTTTTTATTTAGTTTAGTTTTTTGCACATATTTTTAAATAAATATGCCTTTATCTGTGTTTTTTAAATATTCGTTATATATACTTTTATTACCATAGACAGGGAAAGAGCCATACTGTACTTCAATGACCTTGATTTGCAACAATAAATGACAACAATAAAAAAAAATCAATAATCATTAAAGTAATAAAAAGTTCTGGTAAAAGTCTTGAAATTTGGATTTTCCAACTATTTCAACGAGTGTCCTATAAAGACCCTTTAGATACCAAGTTGCTGTTGTTGGTTTTTCGGCTGCTCCCAGTAAGGGGTCGCCACAGAGGAATATCCAGTCCGCACAACAACTTGGCACAGGTTTTACGCCGGATGCCCTTCCTGACGCAACCCTCCCATTTTATCCGGGCTTGGGACCAGCGCTGCATCCAGTGGCTGGGGGGTTTGGGCACTGGCTGGGAATCGAACACGGGCCTTCCGCATGGCAAGCGAAACACCTACCACTGAGCCACCAGTGCCCATACCCCTTAGATACCAAGAATCCAGTAATTACAGGAGCCCAGGTTAAACCCTCTGGGAAAAAAAAGTTTTAACCTGGGCTCCAAAACAGTATATGGGATAATTTTAAGAGTTCTTTCTCTTCCTGAGATGAGAATCAAACCCTAGATCCCGGAGGTGCAAAGCCACAGTGCTACCCACTAGGCCACCGTGTCACCATGTAAGAGTGTCGATACTGAATAATACAGAAAAAGAAGTTAAATAAAGAAGCTTTAAGAATACATCAGGTTGTTTCTTTTGAGGAACTTTATGCAGAAACTTGACCAAGACTATAGTTGTGTCTCAGAAAGAGTTCCATGTGCAACCATTTTTTGAAGGTTGGAACCCTTAACTACACCTAAACCCTTGAAGTATCAGTACAAAGTAACACTCATTCAGAGCTGTGTAAGACAATATCTTTGTGTGACTGTGTAACAAAGTATGGGTATAATGCAGTATTTGCAATTACTGCATTTGATGTTCCCCTTGCCCCAGATGCTTACTGAGGTTTTTTGTTTGAATAGTGTCAGGGTCAGGGTGTATTATGCATTTGGCTGTCAGGGTATTTAGATGACTGGCTTCTGTGTGTCCTCACAAAGGAGTAGGCCATCTAGCAGGTATCTATCATCATCGCTCTCACTGTGACCTCAGAAAATTTCCTCAATACCCAATCAGGTCACACAGTTTAGGTGAGGCCATACTAAAACTTCTCCTTGTGTCAGGGAAAAGCTGCCAAGGCTCGGCTTACCGCCAATTCAGGGCATTCCTAAAAGAGGGAGTCCAGTTGGGAGTAAATCTCCATAGGAGAGAGAGATCATCTTAATGGATGCCTCCCTTACAGGAAGGGTGTATTGTGGGGCCGCAGAGGTAATGGACGTCAACCTGGTATAAGGTCAGAACATATCAACCAGTCTGACTGTATTTGGCTCCAAAGTCTTTCTCACTGTTGTAATAGTCAACTTTTTTGAATCATCAAGGAAGCGTGAGATCAAGCATCTGTCACTGCCTTGCACAGAATTTCCTCCGTGTGGAACCATCCATCACTAGCCAACTGTTAGTAATCCTGTATAATGGTACAGTAGCTATACAATCCTTCATATGCAAATGGTCCTCTCTGTAGCCCTGAAATGCTCAGCGAGGCCTTGGTTCCCACTTTTGCATTCACTAGTTTGAACATCCTGGATTTTTCAAACAACTTGGACAATCAGACATAGTCAGTTTCACTCAAGTAAGTTACATCCATGGCCCCCTTTGCTGACTTGCCAACTGAGTACTTTGATTAAGTAAGGAGTTCAGTAAACCCTAACAGAAGAGCTGTGCACATACTGTTAACTTTATCAGCTGGACTTGGCGGGCTCTAAGATCCTGACTTTGCTTCGGGGCCTGCTAAACTGCATCTTCAATAAACCAAATATGCCATTTTTCTAAAAGAAGAAGCCTTTATTTGTCACTTACATGTTACAGCACAGTGAAATTCTTTTCTTTGCATATCCCAGCATGCAGGAAGCCGGGGTCAGAATGCAGGGTCAGGTATAATACAGTGCAGGGCCCCTGGAGCAGACAGTGTTAGGGCCTTGCTCAAAAGCCAACGGTGGCATCAGGGTGAAGCTGGGGCTTGAATTTCGGACCTTCTGACCAATAACCTAAACCTTAACCTACTGAGCTACAACTGCCTATTAGTTTATTACTGCCTAATGGAGCAAATAAGCCCCCACCTGCAATATTTTCTTCTGATTAAAACATTAAGGTGGAGTCCGTGAGCCAGTGAATTACAGTATGCTGAATTGATATGGGGATCGCAACCCAGCTTGCCAGCAATCATTTTGGTTAAAGGATCTGGGAAGCTGTATGCTCTGCGTGCTGAGCTTTGCAGTTGTTGGTATTTTTAAAAATATTTTCTATGGTATAACATTTTCCTTCCCTATAGTAGGGAAATTCTTTGTTCCTCATAGTAAAGCAACGCCAGTCAGTTGTTGCTGCTTACTACATACTCATACTATATTCTCTATAACCGTTGTGTATAACCTCCATTATCTCGCGGTGTTCAAGTCAAACCATCA
Source organism: Platyallabes tihoni (assembly GCA_030068045.1). Classification (NCBI taxonomy): domain Eukaryota; kingdom Metazoa; phylum Chordata; class Actinopteri; order Siluriformes; family Clariidae; genus Platyallabes; species Platyallabes tihoni. The sequence goes on along the minus strand of JAQQZS010000014.1, from coordinate 15,939,754 downwards.
ACTTAGAAAAACAAAATCTGACTGACTGCTATACATCTGGAACACTGGCCTCCCAGGAACTCCTTTAATGCCCCAAACATGTGAAAATAGATTGGTGGGTGGTCAGGACTATATGGGGGAAGTGGCAATACCTCCCAGCTGAGTTTCTATAATGTGCACATGGTGATGAATGATTGTGTGTACAGTTCCCACAGTCAGATGCAATTCTTCTGCAATGAGATGGACTGATCCTTTACAATTCACACTCTCATTATCGTATAAATCAGATGTTTTAAATGTGTCTCCTTAATTTCTGCAGTCTAAATCATGTCAAACCCATTAGTGTCAGTGGCTGACATCGCTTTTTACATGGTTGCTCTCTTGGGGTAATGTGAGAGCAAAATATTTATATAGCATCTTGATTTGTGTAAACTAATTTGGTTTCTTATCAAATATGGGACAAGCAAGCATGCGCCAAAGACTTTCAAGTGTTTGTCTGAGTTGGATGTTTCTTGATAAATGTATGATCCTGGGATCTGGACAGGCATGATTACAATCATGTTAGATTATAAGACCTCTTTAACCTTTGGTAATTGGTTAAGAGTACAATACACATTAGACTATTTATTTTAAATCAAAACAATGTAATATAGAAAATAGTCAATGTCCGAGGCTAATTTGCATTGATATAAGAATAGATCTGGATTTGTATGATGGTTAATCAGCAAGTTATAATAATTACCTAAGTATAAATAAAACAGACAAGTGAAATGCATAAAGCAATGCACTTATCATGCATAGTGGCAACTGCACAAGCCAGAGTTATGATCTGGGGTTGCTTTAGTTCATCAGGTCTTGCCTCAGCAATGTTATGTGGCAGTAAAATCAAGTCAGCAGCCTACCTGAATGTCCTGAATGAGCAGGATATCACATTTATGGGATTTCTTTTTCTTCCCTGATGGTACGGGTATATTCCTGGATTCAAACTACAAAAGCATTGGTTCTAGGAGCATTTTCACCCATGAACTGGCCACCACATTCACATACGCATAAATTAAAGCTAAAGGCAGTCGAATAACAAATTAGGGTATATGACTTACACTAGCAAAAATATTTGACCAAACCTGCAATGTATCCAAAAACATATGCTTCAATATGGAGTTGGTGCCCCTTTTGCAGCTATAACAGCTTCCACTCTTCTTGGATGGCTGTCCAAAAGATTTTGGAGTGTTTCTGTGGGAATTCATTCTGTAGATCAATTATGAGGTAAGGCACTGATGTTGAACGAGAAGGCCTGGCTCACAATCTCCGTTCCAGTTCATCCCAAAGGTGCTCGATGGGGTTGAGGTCACAGGGCTCCGTGCAGGCTAGTCAAGTTCTTCTACACTAAACTCATCAAACCATGTCTTTATAGTCTTTGCTATGTGCACTGGGTCACAGTCATGTTGGAATAGAAAAGGGTCTTCCACAAACTGTTGCCACAAAATTGGAAGCATAGTATTGTCCAAGATGTCTTGGTTTGCTGAAGCATCAAGATTGCCCTTCACTGGGGATAAGGGGCCTGATTGAAACACCTGAATTTAATAATTAACAGGTTTGGCCAAATTCTTTTATCCATATAGTGTATTTTGGCCATGCATTTCTTTTAAGGATACCATAAACATTAAAATGCAATGATTCAGTCGAAAAAAAATTGTTCTTTCTACAGAAAAAAACAATTTTATTTTGTTTTATCTTAAAACACATGTGGGCAATCCTGGGATATTTTAAATAAATGCAAGCAACCTGCCATTCATAAATAAATATATATTCTATTTAGATGCTCCCCAAGCCTTCAGTCCTCATCTTTGGTCAATTCCCTTTTTTCTAATGGTATAAATATAATAAATACTGCATACATGGGAATAAATACTTTCAACCACCATCACCATGAGGAAAGCCTAATAATTCTGAGTACGTTTCCATTAAAATCAGTGAATGTGTTATTTAATGCTATAACAGCCTAAGAGAGGTGTGTATATATATATATATATATATACAGTGGCTTGCAAAAGTATTCGGCCCCCTTGAACTTTTCCACATTTTGTCACATTACAGCCACAAACATGAA
>JAQQZS010000014.1:15925481-15937565 GCA_030068045.1 Platyallabes tihoni | reverse complement strand
GATTCATGTTTGTGGCTGCAATGTGACAAAATGTGGAAAAGTTCAAGGGGGCCGAATACTTTTGCAAGCCACTGTATATATGGTGTCAGAGTTAAAGGATTTATCTTTCAATGGATTAGCTTGTTGTGATTTCCTCTGCCAATGAAAGCAAAGGAGAGTAGAATAAAATGTATGAGTTTAATCACACTACAATTTACTCTTTAAAAAACATTTACATGTTGACATGCTTACAAATTTATAATCTTGTGTTCTTGATTTTTGGAATCATTATAGACTTTTTGTTTTTGTGGCATTCAAATATTGTTATCCCAGATGTCCTCTCTTTTGTTCTCTCCAACCATGACAATCTTTTTCATTGTTCTGTCTAGAAATATGACAACCTTGAAGAAAACACCTGGGCCCATTTGAAACGCCATTCAGGTTCAATATTGTCATGTCTTAGCTCCATGCATCAACTTTTGTGAATGTGAAACTCATGATTATGAAACGTCAGTAATAAATACTTGCTTTCCTGCTTTTTCAGAGAGCAGTTCGAGTTCCAAATCCCACAATTCAGTTTATGAACATCATGAGACCGAACAGAATGCCTCTACGATTAATGTAGACCAAATCTGGGTCACTACATAAACTGTCGGTGCAAATCCATTTTGTAAAAGTTTATGCCTTAAAGGGACAATTTGATATTTTCAAGTCTGTCTTAAATCAAAGTTGATATGCATGTAAGTACTTTACAATAGGTCGTTTTCGGTTTTCCTGCTCTGTGCACCGACCGTGAAGTCTGTGTGCATGGAGTTTGCATGATCTCCCTGTGCTTGGTGGGTTTCCTCTGGGTACTCTGGTTTCCTCCCACAGTCAAAAGACATGCAGAATAGGCTAATTGGTGTCCCATAAATCGCCTGTAATGTGTGAATGAGTGTGTGAACGTTGACCGGAGGTCCTACAATGGGTGTAAAATGAGAATAATTACAATGGTAATCACCATTTCCCTAGTTGGTCCTACAGAGGTTCCTAGATGGATGGATGGATGGATGGATGGATATGTTACAAATACCCAATATGAATACCCTTTACTGAGTTTCATGCTTATAATACAGGTACTCATGATGTCTTGATTGGAGCCATAAAACGCCATAGGGGACAATGTGGATGAACATCAACTTTAAAAAAAAAAAAAAAAAAAGTCACAACTGTATAGCCTGAATTAGGATATTGATCTTCCTGTATAATTTTTAAATGAAATTATCCTCAATTTTGACTATTAGAATTGAGCATCTTTTGGCAAAGACGCTTTAAAAGTATTGTCTTTAAAACACTGAGCTGCTTCTTATGCATGCAAACATCCTTCACATATGTAGAGTCCATCTAGAATCCGACCACAGTCTACAACAACTGAAATCGAGAATGAGTTTCTCCCAGCAACTAAGTTTCTTTACACATTTATGAACCTTAAGATGTTATCACACAGCACAAGACGCATTCGAAAACGTCTTCATTGTTGTATCCAGTTGAAATTATGTCACTCTGGGCAGCTGACGTGTCCTTTATTCCCTGATGTGAACGGAATGCAAACATGTAACGGAGGATATCAGGGAGACGGCACACGCAATGTTTGAAAAGGTTGGGTTTCGTGTTTTGAAATATTTAAGACTTACAGAGTGCATATTTGGATCTGCCCCTGACAGAGCTTGATGTTTTGCCTTGTTGTATGGCAGACACCCCCTGTTGTTTCTTTCCTTTCCTCCTGGAGCAATCGCCAATGTGGTGCAACTCATTTGGCAGCATTCCTCTTACCTTTTAAAAGAGGCCATGGCAGCAAACGCATAGGCATGTAAAAACAAACTCTCAGGGACAGGTTAATAGTGCCCAGAGTCCACATTGGAAGAAGGAAGGAGCAGGAGGAGGGAGAGGGGGGTTATGATCCCAACCCTCAGGGCTGGGAGTCAAGGTAACCCACACTAACCAGGATCCTACCTTACAGTTATGTGCAATTATGACTTGCGCCACTTTTATGCCTGAGGACAGTGTGGTACTTGGTGACGGTGGTATGTAAAGCTCTGCGCTTCGAGAATAATACCATCATTGTGTCAGTATTGTTTATAATAACAGCTATTAGAAATAAGGTTTATTGAGTACAAGCCAAGACGACGTTTAACCTGGTGCATTGTCATGTTTTTAGCAACGAGTTAATACGTAACTGAACGCGCAGAGAAAGTGGCTCTGAACTATATGCTATACTAAGTCCAAATAAAAAGAAGAATGTGACACCGTAAAAGTAATGATTTTCGGAACAAAATAACGATACAGACAGATGTTATTGCTCCAAATTGTGCTGCAGACATTCCATTAAACCTCCAAAATGCAAACACAGCCTCTGCTCCCTCGAGGACACATTAAAAAATCCCTCCACGTCATTAGGTGTTTGCTTAAATCCAAAATATTCCATTTATTAAACCTCTTAAATGAGATGGAAATGTGAACTGTAGAATAACATTGTAAATGAGGCTTGTGACTTAATTAGTGAAGCGATAGTCGCCACGGGGGAAAGGCTGAATGAATGTTTTAACGGTGAGCCTGGGAGTGTGACTGCGCTCGTTTTTTGTTTTTTTTCTTACTGCTAATTCATTTTAATGGGCCATGTCACGGGGCAGATAGCAAAAAAAAAAAGATAGCACATTGTTTGTTTTTATTTCATGCGTACATACATGCATACTTTGAATAGAACTGAAGCAATCAGTCATTCAGTAAAAACTGCACTACAAATGATTAAGCCCTGGAGAGACAGTGCCGCACAATCCGAGCAAATAAATGAAAGAATTCATTCAATTCTCAAAGACATATTTCACATACAACACCTGGCCACTAAGAGCTGTAACATGTTTGCATAACGACTGCCGCATGTTTAACCCCTAAAACCCGTTCGCAGGTCCAGGCTTACATTCCTCGGGCCTATAACCACATACCTTTCCCTATAAGTTTACACTGTAGTACCTGAGTTTAAGATGGATAACTGAATAATACGCTGAGGGTGCATGAAACGACTGAAATTACTGAGAAAAAAAAAACATTAAAACATTGCAAACTCAAAAACTTCAAGCAGGGAATGTCAGGAATGGCTAGAGTTTTGACAGCGAAGCAGCATTAAGCAGACTTACAGCGACAAAAAAAATAATAATAATAACTGATCTCTGTTTAAACATCCGCCCAACAGCAGGCTCTGACGTCTGACGGTCAAAAAGAAACACTACCTGTTGACATTGCATGTTTGGCAGGCAATGTACGTCAGAGATTCCCTTGATTCTTTTTTTCCCCCCATTTTTTTTTTTTACTCTGTAAACCCCAGATCATTCAGTATATTTCTGCTTTCCATTGTCTGGTTCTGTCTACATTCTGTTCCTGTGACAAATGGTGGGAAGATGTTGGGCAGACAGTGGTGTGAGGTCTAAGTTAAAGAAATAGACACAGGCCTCGGGAATCTACGTAACCAATCATTTTTCTTTTTTTTTCTAAGAAAACATCATGAGGCCAACGATTCGAAATGTTTGCATATCCTGGCAAGAAAAAGTGATAGGTCTGAATATACAGTGCAATGGAGAAAGGTATTACCTGTCCCGCATAGGGCAAAACCATAGGACAAAAGACCTATGTGGACTAGGTTCATTTTACACAGGGAGGTGGAATAAAGTTGTTATTTCCAGTGTATCTCTGGAATTTACTGTATATGTGCACATGGGAAGATTACAGTCCATAGATATATCTATAGGGTAAGAATAGATTTCCAGACATCCACCTAGGACCCTCTGTAGTCCAACTTGGGACAGTGGATGCCAATGGCGATTTACAGTATTTATTCCCATTTTTAAAATGTGGTAGGACCTCCGGTCAACTTTCACACACACATTCACACACTACGGGCAATTTGGGATTGCCAACTAGGCTGATCTGAGTGGTAGCACTGTCGCCTTGCACCTCCAGGTCCTGGATTCGATTCCTGCCTTGGAGTTTGCACGTTCCCCATGTGCATGATGGGTTTCCTCCGGGTTCTCCGGTTTTCTCCCACGCTATGCAGATTAAGACATGCAGATTGCGCTAATTGGCGTTCCCAAATTGCCTGTAGTATGTGAATGTGTGTGTGGATGTTGACTGACTGGACAGTCCCTGGTTGGAATACAAAGGTTGCTAGATGGATGGATGGATGGATGGATGGAATTAACCTAATCTACACGTCTTCGGACTGTGGGAGGGAACCGGAGCACCCAGAGGAAACCCACCAAGCACAGGGAGAACATGCAAACTCCATGCACACAGACCCTGAGGCAGAAATCAAACCCGGACACGGAGCCAACCACTAAGGATACCACGGCCAAGAATAGATTTACAATCTGTATAAACATCTGTAGAGATTACCCACAGATTATTCTGTCTGAATTGAAATGCTGTTAAAGATTACATACCATGAGAAAACAAAGGTTTTCTTTCTTCCAATGAACCAAGTAGTTTCCATGGCAAAACAATAAACTACAGGCAGAGCTTAAATGGGATTTTAGGAATTTAATTTAGGAATTTTAGGTAAGGTATTGATTTACTAGCACAGGTAGCCTACATATGAAGTGTGTTCGAGTCCAACTGGGCCTCTATGGGTGGGAAAAATTCCCTTTGTTTCTATTCCCCTGCTGCACATATCTCAGCATTTCACAAGGTAGAAAGTTGCCATGATCAGACTGGCTGCTTCATGTCTGAAACGCTGGCCTCCCAGGAACTCCTTTAATAATGCAAACGTAAAAATGGCTTAAAGTGAGGTCAGGACCGTACAGTGGATGTGGCATTAACTCTCACCCGAATGACTGTGTGTACGGTTCCCACAGATAGATGCGTCTCTTACACAGGTTGGCACAAGTTATCCGTCGATTTACTGCGGTTGAGAGTCTCATCACCGTACTGCGCTTGAAGTCTTCTGTAAATGTCAACCAGTTTTAGGCAAAAGTCCCGGTTTGTCTTGGACGCTCCTTGTACATTTTATGGTCATGTGACCTATTAGCTAGCACAACCACGTTCTTATAATAAGGATCGAAATAACCACTCAGTATTAAAATAAAGAGCAGATCGGAATGGCGTTTTTATATCACGGCAAGCGTGCATAAATCATATAAACAATGTCGTCACTGAGATTTATACATATATCACTTATCTTGTGCAGATTAATCATAATTACTACAAATGTCCTTCAGCAACGTTAATTAGTAAACATACATACAAGTTCAGATAACTTATTCCATTCGAATAGCATCATCCCCAAAGGTTAATGTTAACGTCAATGTAAGTGTACCTTAGTCGATGTGTACTAATTATTGTACTAATCACCAGTCAAGGGTGTATCCTATATATCTAAAATCTCTGGCTGAACAATGCAGAGTAGAAAACCCTCCATCCCTCTGTGGTTAGACAAAACCTCGAAGAGCACAAACAAGGGGAACACGACCATGACTATATAATATCTACAAAATTCCAACTATTTTTATGCCTCCCCCTCTTTAGTCACACCATTTGCTTCTACCATTACCTGGAATTATATGGTTGGGTGAATTTTCCACTGCATAAGTAAGAGACGTGTGGTGTTATTGCTCAGTGTCTGCACGGTTTATTTAGCGATAATACAATCAAATTGTTTTCTACTCAGACTTTTTTCTTCAGTAAGATATTCCACTGATAAGTCTACAAGACCACGGCAAATATTTTCGACATACATGACTGACGTTGCTCTGTTTTTCTTTTTTGATTCACTCGCTTTGAGTGAGACAGAAAGTCAATTTTTCACTTACAGTCTTAATTGAGTCCACGGAGAATTAAAGGAACCGGTTCGAGTTCTTTGGAAAGCATTGTGCAGCTTATTGCATAATGCTTTGCCACACAGGAATTTGGCTCTACGAGGCTCTGAGGATATACGCTGACCTTCTGGGCTACATCACCCCAGGCAGCTGGGCTGCTTTACACTCTTATACCGCATGCTCTGTTGAGCCAAAGGTAAAGAAAATCCAGCTCATTAGGTGGGAGACCCCTGAGCCCTCAGGCATACTTTACTATTCTTTCCTAATTCCTAAGCTGGCTGTGACAAACTCAAGTTTTTCTCTATCGCTGGGCGTATTTATGAGATATTTATGAGTGTAGACAATTGGGCAGGTCAAGGGCACCTCTAGATGACCTCGAGGAGACTTGGCTCAGCGGGGTCCCGCAGCTGGCGCAATGAAGTGGCTCAGCCCCAGCAGAGAAGGGGGGGGGGTAAGGAGTCATCAACAAGGCCTGCTGCATTCCTCAGCGCACCCCAGCCAATGTCAACAGCTGTGGGCAGCGCCGAGCCCCTGCTGCTGCTCACCTTGCCGGCGGCTCGACGGCATGCTGACAGTAAAACCCTCCCGCTGCAAAAAGCCCATGCTGCGGCTGAGGCTTCCACCAATCAGCACTTTAAGGCAGGATTGGAGGTCGGGCCAGTTACAGCAGGTTTAGTAGCTGGATGGACAATGCTGGACAAATAAAAGTGTGTACGCTGGACCAGTTAAACATCGCCATTACGTCTCAAGCTGCCAGGATTCGTCCGCAGTTCCAGACTTGCATTCCTTACCCCTGTAATTACATACTTTTTATATAACTGTCACTGTAGTGACTGAATAGTTCATAGACATTATTGAAAAATAAAATTTACAATGAATAACTCAATAATAGGCTGAGAATTTAGGAGGTTTAACTCTTGAAAGCTTTGCTTATTATTCGGTGACACTAATAAGAACGGTATGTAGTAATGAGAATGACAATGTAAGTCCGGACCTGACGACATGTTTTAGGAATTTAGAGGGCTACATTTAGGTTTTTTTTAAAAATTTTATTAGAGTCCAAAAAAAGGTCTTAGACCTGAAAATTTCTAACAATTTGCACAACGAAAGCCATATAAAAAGGTTTGGCATACTGTATGATTACGGACAAAGTTATTGTTCATGCCTGTTTTTACTCTTTATTTCAGCCATACCATACTGTTCGAGTCTGTAGCTACCCCTCATTTCTTCATATTAAATTCAATTAAATTAAAGAAATGGGAACAAATGTTTTTATTGCAACAGGCTGCAAAAATCATTCATTCATTCATTCATTGATCTTCTATACCACTTATCCCGGCCTGGATAGCCTGTCCCAGGGGATTAAGGGCACGAGGTGGGTGTTTGGTAGGGGTAGCTCAGTGGTAAGGTGTTGGACTACGGTTCAAAAGGTTCCTGGTTCAAACCCCACCATGACCTGCTGAGTCCTTCAGCCCTTAACGAGGGCTGCTGAGCCCTTGAGCCTTGCTCATAACGAGAATAAAAATGTAATTCGCTCTGAATTTGGAATCTGTATGTCTTTGGACTGTGAGAGGAAACCAGAGTACATGGAGGAAACCCACCAAACACCACTCACAAACCTGAGGTGGAAATCGAACCCTGGAAGTACAAGGCCTATGCTAATCACTGTGCCACCAGTGCCTAAATATACAATTTCAAAATTGGTTCTCTGCAGCAACCTCATTTCCACTCTCGTCCGTGCCGATCACTCAGCATCAGCAGTATACTAATCACCGGCCCGATCTTCTGTCATCATCTGCATCAGCAGAAGTCCTTCACCAAGCCTGGAGAACTATTTCTAAAGACTACATTAAAATTAAGGTTTGGAAGCAAAATATGAAGAAATGAGGACATGGAGTCGATTCATTCCCGCTCACAAACAAATATTCATTCGGATATGTTACGTTGGTGTACTAATAAACGTCACTCTTTTTTTTTTTTTTTTTAATCACAATATGTATGATTTCATGCCCGATGGAAAGTACTGGCCTGTAAACGCTCTCAATATGATCTATCCATTGTAAAGATAATTGAAAAGATTTGGCTGCATTTTACAGCCAAGCCAGGGTTTAGCCAATATCATCCCTGTCACGGACATGAAACTCGAGACTCCCCAATCAATATGAATTTCACATCTCTATGGAAGAGCGCATTCCTTCCCAGAAATGGGATCCGTTATATTAGCCACCATGGAGTGAAACAACAGGGACAGAAACATTCATCAAAAAGTGAGCTGAGGACGTTTCCTCATGTTTTGCTCACTCCCTTCCCTTTAAAACCACTGATTGTCTGATATTAGTCCAACGATGAGCTACATTTGCTTCTATATTTCCATTTTCCTGTGGTACTGGACAGGGCTGGAATCGGACGTGCTGAGACCTGCAGCACAGCACCCCAGATACCAGTGACACAAGCGTCAGGCGAGGAACCACAGCCGCTGCCGTTCAGCTGCTGGACTTATTGCAGACACTTCAAATGGAAGCAGATGTTGGACTACAGAGGCGTCGGTGACCTGAGCTAGCAGCACACACCCACTTTCACCCGTTCTTTTTCCCCGTCTTTTCCAGGATACTCTTTCCTCAATCCATCATAAAACCATCAAAGTATAAAATAATGCAGGGGAAGAAATGCGGCGTTCCCCGGGCAGCCAAGTCTCAGCCTACGTCGCCCTCGTTTCCAGGTGCAGGTTGCACAGGCACTCCAAACCACTTACAGCAGGCGGGGAGCGTGCCTTTTAGTGGGCGGATGGGGGAGGACATGCCTCGCGTGCGTGTATGGGATGAAGGACATTTTTTCCACTAAAATGCGTGCAGACCACAGCACAGCAACTTTTAACATCCATCATTTGAACAAGCCCTTGTTCCACTGAATGATTCTACAGCTGTGACTCCGAAAGGACAATTCCCCATATAATCCATTTAAATATTGTGTTCATCATGAATCACTTTGAGCTGGGCCTAGAAATCAAAGAAATGGCAGCATATGTGCTGTGCGTTTGTGTTACAGTCAAGGGTTTCAGGGGGAAATGAATTCCTTTTATATCTATGGCAAGCAGTTATCATGCAAGGAAATTCAATATCAGGACGGAGTCATGTTTTTCATGGAACAAGGCTTATCTCATGCATTTTTCACTGGAAAAACAGCAAATTCAAAGGTACAAGGGAAATTACAGTTTAAAAGTTTTCATTACATGAATGAAGTTTGTAGATAACAGTCTTTACCTGACTTTTTGGTCCATAAGCGAAGCGTCCATTCCACTGACATAACTGTCAGGTGTATTGACTGTACATTTTTTGGAGCAAGAAATAGCAATGTTCTAAATAATAATAATAATAATAATAATAACAATAACATTTTAAATGATCACAGTGATTGTCACTATAAGTCAAAAACAGAGCACCAGTGCCACCTAGTGGTTCACTAAAGAAATTTGCTTTTCATTATCCTTGCAAATCTCTCTCGTGTATATATATATATATATAAATGATGTATAAGAACTTGAATAATGCATGATCTAATAAACATTTTTCTCTCTTTCAAGTCAGTGCCTCATCTCTATTTTCCTTCATGTATGTTCCAAATATTGTTTTTTTTTTTTTTTTTTGGTGCTAACTAGACAATCTCCACTAATACAGTTCATTTGAATTATGAACAATAGCCCTAATGATAATCACCTCCTCCTTTTCTCTGGAAGTACATTAGCCCTCCATGGTGACAAAACATCTCCATAGTAACTGGCATCTGGGTTACCACTGGTGACGGAGAAATGTAAAACCTGTATGCTTTTTTTTTTTTTTTTTTTTAGTTCTGCCACAACTCAATGTGAATATTGATTGATATTGCATATATAATACTTTTAATTTCAATGTCCATTCTGTTTACACTATAAAGCTGATGAGACACTCTTACTGACACTTTAGACACTGAGAGAAAGAGAGAGGGAGAAAAAGCGAGCGAGACATACAGGATAAAATAAAGGATGATATTTTCACACTGCAGTTACTTCGCAACATAATCTTGAGCGATATCAGGCTTTGCACGCAACATCGTAAACCATGTTGTCGCAAAAGCCAGTGCTGGCAATACAGTGGCTACTTTGATTTACAAGCCTGATTTAATTTTGGTCAGCAAATGCAATTGATGCAAGATGGGTCTTCTGGACAGTTCTCTGAAAGGGCTGTTGTTGCGCTGGAGTCTGGTCTATGTCTGAGTGGGTGTATGGACAATTATAATTCCTGCTCCCACGCGAAGGCAAGCAACACACTGAGGCACAGCGCTGAACGCATTGAGCAATACACAAGGCCAGATTTTCATTTCGATTCCTCCTTCAGCTGTTCAACATTAAAACGAACAGTGAATCTGCCCACAGTTTTATGAAAAAGAAAAAAAAGCTGACAGTCATCCATCAGAGATGTGCTGATTTTACGCCAGGCTAGTAGTCGCTATTTATCTAGCACATAATTGAAGTGACAAACTATAAAAAAAATTACAAAACATGCATGATTGAGAAACCACCCAGGCATACAACATACCCCTTTATTACATGTACTAAGAAAAAGAAATACAGAACAGTGTGACAAGTTATTTCCAAAGCAGTGATTATCTCGTGGTAACTTTAATCCATCTATTACAAACAAGTAACAGGTTCGAATTCGGAACATAGAAATCACCAAAGAAGAAGAAGAAAAAACACTCTACTGCAACAAGCAGGGACGCACCAACCCGAGACTTAGTAATGTCAGCGAGCGGTTCCATACTGCCTGGACTGGACCTGACATTTTCCAGTCTGATCCACTGATGTACTTTATGCCATGAACGCTTGCTGCATTGATTGACACACAGATATCACACACGAACATATCTCTTATTAAACAGAGGCTTGCAAAAGATAAGAAAAAAAAAAAAGAAAAAATAATAAATCAGCTCGGTGGCTGTCGTAGGGGATCACCAGAAACTACAGAGCTTATATTAAAGTCGTATTGAAAATGGAGAGGAGAGAAAAAAAAATAAGCTGGGATTGGTGCATCCCTAGCAAACAAACTCAAGGGAAAAAAACAACCACACAAATGTTTTTTTTTCTTTTTTTCTTTTTTTTTGCACCCAGATGCCAAAAAACAGGAACTCTAAAAACACTCTGCCCCACCCAGCCCTCCCACTGAAACACAGACGGATTTTATAATCTTCTTATTGCGTCATCGATGTCCGACATTTGTTCCTTCAGCTGGTTCCACTGCTCTGGGTTCAGCGAGATACCTGAGGGTGATTCGGTACAATTAAAATGCATTTAAAAGAATGCTCACGTTAAATGTTGAATTGGCGTCCCCTTTATTGAGACAGGAAGAGACAGAGATATTTCAGGTCAGGACATTTACTTTAAAACTTTATCGAAACTTTGACATTAGTGGATACTTTTTACTTTTACTCCACTACATCCTAGAATAAATATCTGTACTTTTTAGTTCACTACATTTACACTACGTGTGACGTAACTGCAGTGGCGTGTAGTATTTGATGCAGTAATATCGCCATCTGCTGGCTTTAATGCAAAACTGCAACAAAAAAAATAAAGAATCCTCAAAGGTTGGAAGAATTGATAAATAGGAGTGGAAAGGAGAGAGAGAGAGAGAGAGAGAGAGACTCTTAATATGACTTAAAGACTACAGTGAGTTAAATACAAGCTCCCTTCATACAATTTGAAAGTAAGTACTTTTACTCAAGTACAAATGTAAATTGACTTTTGAAATGTACTTTTACTTGATTAATATTTTACTTTTACTCAAGTATACGATTTGTCCCCCACTGTTTGCAGGTTACAGTGCGTGTGAGATTTCCTTTTCAACAAAGCGCATCACAAGTGTTCACAATGCTTCCAGCAACACTAAATTTCCTATTAAATGCACTTTCTCTAAATTCATATACATTCAGAAACTACTGTATCCAAACGCATACAACCTTCACCATGCAGCATCTGTAAGTTAAAGTCTGTTTGATTTGATATAAGGTTCTGTCTAGTTACATCTTATTAAACCATCACTCAGTCTTAATAAACAACTTATGAATTGATACCACACTTAATACCACATTAGAGTTAAATGCCTGATTTAGTCATATTAAATTATATATATATTTTTTTTTAAAAAATCTAATTTGTTTTAATCGGCATGAAATTGTCACTCTTAAAGTAGTATAGGCAGAATAGTCACTTTACAACTCCAATCTGCGG
>JAQQZS010000014.1:15853854-15866531 GCA_030068045.1 Platyallabes tihoni | reverse complement strand
TCAGAGGTTATTTTTTATCAACCAATCACAGTCCTTGAATTGCTGCATCATCCCTAGCAACAGGGTCAACCACACCCTCTCACTAAGATAAAGGATTTTTGTACTTTCCTCACTCAGAGCTGCTCTGAGAAGTTTCCTAAATTACTTTTAGTCTAGGACTCCCAACTAGGAATTTTTAAGCTAAGATAGGAGCTCTCTGAGAGAATTCTAAGAACTTTGTGAATACAGGCTCAGGCCTTAGCTCCTGGACTCATTAATGCTTTTATGAATGAATGAATGAGTGAATTCCCACAGCCACACTTCAAAATCTAAGATCTGAAGTCTGTAGGGGCGATGTAGTGCATTTAAAAAAATATATTGTTTAATTATCAGTTTACATTTTTTTGTTTTTAAGGTTTGGTGCTGGTCCCACCACAGTGGCTGTGCTTTATTTAAATCTTCCTCTGTGCCTGCAAATCAGGAAGATGGCGTGGTACAGGCCTACACGGAGAGGTACGCACGATAAGACACATGCAGTCTTGTACTTTTCTTCTGGTTATCATAAAATTAAGATTTACATCTCACAATTTCCTGAAAATTCTGCTCTTATAATGCAGGTTAAGATATTTAAAATATTTTTCATTTAGATTTAGAATTTGATGTATAGTAATGCAAAAAAAATGGCTAAAAATGGCTTGTTTTTTTAAGGGATATGATCTCTGACATATTTATAAGTCCCAGACCATTAGTACATGTTTAGCTACATTTATCCTCAAAATGTATACAGAAACACTGACGGGTCAAAATGTCCGTTGTTTATAGAAATGTCAAAATACTTTTTTTTTTTTATTGATATTTTTGGCTCTACTGGTTTTAACCTTTTTAAAAGAATTAGCTTTAACTTCCCCTGTTAAAATGCTCATTTGTTCACTTTTTCTTTATTGTTTTATTTTGCAGAATGCTTCAAGCTGTGGCTCAAAACCACCTTTATTCTGTTAAAACCGAGGATCTGTCTGAAACGCTCCCCTCCCTTCAGGACATTCAGCAGTCCTACACCAAGTTTAAGCAGTTCTTTCTCATTGGCGAGTATTTCATTCATAAAAAATATCTCCTGGGGTTTAAAAAAAAAATACATCTAATGTGATCTAATGCAGATCTGTGTGTATATCTCGTCAGTGTTTCCCATTGATTGCATATACATGGGCAGGCAGCCAAAGTACTGTACAGGTTTTAAAAAAATCTGTCCAGGAGAACGATGCCATCCGCGATCGATTTAACTAGCAGCAGACAATTCGCTCTTGCCCTCCCACTCCTGTACCAGTTTGTTCTGCTACCGTGAGTACTGAGAGGCAGTAAATGCAGCAGATGGCAGCTGCCATGAAAAAAAAAAAAAGGATAAGTAGGGCGTACTGAAGGAAACACAGTTTTGTACAGTGGACGGCCTCTTCTTTAAAAGCCCCAGAAAGAGCTGGCAAGCAGATCTGTGTGAACTAAATTGGTCAATATTAATCCAATTAAAAAAAGCAACAATTTTTTTTTTCCCGACAGGGGAGGCTTCAGACAAACTGAGCCTGAGCATTTGGATTTTGTGATATGTCATGTAGAGCCATGTAGAAGTCTTCATTACTTTTAAAACATGTAAATTTTATAGCTAGTGAGATATGGGAAGGATGTCGCAAAGATTTTTAATTCTCAAAATATTATTATTATTATTATTAGAAACCACCAAAAACAACCATAAAAACTATGCCTATGTGATCCATTTTTTACACGTGCACACATAACCACACGCACATGTCACACAATGCAGTATCTCACAAATACTAGTACATCCCACAAGTGCACCCCTCACATTTCAGCAACCACTTTATTATATGTTCTCAAGGGACAATACTATAGAAATGAAACTTGGATATTATATTATGTTTATTATATTTTAGAGTAGTCAATGTGCCGCTTGTATAACTGTATAGATTTACTGTCCTCTAACAACAACTCAACATGCAGACTATACAATAATGGCTGTATATTGAATTATTTTCAGAGGACAGTAAATCTATAATGTTATACAAGTGGCACATTGACTCCTCTAAAATATATCCAAGTTTCATTTCTATAATATTGTCCTTTGAGGACATATATTGTATATGTTTAGCATGTCTGCATAATTATGTACAAAATCATTCAGTATTTCCATAAATAACTTAAAAAATAATAAATAAATAACATTACAGGAGGATATATACATGGCTGTAAAGGAAAAAAAATATATAGTACAAGACCAGTTTTCAGATTGAAACAAAAAAAACCTAATGTACGCTCCTGGGATTTGTATAAAAATAGAAAGGAGCGAGTGTGACAAAGTTACCAGAAGAACTCATATTCTCCAGCATGCTCAGTAAAACCTAACGACTGTTTAACTTATAGTACTGTGCAAAAGATTTGGGCACATACAAAAATATGGCATAAGCAAAAGATGCTTTTGAAAAAATTTCTGCATAAAAGAAATGTCTTTAAAGAGCAATAAAGAGTAATAAAATAAACAGTCAATATTTGGAGCGAAAACTCATTACTTAAAATCAGGAGCACAGATTTATGCAGTTTTATGAGAAAACAGCTGTTAGGTTTTACTGAGCTTGCTGGAGAATATGAGTTCTGGTAACTTTTACACCTTTCTATTTTTATGCAACTATTCAATATTTTTTTCTTTACAGCCATGCATAAATTCTCCTGTCATGTTATTTATTTATACATTTTTAAGTTATATATGGAAATACTGAATGACATAATTACGCAGACATGATAAACATATATAACAAAATTGGTACGGTATATAATATGGTGCCTAAGACTTTTGCACAGTACTGTGTGTAAAGGGTTGAGGGTTGGTATGTTGACTCTCTGAAATGAGAAATTAGTAGAAATACCAAAGAAATAAAAAAAATATTGTGTTTAAGGTCATATGTATTTGTTGTGTGCTGTATGTAGTAGACCGCTTTTGTGTTGGAAGGTCATGCCCGTCTGTTCTGCTGGCTACCACTGCAGGTATATTTCATACCTGTGAGGAAACGCTGCTCATGTTTTTAATCTTTTTCTTTTTACAGATAATTCGACTGAGTTTTGGGTGTCAGATGTCAAGTGGTTCTCCTCTCTTGAAAGCTCAGGCTGGCTAGACATCATAAGGTATCATTTTTGTATTTCTGTACATTTAAAAGCTGAGGAGACGATAACTGGAGAAATCCTCGTGTTGTTGGTTTTTATTTGCAGGCAGTGTCTTCACAAAGCAGTCGAAGTGGTAGAGTGCCTCGAAAAGGAAAACACCAACGTCCTTATAATGGGTAGGTGCTGCACCAGACAGAGGTTTCAGTGTTAAGGTTTCAGTAGTTGCTGCAATCCCTATTTTTTTTGTTGTTGTTGTTATTGGTTTTTCCCCCCCAGAGGAGGAAGGTACAGACCTGTGCTGCGTGATTTCCAGCCTGGTTCAGATCATGCTGGATCCTCATTACAGGACGCTGACTGGCTTCCAGGGCCTGGTGCAGAAAGAGTGGGTGGCCGGCTGCCACGCTTTCCTCGATCGATGTAATCACCTTCACGGGAAGGACAAGGAGGTACTTGAGTCTTGCTAAGTAATTTAATATGAAAATGGAGTAACGGAAGAGGCCTGTAGTATCCGAACTTACCGTAAAGCCGGCATTATTTAGTCTGTATGTGCATCTATGCGTATGCGGGATAGAATGCACAACCTTCACATGTTGGAGTAGTGTTTGTACAGCAGTATCCCTGACTGGCATGCTGACTCGTATTCGCCACCATGGAACAGTTTGGAGATGTGGTACAACACAGTGTAGGTGCTGCTGACACACCTTTAGGACATTTGTGGTTGAGTTGATGTGTCACTGTCACATTTTCACCAGGTATTAAATTTGCTTAGGTCTTTTTTTAATTTTTTTTTTGGCTTGTTGCAGGCCGCTGTGGAATTGCAATTTCTCCTTTTTAGGGGGGTCAGATGGTGTATTTTACGTGTGTTATGGGGAAGTGGTGGCTCTTAAAGTTGAGGCTCTGGGTTTTTCAGATCAGAGGGTTGCGACAGGAAGGGTGCATTTATGTAATCATTTTACTTCTGTAAAACGGTAACCAAAAGTATTGAGACAAAGTGAAATCCAATGTTTTAATGATAGTCATTATTTAAATAAATAAATAAATAGGAATCAGGATAATATGTATACTTTGTCATTTTATAAAAATAAAATAACAAAAAATGCTGAATAACAGTCAGTATTTAGTAAAAAGTATTTTATTTTTCAAAACCTGCTGGATCCGACTGGGCATAGAGTCTTCGGTACTAGTGTTTTAATTTTGCCGGCTATTTTCAATTTTAGTCTTCGGGATAAATGTCCCTAAATATAGTTTTTAGTTTTTATCATATTTAGTCAATCTTATATCCTATTTTTGTTTGGTCAAGTTTTACCCGACTAAAAGTCTGGATATTTTAGTTTACAGTAGTTTTAGTCAATAAAAACGCAACATTTTGGTAGTAAGGTTATTATTATTAATTAACTCTACATTCAATCTAATCTAGCCAAAACCATTAAAAAAAAATTTTTTTCTTTTACGAAATAATTAATTAAATTAAAATCTGATGTTTTCAGCTAATTATATTTATTTTTAACCATCACAGCAACTGCTGCATGTCTTTTTTTTTTTTTTTACTAAAAAACAATAGCAGTATGGACAGTCCTTTGAAACTTTTTATTTTTATTTTTTATGAATTTCCACAGTTGGACTGTTGTAGGGACGCTGTAGCTCCTATAGGTCACAATCATTTGCTAACCTATTAGCACAACATAATTATGTTAACATGGTAACATAATTACTACAAAGAGGCTGTAAAACTGGGTAATAATTATGGTATACTTTGATGCTTCTCTGGTATTTTTCCCAGCAGTTGTGTTCCCACCATGTTTCCCCTCCGATATTACTACACATCCATCTTTTTTTCTCCGGATCAATATAAAGAAAACTGGTATACGGTTTAAGTCTTCTTAACTGCACTCATGCACACACACACGAAACACTGACATACACATATATGAAACAGTCACCCATATTACTAACTGTTCAAACAAGTACATATGAAATGCGTGTACACACCTATGAGACGTGCGCACACAAACTCTGTGTGTGCCGTGGATTGTGACGCAAATTAAATGTTGACGAAAATGAAGATGAATGTTTTATTAGTTTTTATGTTTTAAACCGCATTTAGTCTTGTCTTTTTTTTTGTCAACAATATTGCTATGATTTGTCACCGTCGCTGTTCATTGATATCTGTGACGTCTCGTCATCGCCTCGTCTTTCTCACAGGAAAAAAGGTGGCATTATTTATTTTTCTGCGTTGTTATTCGTTGACAAAATTAACACCGTTCCGTACTATTCCGTACTTCACCATTGTCCAGCTTTCTACTAGGTTTAGGTCTGGAGATGACCCAGTCCATGGCTCCAGAAGCTGAATATTATCACACAGCCAGTTTATCACTAGCATCGTTCTGGATGCCAAAACCTATAGATGTATTTGCAAACTGTAGTGATAATAGTGATATCAATAGTGATTGTTTTTTTCCCACTGCACATGACCTGGCTAATCTGACCCCACAGTAGGTGTGAATAAATGTGTGTGAGGGTGTATACCTCCCCTCATACCCTGTGTTCCCAAAATATCCTGTGACCTGAACCAGTATAAAGTGAATTAATGCATGAATGAATAATGTTTGTTTTTTCCCCTAAAGATCTCAAATTACCTTTGAGTATCGAGTGTCTTTTGTGCTTGTGTTTCCTGCAGTGTCAGTCCCCGGTCTTCCTGCTCTTCCTGGAGTGTGTGTGGCAGCTGGTTCAACAGCACAGCACAGCCTTCCAGTTCTCCGAGACATACCTGACCGTCCTGTCTGACAGTGTTCATGTGCCAGTCTTTAGCACCTTCCTCTTTAATTCCGACTATCAGAGGGAAAGCACGATGAAGGTAGCAGCACTGATATCTATGATGTGAAACAGTGTTGAGTTTGATTATTATTATTTTTTTTTTTTTACTTTTCTCTAACATTTATATTTACCAATTTGGCTTTTTGTATGGTTAGGTATTTTTCAACATTATCTTTATCCTTGTTTATAAACTTGCTCTCTGAGGTAGCATATCAGACACTTACGAGGGGCTGTTCATATCAAAGCGGGACTCTTTTATTTATTTATTTTTATTGTGCAGAACTACCAAAAACCTCCTCCATTTCTCTATATAATCCCCTGCTACACTAATGCACTTATTTCGGTGTTTCACTAGTGCTTGGATACCATCAAGGTAGAAAGTTTTCTCAGTATGCCAAAGTAATGATGCCAGCTTCATGTCTGAACCGCTGGCCTCCCAGGAACTCCTTTACCGGCTCAAACGTGGGAATGGATTGGAGAGAGGTCAGGACTGTATGAGGGATGTGGCGATATCTCCCACCCGAGTTCCTGGAACGTACAAATGGTGTTGGTGAATGATTGCGTGTACAGTTCCCACAGACAGCTGCGTCTTTTCTGCTAGTTTTCTGTAGATTTTCAACTGAATGTTCACAGAAACAACTTTAGTGGACTCTGAGACACCTTTCGCGGAAATATGGTCTTATTTAAAACCGTTCAAAAATTTTATCGATCAAACGCTCACACACTCGTAGTAAGGTAACTGTACACTCATCAGGCCAAGATTACAAACAGGGTCTCTCTATGTAATTTTGTTAGTCCATGTATGTCCTTGTCCATTACTTTTTTTTTTAACAGACATACCTCCTGCTGCTTGATTTTGTTGGCAGGCTGAGTTTCCGTCCTCACAAAGAGGCCCATTGACCTGCCCTGCTGTGTGGGATTGGTCGGTGCAGTTTGACTCCAAGGCTCAGCAGTTCTTCTTTAACCCTCTGTACAGCGAGAAGCTCAAGCAAGAGAAACCCCTACGCAAAGCTCCTCGGGGAAAGGTGAACAGAGCACCGTGCTTTTTGTTTCCATGGATACAACAACCAGTCAATCACACATTATAACAATTATTATAATGACAAAATTGGATTTGATTAAATATTTGCATGAATTCAAACCGTGTAAGGTGTTTTGGGGTGAATTTTATTTATTTATTTATTTTTACTACAAACGAAAAAGCACAAACTCTCAAACCCTAATTTCAATTACTTTTTGTCGCACAGATTTTTAAATCTTAGTACAGTGGAACCTTGGATTGTGAGTAACTTGGTCTGCGAGCATTTGGCAAGATGAGCAAAATTTTAAAATAAATTTTAACTTAATAAACGAGCGAGGTCTTGATGTATGAGTAGTACGCATGCGCTTTGTCTGCCAAGCGTCACGTGATCACATCATCGTCTCCGATGCTCAGTCAGTTAGTGTCAGAGTGTGCGAGAGAGTGCGCAAGTGGGAGCACGCATGCACACATTCTCACACGCACAAGCTTGAGAGACAGTGCATGCACGTGTGAGAGAGAGTGCATGTGCAAGTCCCCCTCCCTTCTCCTCTCATCTTACTTAAGCTGCGCACACACATTAACGGAAACACTGCTTTGTCGGGATTTTTTTCAAAGGTAAAGTGCAGGTTAATTTGTTTTATTTTTACTTTAAATTTTGTATTCATTATTTTTATATGAATATTTTTAGATAGTGGAACGAATCATCTGAGTTTCCTTTATTTCTTATGGGGGGAATTCGCTTTGAAACACGAGTGCTTCAATGTACAAGCATGCTTCCAGAACGAATTATGCTCACCATCCAGGGTTTAAGTGTATCGTTAAATGTAACGACATTCTGTGATACTGTATTATGTACCATATATAAAAGATTTCCTCCATTTCGCTCAGCAGCACCAACGGCAGTTGTCCTTGCCCAGCTCTGCGTTTAAAACTCCTCCGAAGAAGGGTTTCTTCAAAGATGAGGCGGACAGCCTGAAGAAGCTGCTCCGTGTAAAGCGCCTCAGCCGCTGGATGGCGTCGCCCGAGAGCTCGGTGGCGGGCACCTCTAACGAGTTCTATGAGGCTTGGCAGCGTCGCCCACCCGACCCCCACGGCCTGCTGCTGCCTTGTCTGTCTGGTCCATCCCTGCGTCTGTGGATGCAGCGCTGTCTCCGCTGGATCCCGGACAGCCAAATCGTAGGCGGAGGCTCTGTGGCTGTCATGAGCAAGCTTACCGAGCTCCTGGCCCAAGTGCAGGATCTCCGGAGTGAGCTAGAGCACAAGGGATGCTGGGATACGCAGGCTAGAAACCACCGGCTACAGCCGGGGCCGATACCACTGACACGAGGTTCTCTGCGTCTTTCGTCCTCTTTCCCCTTCGCTTCTGGTCGGACCTGGTGCTCCAAGCCTGCCATTCCCACAAGCCTTCTACATAGTCTTATGGTTAGTGATAAGCTGGCGAGTCAAGATGATGAAAGCGGTGAAGTCATAAGCTTTGTTTAGGAGAAAGGAGACATTGTCAGAGGTTGATTCTTTGAAGTGACGTGTGTGTGTGTAGTCACAGTCAAAGGTTTCGCCACGCCTTACTAAATAAATCATAAAGCTGATGAGGAAAGATTCAGGATTTTAAAGCGGAAAAACAAACCTACACACCAAGTTACATTGTTTATTGAAGTGCTATAGTGAAATATAAAATAATGGGCCTCAATATTAAGCCTTGATATGAATAGATTTATTTTTAGATCATCACAGGAGCATTTAAAAACAAGAAATGTATTTATATAAATCCAGTTTAATGTCATTAATGTGACCTTTATTGACCAGTTGACTTCAAATTGTATACAATATAATATAATTGGAGAAGATTTTATATAAGACACACTTGTGTTAATGTGTTAATGACTGATTCAAAAAAGGAAAGTAGAAGAAGTGCTGCAACAAAGAAAACGTGTGCATGTTTGTTAAGGCTCATGCAGTGATTTATACAAGGGTGAGTCAAAAATTATCCGCACTCTGGATGTAGAATTTTTTTTCAGCTAACTTTAAGAAAAGACAAATGCATCATTTCTCGACATAATCTCCTTGCTTTTCAATACGTTTTGTCCTTCTGACGACGAGCTTTCGTATTCACTCGTTAAAAAAAATGTTTTGGGATGAGCTGCAAAATTTTGTTTGCAGATATCTAAACCTTTCTTCTTATGCTCTTCTGTAAGTTGTTCCAGCACAAGGTGGACACCCTAAGACCACAAAACAAAAACGAATAACTGAACGTTGCTCTCCTTTCATGCAAATCACAAGCACGGCATCCATTTCTGTTCGCATTGCATTTACAAATGAACTGATGTAACACGTTCACACCTGCACACACTGACTGGAAGAGTAGCCTTGAACGGAAAGCGCCGATAAGACCGACAAAAGTTTTAATATAACCAGAGTACGGATAATTTTTTTCTTTTTTTTTTACTCATGCAAGTAGGATTTTCAGCTTTGAGAGCTTTGCCATTTGCCAGTGTTCATTAATGAGATCCATTATTTCAATATAAGGGTAATATAGGACTGTATAAGGGTAAATTGAAGAATCTAATATTAAAGGAGCTCCGATGTAGGTTCTCAGGAGAGGACGAAAAGCATTCATGTCGTTCAATAGGTAAGAGGTCTGTTATTATAGAATGTGGAAAATGGTTAAAACCTTACTATAAACAGGTGTGGTCGAACCTTTGACTCGTACCTGTGTTTTTGTGTGGTTTGAAGATAAGGCCAATAAGGTTTAAGAGCGGATCTTTGTCCGCTGTGTATCTGAGGGATAAAGCTTTGTTTAAACTCTAGGTGGAGCCTACTGTCAAATTTAACCTGACTTGAGCCATAAAAAAACCAAAGTGTATATGTGTGTGTTTGTGTATGAGAGAGACAGAAAGAGTTGTAAGCCAGCATACAGTATATGCAAGCGCTAAATCAGGAATGCATTGTGTTTATTTCGGTCATGTAATATATATCAGTTACAAGGTTGCACAGTCCAGTATGAACTGGACCAGTTGTTTGTAACTAACACCAGTAGCATGAGGCTGTTGGTTCCACATTATCAGTGATGTATGAGTATGGGGCATAGTGAAAGGTTTATTTGAGCTGATATTATATGAGATTAGTGTTGCTGTAGAGTTCACAACAACTTGAATATGAGTATGTGAGAATTCATATGAGTGTGAACACAAAAACAGGATTTTTTTTTCCCGATTGCGTTATTACACTTAAAATACTGTTAACTTTGTCCCTTTGTCCTTTTTTGTCTGTTTTTTTGTTGTATAATATACTGTATACTATGCATATAGTTCTTGCTCAGTCTTATAGTGCATACCTCAGTTTTCAGGTCTTGTGCCTTAACTACTGACTGCAGATTTTTAAATGGGTAGCTAATACACACACACACACACACACACACAAATAAAATTCAAAGTTATTTTTAAAAAAATTATATACAAAAATCTTGCAAATATGAACACAATATGCATTATTTATCAAATTGTCTTCATTAATGTGTTGATTTTTTTACTTTTAATTAATTTTTTTTTTTTTTTTTTTTTTTTTAACAATCCCAAGGGTCTGTTTTTGGGGCCATCTGCTGGCATTTTAAACACAGGAAACCAAAATCAGGAAAAGACCAGTATACCACAAATACTTTATTATTTTTTTTTTATTTTATTTTATTTCTTTCGATAATACTTTAATTGAATTGCAGCTGGTTTGACTTGGATTTGCTTATGCATTGTTTATTTCAAATACTTCAAGGCCTTGGTTAACTTCTTGTAAAACCACCAAGTAATCTAATGAAAACATGGACTTGAAATGATATATATAATAAATATATATACTATATATAATATATATAAATATATAAAGCTTAACTAAGTTCCACATAGTACCTTAGGAGTTTGTTTGCCTTGCCCTGTAAAGATTTATGCAATATATTTTAACTTGACAGATCTGTTAGAATATTCAATATATCAAAAGAATTGTGCCTTTGATATCACTGTATGGATAATGTATGTTTTTTTTTCTTTAACAAAACACATACAGGGTGCCTAATGTATAATTCTGTTCTACTGCCTTTTATAAATTAATTAGAATTAGAATCAAGTGCTTGTTTTTATAAAGAATTGTTTTGTTGTTGCTGTTTTTCCCCCTAACTTGATTGCACTACTGCCTGTTTGCGCTCAAACACTGTTACATAAAGCTAATTGTTAACTCACTCCAAAGTAATGTTTTTTTGTTTACTTTGTTTCTTAAACATGTGAAGTTTATTCTGTAAGTTCACTTTAGTGTGTACAATATGTCTTTACTCCAAATAACAATCCAATACACAATCATTATGCATAATCGTGAGTGACGTTGTTGTGTAATGGCATGCGTGGTTAATCAATTGAGTCCTTAAAAGTCACTTCAATCATTTACACACTATACAAAGTATTCACTCACCCATCCAAATTATTGAATTCAGGTGTTCCAATCACTTCCATGGTTACAGTTGTATAAATTCAAGCACCTAGGCATGCAGAGCGCTTCTATCAATATTTGTGAAAGAATGGGTCACTCTCAGGAGCTTAGCGTGGTAGGATGCCACCCGTTCAAGTCCAGTCGTGAAATTTCCTAGCTACTCCACAGTCAACTGTTAATATAAAAAAGTGGAAGCGATTGGGAACGACAGCAACTCAGACACAAAGTGGTAGACCACATCAAATCACAGAGGAGGGTCAGCGGATGCTGAGACGTATAGTGCGCGGAGGTCGCCAACTTTCTGCAGAGTCAACAAACTTCTACAGACCTCCAAACTTCATGTGGCCTTCAGATAAGCTCAAGAGCAGTGTATAGAGAGCTTCATGGTTTCCATGGCCGAGCAGTTGCTTCCAAACCTTGCATCACGGATGCAGTGGAGTAAAGCACACCGCCACTGGACTCTAGAGCAGTGGAGACAACTTCTCAGGAGTGCTGAATCACGCTTCTCTGTCTGACACTGATAAATGAGTCTGGGTTTGCCGGTCTCCTGGCGAACGGTACGTTTTTTGACTGCAGTGTGCCAAGTGTAAAGTTTGGTTGGAGGGGATTATGATGCGAGGCTGTTTTTCAGGAGTTGGCCTCAGTCCCGTAGTTAAAGTAAACGGAACTCTTAATGCTTCAGCATTCAAGACATTTTGGACAATTTCATGCCCCCCAACTTTGTGGGAACAGTTTGGGGACAGGCCTTTTCTCTTCCAACATGATTGTGCACCAGTGCACAAAGCAAGGTCTATAAAGACATGAATGAGCGACCTTCGTGTGGAAGAGCCTGACCTCAACCCGATAAAACACCTTTGGGATGAATTGGAGTGGAGACTGAACCAGGCATTCTCGTCCAACATCAATGTCTGACCTCACAAATTAGCTTCTGGAAGAATGGTCAAAAATTCCCATAAACACACTACTAAAAGCTTGTGGAAAGTCTTCCCAGAAGAGCTGAAGCTGTTATAGCATATTAAATATAGCATATTACCAACAGCATATTAAACCCTATGGATTAGGAATGTGATATTACTCAAGTTCATATGCATGTGAAAGCAGGCAAGCGAATACTTTTGGCAATATAGTGTACAGTATATGCATAATAATAATTGCGGAGTATACAGGGTGGGCCATTTATATGGATACACCTTAATAAAATGGGAATGGTTGGTGATATTAACTTCCTGTTTGT
>JAQQZS010000014.1:15802005-15826167 GCA_030068045.1 Platyallabes tihoni | reverse complement strand
GCGATGGATTGGCACCCTGTCCAGGGTGTACCCTGCCTAGTGCCCGAAGTCTTCTGGGATAGGCTCCAGGTCCCCCGTGACCCTGAACACAGGATTAAGCGGTATAGAAAATGAATGAATGAATGTTTTTACACACAAAAAAACATCGTAATAAAAGAGGGAGATACTAACTTTTACACATCACTGTACAGTATATATGTTTTGTATATAAGTATAATTGATAGGGCAGGGGTAGCTCAGTAGTTACTGTATGGTGTTGGGCTAGTGATTGGAAGGGCCCTTAACCCTCAACTGCTAATAAGTTAAATGAAAGTAAATCTGGAGAAGGTTGTCTGCCAAATGCCATAAATATAACTAACTTGGCACACTCTACCTTTACAGCACTTGTGTTTATGCTGAATATTAGAATGAATGTTCCAGGCTGATTCATATAGACTACTGACTTCAGATGACTCCAAAAGAAAAAATAAAATAAAATGTGGTGTTTAGTTTATCTGATTTTTAGAAAATCTGATTTAGATTTTTATGAAAGCCATCTTAGTTCTTAAATAAAAACAAGCAAATAATAAAGGTAGTTGCAAGCAACGATGAGCGGGCCCAACCACCCTGCGCCACTGCCCCCCGGGCACACCAGAAAGACAGCGGGTACGTGAACTCAATGTCACTCAATATGATGTCCCATAGAAAGTTATTAACCACTTTTCAGCGTACATTTAAGGTGTCGTTAGAGCTGACCCAATTTTGCACCCTCAATGTCTTTAGATCACATAGACCCGGTTTGGCGGCGATCGCACAGGAAGGAATTTCATAGGAATTGTATATCAAATTTCTTTCAGGATGTTTTAGCAGCAGACACAAAATAACCAATTTCCCGTTGAGTTGAGCCCATGACATGTGAAAATTTTTCAGCTCAATGAGCTCTAGATGTGTATCGGGTTTCATGTGCATACATGCAAGTGTATAAGAGCTGTGCAGTGAGGGCCCCAAGCCACGCCTGGGTTCCAGACTCTTCGGCATCCTAATGGCAGCAGATTTCAACCTGTCTGCTAATTTTCATGAGTTTTTGAGCATGTTAAGACCCCCAAAAAGCCCAAACTTTTGGAAGAAAAATCCTTAAAAAAAAAAACATAGGGTCCTTCACACACTATGACAACATATCATAGTGCTTATGGATGGAAATTAAATGCTTATGGATCCAGGCCACTCTGTAGGTAGGTGGATTTACTCACTCATCATCTATACCGCCTTATCCTACAGTATATACAGGGTCGCGGGGGGCCTGGAGCCTATCCCAGGAGACTTAGGGCACGAGACTGAGGCACACATACAAATATACACATATTCACACGCTCATTTACACAATTTGGGAACACCAATTAGCCTAACCTGCATGTTTTTGGACTGTGGGAGGAAACCGAAGTACCCGAAGGAAACCCACCTACAGTAGCATGCGGTATACATGCAAACTCAATGCACACAGACCTAAGGTGGGAATCGAACCCGGACCATGGAAGACAGTGCTAACCACTAAGCCGGTAGGTGAATTGTCTCTGCTAAATTGCATATAATTGTGAATGTGTATGTATTTGTACACACTGTTCTATGGAGAACATCACATTCAGGGTGTTTTCTCACTTCACTCAGTATTCCATATCCAGTCTGGATCTGATCAAGATAATCACTCATTGTCTATACTGCTTTATCCTGTGTACAGGGTCGCGTAGGGCATGGAGCCTATCCCAAGAGACTTAGGGCATGAGGCAGGGTACACCAGGTGCCAATTCAATGCAGGGCACAACCAGGTGCACACACTAAGCACGGGGAGAACATGCAAACACCATGCACACAGACTGAGGGAATCGAACCCTCGACTCTAACTAGTGATGGGTCGTTCATGAACCATTTGTTCTTTTTGAACGTGTCTTTAACATCACTCAGAAGAACGAGTAGTCTCGGAGAGTGATTCGTTCATTTTCTACTAGGTGCGCATGCACAAAGCATCGCAAAACCTCCGTAGGTTATGTACAGGAAACAGCAATGAGTAGTTTACCTTTGAGTCTTTGGTCCGAATCGTACGTTCTTTTTTCATGTGACTCCCATAGTCGCTATGAAGTGCAGTACACAGGAAACAGAACTGAACGGTTCTCAATGAGTCTTCTAGTCCGAGTCGTTCGTTCTTTCATCATAGACGCTATACAGCGCAATAGATTCAAAAGAACGAACGACTCGGACCAGAAGATATAAGAGATGAGCTGCTCATTCTGTTTATCATAAAATGTCCTTAGCTGAATTGTAATATTTTCATTACTGGAAATATAGCCAAAATTTGTGTATGTAGATAGGGTAGAAGGGGGAACAAATATAATTTACATTCATTCATTCATTCATTCATTCATCTTCTATACCGCTTTATCCTTGATCAGGGTCGCGGGGGGCCTGGAGCCTATATATAATTTACAATACAACATATGTTAAAAAATATAGAATATGCAGTAAAGTGTGATAAAAGCTGTTAGTTAGATAAAAAGTGATAGTAGCTTAAAAATAAAGTAATGAATGAGAGAATAATAGAGGACCTGTATTCTAATTGGAAAAAAACAACAACAATAAGACAATTTGTACAGTTTGGTGAAATATCATGTTGGGCATGAGCTCCTATTTTGGTAAAGTTCCATGTTGGACACAAGTCCTTAGTTTGCTGATGTCCCATGTTGGACACAAGACCTTAGTTTGCTGAAGTCCAATGTTGGACACAAGTCCTTAGTTTGCTGATGTCCCATGTTGGACACAAGTCCTTAGTTTGCTGATGTCCCATGTTGGACACAAGTCCTTAGTTTGCTGAAGTTCCATGTTGGACACAAGACCTTAGTTTGCTGCAGTCCCATGTTGGACACAAGTCCTTAGTCTGCTGAAGTCCCATGTTGGACACAAGTCAATCACATTTGTGTATGTAGACGTGTAGACAATTTAAAGAACGAGATTCAAAGAACCCAGTCACTCAAATGATTCAAACTTCCCATCACTAGCGCTAACCACTAAGTAGATTGTCTATGCTAAATTACACATAGTTGTAAATGTGTGTGTTTCTTTGTGTTGTCGAAGGAAGGACTTCACACACACGGTATATTTTCATTTCACTCAATCTGGATCTCACCAGGATAATAATAAATATAAACTGAAATAAATGATATACTGTGTAATGATATACAGTATAAGGCTGCAACAAAAACAAAACTCTAGATATTACTATGCATTTTGGGGAAGAAAATAAAAAGAAAAGACTTTTGCACCCTGTCTACCTGCATGCATTTGTTCCTTATTCAGTAACAGGCAGTATTTCACATACTGACCTGGCAAGACATGCATAAGGAGGCGGGGCTTAAACTTGACTGGCGTCTGATTGGCTAGAAGGTAGAGACTCCTCCCCCCAGCAGTTCTGCCCCCAAATGGCAAAAATCCCGCTTCATCTTTCCCCACGTATTCTCAGGAGTTGGTACATCACCGTAAATATACTTAAAATAATAATAAAAAAAAAACAACAATCACGTGGATCTAAGAGTAAAGGAGATCTGAATGATCCACTGATGATGCAAAAGTGCTTTTTTATTGATGTTTTTTTTCTTCCTCTCCAGATGAAACAGGCTTTCAGGATAATGAGGGTTTTACTCTGAAAGGCTTTTGAAGTGAGCTGGATGAAACACACACACACACACACACACAGTGGATTTGAAACAAAGTCGCAGCAGGGTTCTGTTCTGGATTCAGGAAAAAAAAGTATCCTGAAGGAAATGAATGCACAGTAAGTCTAACTTCGCTTTATTCCCCCTAATACACTGATTCATGTGTTTAATGTCTACAGCGTTTCTTTATTCTACGTGTTGATGCTCGAGACTTCTTTCAAGTCGGGAAAAAAAAACAGCTTCTTCATCGTTTGTAAATAAACATCTCGTCTTTTAAACATGTTAAACACGCGGTGATGTGAAACCTGAGTGTTTTTCTGAAGGTTTATCTGACAGTCCGTGCAGTGAGCAGGAGGTTTGAGGTTCTTCCTCTGACACACAGCCGTTGATTTCAGGGTGAAACTGTGATTCGGCAGAACCGCCGCCGCTTTTGTTTACCGCCTCAGTGGGAGTTTAGAGGCTCAGACACTCAGCGTGGAATAAAGGAGAGTAAATGTTTCCACACCTCAGCACCGGGGGTTATAGGTTGGAGAGTGAATAAAAAGGGGGTGTCGGATTTTAACACGTCTAGATCAAGCCCCTGTCTGGTTAGAGTCTTAAGTTGGGTTTTAGTCCCTGGGTTGGTGAAGTTTCACGTTGTGCTTTAGTACTTGGTTTGTTAAAGTCCCATATTAGGAATGAGCCCCTAGTTTGGTGAATTTGGTGGGCACAAGTGATTACTTTGGTGAAGTCTCATGTTGGACACAAGATCTGATTTCGGTAAAGTCCCATGTTGGGCACATGTGATTAATTTGGTGAAGTCCCATGTTGGGCACAAGCCCTTAGTTTGCTCACTTCCCATGTTGGGCACGAACGATTACTTTGGTGAAGTCCCATGTTGGGCACGAGCTCTTTTTAAGTTTTAAATTCTATGTACTATAAGGCATTTATATACATTTAGGCATTTGGTAGACGCTCTTATCCAGGGCGACTTACAAAAAGTGCAATGAAACTGACATCACTGGATAGGTACTGTAGTTTACTAATGCTGGACATTAGTTTCATTATTGCCGTTATTAATTGGTGCCCCATTAGTAATTAAAGTCTCATGATGGATATTAGACTTTGGTTTGGCAAAGTTCCATGTTGGACAGAAGCTTTTGGTTAGTCAAAGTTCCATATAGGACTTGGGTTAGGGTTAGCATTAGCTTGATAGGTGGTGTCCACTATTGGACATAATCTTCTGACTGACCAAAGTAGGACAGAAGCCCCTGATTGCAGAGAGCACTTTATAGTTTTATAGCACATTATAGTCAAGGTCCCCAAGTAGGGTAGAAACCTCTGGATGCACAAAACCCCTTGTAGGTAAAAGTCCCATATTGGACAGAAACCCTGGGTTAGACAGAAACCCTTGGTTGGCAAAGGCATTTTTTAAGGAAGTGTCTCCTATGCAGAACCCCTTTGTTAGTCCTCAAGTTGGACAGAAGCCCAGTATCCCTTAACTGAGGAATGTCCTACAGTATGTTATGCAAAAAGGTGGACCTTATTTCAGATGCTTCTGTTAGCTGAAGTAGTTAAACTTTGTACCACTCAGCAAGATATGTGCTGGTCTATTCTACTCATGCTAACAAAAGCTCTTACAGCTTCGCCAGTTACAGTAAAATCTGTTAGAGTAAACAATCCTGTGTAAACTTTATTTTATCTTCACTGCATCATTTCAAGCACTTTTATTTGAGAAGCCTGCAGCTCCCTCGGGTAATCTTCAGCTCTTATAAGAGATGAGTCAAGAGCAGAGAAGGCGAGTAAACAAGATGTTTGGAGGTCTCATGTCTTCAAGTCTCATGATTCCAAATCTGTTGAATACATTTTTATGGTTAAAGCAGTGATTGAAAGATGACATGTGAGAGCAGATCAGCAGATAATAGATTTGACCTGCAATAGTGTTTGCAACATTCAGTTTACAGTGATGTAAAGCTTTTGTTCCTCCATGGAGGTGCATTGTTTTGAAATTTCCCCTGTACTTCTGTCTTTGTATGTGTGTGTGTGTTATGAATAATAACACAATAGCGCGACATCCTGTGCTGAAAGGGGATTCGTGATATAATGTTTTGATGACATAAGCACCCAGAGAATCAGTGCAATTTCTCATGGGTTAAGATCGCACATGCGTAATTTCATGAGGAATAATTGATTGTGGCTATGGTATATTTTATATATGTTAGGGATGCGGGAAAAAAATGCTTTGTGCATGTACCATGCTTCCTTTGTGTGCCAATGTGTTGCCATGCTGACTCCAAATTTTTCAACTTGCACAAATACACAGTACCTATTTTCTACATTACAAAACAATACTGTTTTTTTTTTAAACTATGAAACAACACATATGGCATTAGTCAATTAAGTAATAACAGCAACAGCCAGTTGTTATTTTAAGACATAAAGATCAGCTGTCCTGGAATAGGTCTTGTAAGAACAGTATTATCAAGTGCATTTGCAAATCCCATCAAGCACCGCGATGAAACTGGCTCTTTTACACGAATTAGAAGGTGTGTCCAAACGTTTGACTGGTAGCGCATGTTTTCATTTGAGGTGGTAAAAATGTTGCAGTTCCCCTGTAATCCTACAGGTGGCGCATGCTAAACTGTTCACACATTGGCTGTGTCGCTTGACTTGAATTCTTTGCTAATGTTTGTTTAGAATTGTAACAAAATCTAAATAATAATATTGAATCAGGATATTTATAAAATCTTGATACTAACAGAATCGCAATACAGATCGAATCGGCGCAGAGGTATCGTGATAATATCGTATCGGGTTATCCTGGATGATTCCGATCTCTAATAGATATTATGTGAGATATTACATGAGAATGCTTTATCCCAGTGCTTTAAGATAATCCTATGATGTTTATTATTATTATTGATATTAAAATACAACGAAGAACCGAGTGATTTATTTATTTATTTATTTTTGGTTTAATAGTTTCTAAAAACTAGTTAATGCTGAAAAGGATTAAAATATTGAGTGCATTGTAATATTTACTCATCAGTTTCCAAACAGCATTTGTAATTGTTATCAATATCTGAAATATCTCAGAATAGTGTATCGTGGCTTTATTTATCACAATATCAACATTATATCATTGTATTGCTCATCTCTACTGAGTCATGACACAAACTTCCTGTAAAATTTCTGATGTTAACAGGCTAGGCTTTTTACAAACTACCCTACATGAGTTACGTCTTACCTTCAGCAATGTGTTGAAATGTTTGTGGAAAGCTCTAAACAGCACCGGGTCATTTTTTCCTGAACTGGCGAAAATATTATAGTGACCTAGTGTTAGACCAAACCATCACACCCACATTGACAGAAACCGAGCGCCAGTTGTTTTCCAGCTTTCAGTGGATCTTGTAAACATCCACTGAAAAAAAAAAAAGACAAATCATCTTTCTCTTCCTCTGTTTGCTCTCGCTTCGGTGGCGTAGCTTTATTCTTTCCTTTTGGCCACATTTAAAGGTGTTGAAGATTCTGCGGTGCAAATCGGATCATGGGTTTAAACTGTATAATGAAAAGACACAAAGTAAAACTGTCAAAGCTTTCTATAACGAGATGTTTAGTTAATATTTCCGGAAGGAGTCTCCAGTTTCAGCAGCTCGGCTCACCGTACACGATACGTAGACCCTATACATCTCATGCAGCTTGTCTCTGGGGTTTACATGTCATGGAGTTTACATGTTCTCCCCGTGCTTGGTGGGTTTCCTCCAGGTACTCCGGTTTCCTCCCACAGGGTAATTGGCGTTTACAAATTGCGTGTGTGTGAGTGTACTGTGTGTGTGTGTGTGTGTGCCCTGCGATGACTTGATGACTTGAGCTTTGTTTCAAATCAGTGGAATGAATATCTGTACACATCAAAGCCCAGGTGTTTTTGAAGTACGTACTTTGTAGACGTTGATAAGGCTCTGGATGGGGATCTACGTCAGCAAGGCTGATTTTTCTTCAAAACTCTGAATGCCTAATCGCAAAGCCTGAAAGCAGTCTGGTTTCGAGTAAATTACCCAAAATGCACTTGTTGGCAGCAGTTGAGGCTGAGTCAGCGTAGCAGCATGCACCCAGACATCATGCTTTCATCTCGTTTCTTAAAAACAAAGCTCTCGGGGTGGAAATCCAGCCACGTTACAGGTTTAAATAAAGAAATAAATGTATGTGTACATTCCATATATCTAAGAATGACCTGTCCCGACTTGTAGCGAATAGTTTCTTTTTAGAAGTCTTTAGTAACCATGTCGTCACGATCAAGAATGCAACAAAGTGTGAAAAGAGACAGACGTAACAGCTGCACTCGCCTGTTTGGATATCCTGCATAAGATGCTCCATTCATCGGGCTTTTTACGAGCTGTAACAGGCACTTCCTCCCTCAATGCTCCGGGGGATTACATCTGGCCAGATGTGTGGCTTCATCATATTGACATTGCGATCAGTTTGCTTTGCCTCTGCATTATATTACAATCTATTCAGTTCACAAAGACGCACACACACACGCACACACTTCCAGTACGGGCTTGAAGACTCTCGGAAATGCACGTTGCTTTTTTCAATAACAAATCTAATTGAAACAAAGTCTTTTATCCGTGGTAGGAGGCCCTGGTTTATAAAGATAAAAGATAAAAAAAAGAAAGAATTCGGCGCATCCCGTATTTAGCTCTTTCGCCCGTAAGGAGCCGTGGCAGCTTTTTCACCGAACCGATCATTCGCTACAACAACAAAAAAAACCCCAGCTGATATTATAAATAGATATATAGCTTTTAAATGATGCCTTGTGCTGCCTTTTGGTGAAGTCCTTCCCAGAAAGAATGCCACAGGGGATCTTGACTGATGCTCTGTAATGATACGCTACTATACCGATGTTCCCACATACACCCCTCTTTTTTTTTTTTTCTTTTTCATTTTGCATTGACATGTCGAAATAATATATAGTTTAAAGTTAAGTATTGTTTGTGTTTCTTTCGTGGAGGCGTTGCGCTGAATTGCTGCGCATCTGACGTGGAAGCACAATGCAGCGTTTTAAAACAATGGAGGTCACTGGTTTCCTTTGTGTGCGACTTCGGGATGAGATTGAACCAGTTTCTTATTCTTATTCTTTTATTTAATAGGTTTTTTTTTTTTTTTTTTTCAATTTGATTAACGTAAATGGTATCCTGCGGGAAGGCAGTTTTCCAAAAGATGCTGTGGTCGTAAATTAAACAGAAAGTTACTTAGATAAAAGAGAGAAATGAGCTGCATGTAGCTCTCTCTCTCTCTCTCTCTCTCTCTCTCTCTCTCTTTCTTTATACCCTGCCTGGTGAAAAAAGTCGTATATTTTAGGATTTCATTCCATCAGTAGTGTGGGATTAGCCATTTTCTTTAGCCTACCCTAATTTTGAACTGGGTCATAAATAATGGAACATACTAACAAAATTACGAACATAAGGATTTCCTTTAAAAGTTGGATGAAAATCCTTTGCTGTCAGTGATTCTGGAGTCATATGGAATCACACCCGTATCCATGAATGTCTGGAATCCGTGCACATGTCTAAATACTGAGTTTTCCTTCCTTCATATGCTTTGCCAGGCCTTTACTGCAGCTGCCTTCGGTCTTGTCTTCAGTAAGTGAAAGGCAGGCTCTATGCCTATGGATTGAGATCAGGTGCGTGACTCGGCCAGTGATGAATATCCCATTTCTTTGCCTTGGGTAGCTTTAAATGTATGTTTTGAGTCATTATCCGTCTGCAATATAAAGCAGTTTTGCAGAATCTGAGCAGACGGTATAGCCCTGTACGCTTCTCAATTCATCTTGTTACTTTTATCAGCAGTCAGGTCATCCATAAACACCAGTGACCCGGTTCCACTGGCAGCACACACGCTTATGCCATAACACTGCCTCCATCATGTTTAGCAGATGATGTGGTTCTGTATGCTTTGGCTCATGAGCTGTTCCTTTCTTTCTCAATATTTTTCTCTTTCCATCATTCTGGTCCAAGTTAATTTTGGTTTCACAAGGCCAAAGAATCTGGCTAAGTCTAATCTGGCTTTTTTGTTCTTGAACGTTGCCAGCTGTTTGCACCTTGTAATGAAGTATTTACTTCATAAAGCCGTCTCTTGACTTTAAACGTTGCCAATGATAATGACACACCTACTGTACCCCCTCAAGAATTTTCTTGATTTGGTTGAAAGGGTTCTTCTTCTTCACCATGGACAGACTTTTTGTGGACATCCATACAAATAATCCTTTAAAACGCTTACCTTTTTAATGTAATCCCAAAAAACTCTTGCACTGTTGGTCAGTCTCAATCTCAGATGATCATTTAGCACATTGTCGTTGATGCACTATGGCTTTGGCCTCCTTTATCATGGCCTCAATAGTGCAGATAATCTATTTCATATCAGACAACAACCTATGTCTACCTCTTGTATATAATAACACCGCTTCCATTATCACTGGGCAGTTTCCTCTGGGACTTTGTAGATATTGTCAATACATGGGGGCTTCGAAGTGGCTTATTGGAAGTGCGTTAGCCCCATCATCTCAGAAGATGCTACAGCCACTTGTACTGTAGCTGGGACGCTAGAGAGCAGATTGTCTGTGTTCAGTTAGTGGGGATGGTTGGCTTACAGTATGTGCACTCTCATATTGATCATAGCGGTACTAGCTAATCATGCGTGTCTTGAGCTCAGCAAGTGGAAGAGGGCGGATAGTGCCCAGGAAGGCCTTCCTGGTTGGTAGACGTAGCTGATGGGGAAGTGTCCTAACTAGACAGGTGGAAATTGGATTAGGAAAAACAAAATTAGGAAAAATATTTCTGGGAAAAAATAAAATGGAAATTCATTCAATAGTTTCTATGACACCTGTACATGGTTGCGGGGACCCAGGAGACTAAGGACAGAAGGTAAGAAGGTACTCCCTGGACATTTTGGGCGCCAATCAACCTGCATGTCTTTGGACTGTAGGAGGAAACCGGAGAACCCGGAGGAAACCCACCAAACATGGGGAGAACATGCAAGAACATGCACATTGAGTCGACGCGGGAATCGAACCCTTGACCCTAGAGGTGAAGTCTAAAATAAAAAATAAATAAATTAATAAATAAATCAAATAATTACAAACCAACTGGATGTTGAAATGATGTTAAAATGTGGTCTTTAAAAGTCTAAAATGTCTGTTTTATTATTTGTTTTGTTTAAACAAAACAAAAACAACAAACAAACAAACAAAAAAACCAAAAAGTATATATATATATTTTTAATAAATACAAATGTAAACAACAAAAAAAAACAACCCCCCCCCCAAAAAAACTATATTAATATTAATAAAAAACATTAAAAAAAAACTATTAATAGTTTTTAACATTAATAATTATATTTATTTGTCTATAACATTAATTTTTTTTAATGCTTCACAGTTCTATCATGATACATATCATGTAACGTAGAAACGGCTTAGAGAATCAATATTATATTTTTTTGCTATTCTTCCCACCTTCCAGGTTTTGTGTGTCAAATACTGAATTTGATTAAATAAGAAATTAAAAACTTATTAAAAAAAATAATAATCATAATTCACTTGCAAATCTCAAGTCAGAATGTCTCTGAAATCACGACTCCATGGACACACACACACACACACACACACACACACACACACACACACACACACACACACACACACACACACACATCACACATACAGAAAACCACTTGCTAGTGTGAACGCGGAGTACCCCGTACCCTTGTAACTCGAGTGAATGAAGCGCCGCTGTGTCGGTCCCGTTAATGTCTTTGTCGTATTGTCTTTTTCTCAATGCGTCTTTATAAGGCTGACGCATGCAGCTTCACATCTGAAGAGCCGTACTCCGCCTGAAGAGCTTTAAAGAGGGGGACGTATTTTCACACAATTCTTTGAACAACATAAATAAAGTTTAAGATAGCTGTTCTTTTCTGTTGCAGCTTGTGCGCTTCGCACCCTGAGTAGAGCATCATTTACATATGAGAAGGCAGCATAAGTGGCCTGCATTGTCTCTGCGCTTAAGAACCCGGAGCCGTGAATGAGGGTTTCTTTTCTCCGACACGTCCTTTGCTCTTATCCCAGGAGCCCCCCGCGGTTCTCACAAACGCAACTGGAAATGGCTCTCTGTCCCCCTCCCCCATTCTTTTCATTATACTCACATGATCCACATGTAAGACTCTTCACCTCTTCTTCGCCTCGCACCGCAAACCGTTTCCTATAGTGATGACACACACATGCATATACATAACCGTTTCATACTTTCAACAAACAAACAAAAAAAAAAAGGCACAATAATCGTTTCCTTGGTTCATTTTCTTGATGAAGTGCATTTGAGGGACGCGGCCAACTGGAAAGCGTTCAGGACACCCTTTCCTCCTTTGTTTTGTCAGAACCGTATTTCTTTTATTTATTGTAATAAATCAGTTTTTATTAGTGTTTCGGGAAGCTGAGAGAGATGCTGTGCATACACCTGGTTCTTTAGTTGTGTAAATTGCACAGATGTTGGCTATAGAAGGCACAAAGGGGGATGCTTTCCTCAACAAAACCATCAGTGATTCATGAGCACGGAAGCACAAAAGACGCTCAATATCTGGAGCTGAACAACACCTGAGATTCCCCTCCCACATTCAAACCCATCATCATCATCATCGTGAGCGACAGGTAGCTTCAGAGTCGTGTGTGTTGTTTTTTTTTCATTGGTAAGACGACACTGTATAACTTAGTGATCTAAAAGGGTTACTGTCCCAACTCTACAGGAAAAACTGTACTAAAACCCTAGTGCTTGGATACCGTCATGGTAGGAAGTACGATGCTTCACATCTGAAACGCTGGCCTCCCATGAACTCCTTTAATGGCTCAAAGATGTGAAAATTACTTGGAGTGAGGTCTGAAAGATGACGACACGCTCACTGACGACACGCTCGCTCATCGTCTATATCGCTTTATCCTGTGTAAAGGGTCGGAGTCTATCCCAGGAGACCTAGGGTTCGAGGCGTGGTACACCCTGGATAGGGAGCCAATCCATCACAGGGCACACACTATGGGCGATTTGGGAACACCAGTTAGCTTAATCTGTATGTCTTTGGACTGTGGGAGGAAACCCACCAAGCACTGGGCGAACATGCAAACTCCATGCACACACAGCCGGGAATCGAACCTGGCCGGTGATCGAACACTGACCATTTATTAAATCCCAGTGCTGACTAATTCCTCAATGCGGTTAAATTCAAGTAGAGCATTTTCAGCTGAATTTGTAGTCATTATGTGTGTGCTGAGGATGTCCCCCTCCTTGTGTCCTGAGTTTCCTAGGATTAACTCCAGACCCATGTGACCCTGCATAGGATATGAACATATATATTGTTCTCCCCAAAAAACGGTCAATGATTTCGGATCCCATTTCCCAGTTGTATTTTAAATCTTAAGGTCTTAATGAAATAAGACTTATTGTTTTTCGATTTAAAATCCTCCTCATGTTCTTTTTCTGTATAAAGTGGACATCTTAAAAGCTTCTTTGTGAATCCGCCAGTGTAGTAAGGTCCTCGTTTGATACGTATGAACAGCTCTTGTGTGGGAGT
Source organism: Platyallabes tihoni (assembly GCA_030068045.1). Taxonomy (NCBI): domain Eukaryota; kingdom Metazoa; phylum Chordata; class Actinopteri; order Siluriformes; family Clariidae; genus Platyallabes; species Platyallabes tihoni. Next base: position 15,812,893 of record JAQQZS010000014.1, on the reverse strand, counting down.
CCATTAAAGTCAAATCCATTTAAAGTGTGTCTCGTGGTTTCGGGAATGAAGACTGTGTGTGTGAAATGTGGCGTTTAGGAACGGCTGAAAACGGCTGCGACGTGGCCATATATGTCGCCGTGCAGGAGGAAGGGGGTGGACGTCGCCGCTGAACTGGAAACAAAGCATGTCTCAATTTACGCTGGCCGTGCACACACGCACGCACACACACACATGCACTGCTCTCGTTCGGATATCCTGAGTGCCGCATGGATATGTCATCCGGCCGGTTGATAAAGTCCCGCCCTCCCAGTGCTGTCGAGCAGACTCAAAGTCAGAGCGAGGCTGGAATACAGCTTAGATGAGAATATAAATACAAATATAAATCAATAAAATTTACGATGCAAATATAAATTTTTCAGTATTGTCTAATGCAGAACTGTAGTATGTTGTAGACACCAGTGATTGGCACATGTGGCCAGACGTCTGCTTCAGTACTTCTGTATGGATGCAAGGCTGTTTTTGTTATTTTTATTTATCTATTTCTTTATTTTTAATTATAATTTTAATTCCATGCACGAGATTAACATGCCATGAGCAGATTGGCCTCATTTTCTGCCAGCGCCATCTGTGCATGCCTTAGCATTAGCAGCTCATGGCTAGGGCTTTCCTCTGACCTAATATCCCATCTGGCGACATGCCAGGTCTGTCAGCCTAATTATACGTACATGTACAGTACACTTCCAGTCAAAAGTTTGGACACCCGTTCGAATTCTTCTAATGTTCTTTCCTGATTTTGAAATCTTTCTACGTTGCAGAATCCAAGAGAAGACGCTTCTCACAGTTCAACAATGCTGGGAGTGGTTTGAATGTTTTTGGAGAGCGTTTTATGCAAGATAAGGACGTTTACACTCTTTCACCGCTGTTGAATTTACATTTACATTTACAGCACTTGAAAGACGCCCGTATCCTTGGTGACTTACGTTGTTATCTCATTATACATCAGAGCAGATGAGTGTTAAGATCCTTGCTTACAGTGGCAACTTAGTGGTGCTGGGGGTTTGAACCTAGGACCTTCTGATCAGTTGTCCAACACCTTAACCGCTGCGCCACCCCTAGCCCAAGTCACTCGAGGTGCGCGTCACTTAACATCCTTGATATGTTTTGTGAAATAGGACATTGTGCGATTTGGAGATTGTTTGAACACCATGTTATATACTTAACAGAACTACCCATAGGAGGACACTATGGTGTAAGCACTGGGAGTGGTGGCTTAGCCGGATAAGGCTATACATTGTTGATTTGGCGATCTGAGCATCCAGGTTCGAGCTCTGCTGACGGTTGGTTTCCACACCCCATAATACTCATGCCACTACATGCAGCGCCGGTCACAAACCCGGATAAAATGGGAGGGTTGTATCAGGAAGGGCATCCGGCGTAAAACCTGTGCCAAGTTGTTATATAACAACTGTGTTATATAATGTGTAATATAATATACTATGTGTAAATGAGATGTGAAATGCATGAGTTGTATGTGTGAGAGATGATGTTGCATTCACCTACTTTGGTTTTATACCGAAGTACCGAAGTAAAACTTAAACTGGTAGAGGAGGAGGAGGAGGCTGACGATGCTTTAAACTAAAGTTTTTGAATTGTTTATAATAGTTTGTCATGATCTTCAATCATCTTTGTAATTAAAAAAGTGCATTAATTCATGTGCACCAAAACTCAAGACTTTTTTTCTTGATGTTTTTTGTTTTTGTTTAACTTATTAATAGTACTAAATGCATTTATTTTTAAATGCATCAGTTTATAAATTGTGCCAAAACCCTTGGGAGATGGATATATAGCGTTTTGAAAAATCACGCATAATTCACGCTTGTATAACCCAAAAAAGTTCTGACAAAATATTTTCATATTTGTGTTTTTTAACATCAAAGAAAACATGCACAAAATATTCTCAATAAGTTTGCAATACTCGTTTTTCATTTATTTTTTCTCAAAACTGAACTAATGGATTTATCTTGTTTTGCCGTCAAACCATACGTATTGTTTTAAGTTCATGAATAAAAGACAGTGCTAAAGGATGCTGACCGGAGTTACGCTTTGCTCTGGACAAATGACTAAATCCATTAGCTAGATCGAGGCACCAGTTTGCTGTATTTTATTTTCCTGTAATAGACTAGGCTTAAAAATGGTGTCTAGTCTGTGTTCCATTATAGTGGATAACTCGTGCATAGTCATTATGATTCTCTAATACATTGTGTTTGTACACATCTTTCACAAAAATAGTCCGAGAGAACGGTTTAGCTTTGTGCATTCATGTCCACGTAATCTACAGTATCTTGTGCACTTTCGCATCGCATCCACTTCTTTCTGTCTACTGCAAGACTAATGACGTGCTGAGGATTTCTCTTCTCAGCTGTCCCAACAATAAAACCTGTTACCTGTATAATTAGACATTTATCAGATCAAAAAACGGAGACGGAATCAGAGATGGAGCCAACCCATAATGACCCATCATTTGCCTCGGCAGCAGGGCAGAACCCCGTGGAGCTGCGGCGGGGGCCCCTTCAAAGCGTCCCTGCTCATGCTCTCTGTGATTAGTGGGGATTTGTAGAGACCTGCTTTAGAAAAGTCTAAGTAAACTCTTTCTCCCGCATTTGGCTTCCAAGTTTGTTATTTGCCAGTCTGCGTTCCTAACCGCTGCATTGAGATTGATTTTCTGTGTTGAAGACGGCACTGCTAGGTTTCTGCGCCATGGGTTTGTCTTACTCTTTGAATCCCGGGCTTCTTACGTCCTGGAATGTGCTGAGATTATGGCATCAGTCTTTATTTTTAGCTTCCATTATGTCACTACTCTGGACTACATAAAGGAACGGTAACAGGAAAAGTATTTATTCTGAAATTGAATCTTTGTGTACAAGGGAAAGCTCTAGCATTGTTTTTCCTCCAGTCTAACAGACAGAAGTTGATGTCTCTAACAGAGGTCCCGGATGCCTGTTTCTTAAATTTGGTCCATGCACATGTTGCTTTAGTTTATTTAAAGACGCAGAGCCTCTTGTCAAGTCAACACGCATGTGGAACACCGATAAGGATAAGACATGCTTGAGCTTTGGTTGTTGGGGAACGTTTTTTGTTGGAAACATCCTTTGTCGCTTCGGATGTGTGATGCTCAAGGAAGTCTGTCAGATTTTAGATATAAAAGCCGGTCAGCTACTTGGAGAAGGGGTCAAGTGGTTACAGTTACTGCTTATTGGAATGGAGTTCCTTTGCAGCCATTGCCTGTTTGTAAACAGATTTAATGTCAGAGACCAGAGGAAACAGTAAACCAGCCTCCAGACTCACCAGCTAGACGTGTATATCGGTTTTTCTTAGTTTGAGAAAACATTATGTCAGGGATAATGAATGGCATGTTTAGCATTGTTTAAAGTGCACCAGGATGTGACAGCAGAAGGCTGTTAAACAGGAATAGGGGGAATTAGGGTAAAGCCTGTTCTAACACAAAGGCTTAGTGTGTCATTTGGACATCCATCCATCCACCCATTCATCCATTCATCCAGATAGATGGTCTACTTGTTTGCAATGCATTTTTCTGAGAGTATCTAATGGTTTAAACGCTTATTATTAAAAGGAATTTATTGTTCTATCCGACTATGTATCCGTCCATTCGCCCATCCATCCACGTATTCATCCATTCAGATGGATAGATAGTGCAGATCTATCCATCTTTCCATCTATCTACTGTATCTGCTGGTTTGCAGATAGTTTGCAGGTTTATATTAACATTTTCTTAGCAGTATCTAATTATTTAAATGCTTATTGGAAATCATCGGATCGTTCGTCCAATGGACTGTTTCCTTTAGGTTGCTGGTGCTAGGGTTTTATACGTGTAGAAATGAAAGGTCCTCACAAAGATAGTAAAAAAATGAAATGGGATTTAGTCTAATAATTTGCATTAACACATTTATACTGGTGGTATCTATTTATTTTATGCTTAATGGAAATAATTGGACCAGTTTGTAGTTTAGAAAATCTTGTAGTTCAGGTTTTTGAAAAGGCGTTATTGTCCAATGCAGAATAAACTAATATTTTTTGTATTAATGTCTAATATTGCAGAATAAACACTTTTCAGTGAAGCATTTGTACGTACTGTTGTGTTCAGTATGTTGTACTGTAAGCAGTGAGCTGTAACCTACCACTGATGTGCTATGTCCTTCATTTAGATGTTTTTCAACGAGCTAACATTTTATTATTTAGTTTAATATCCAGCTTAAAGGCATGTAGAAGTGTTTGATAATAACCAAAGTGCATCTGTGAGTTGTGTGGATGTGGTTTTCTAGAGCACAAATGCATGTTATTTTGAGAACATACCCAAAGTAGCAATTTGATTGTGGTCAGGGCGAAGAGTGCGTAGTTAAAGTATGTCAGAAATGTGGTTTGCAGATCTATCATCCCAAAGAAAAAGAAAAAAAGTTTAATTTGCACCATTGTAACATCTGGCCAGTGGTTTGGCAGTTGGTATCTATACAGCTCATTACAGTGTTATGGATGACCTTTTATTCAGACTAATACCAGTGCTTTTGTCTCCTCTGTAGGTGAGCGAATGTGGCGCCTGGAAGTCAGGATCTAAGCTCCACAGTGGAAGTGATGCAGAAATTCCTGCTTTTACTGGGCTGGAAATTGGATTTGGAATGACCCAAGGAGGCCAGTTAACGTGACACATTCTCTGGTTACCCCTCGTAGTCTGAAAAGCCCTATTCCCTCTCTGTCTTAATTTTCCTGGATGACATCATGGTCTTTGGTAGGCCAAATGTAACATTAAGGGACGTCGGTGCTGTCGTTCTGAAGTCCGAGGGGCGCCTGTATCAGATGGAGACCAGCACCAACGTTCTGCTTATTTGACCCCAGTTTTGTATGAATAATCCCAGAGTCGAAGACCATTAGACCCACCATGCAGGGAAGGCCCAGGCAGGCCCAGGAGCAGCAGCAGCAGCAGCCAGGATGCCCATCACCCAGGAAAACGCACTGAGTCACCTAACTCTCCTGGAGAGCTGGCTGAAGCTGAACCAGGACGATGAGTTTGAGAAGAAAGCAGGCGGCGCCACGCCGTGTCAGGCTGCAGTCCGCAAGCTGGTAGAGTACATCCAGCTGAACTTTATGGATTGCGAGAGCTACCAGTGCAATGGCAGCACGCTTAAGGACGAAGCGGATGTGGAGGTGCGGGCGGTCTGTTTAAGCAAAGCTGAAGGAGATGGGCCTGAGTTTGGGCTCAGCTTCGGGAACATCCCCATCTTTGGGGATCCCGAAGGGAAGAAGAAGGTGCGGCGCCGGCGCCGCAAGAGTGATAAGGGCCCCGTGTTGGACGTAGGCTGCATCTGGGTGACGGAGGTGAAGAAGAAGAGCCCCGCAGCGCGATGTGGAGACATTAAGTTGCGGGATGAGCTCTTGTCTCTCAACGGCCAGCTGATGGTTGGAGTGGACGTCACCGGAGCCAGGTAGAGTTATTCTTTTATATGAGCTAGAAACCGGGCTTTCACACAAAGCGATGAGCCACATGAAGGCGTGAGTTACTGTCATGATATATCGGATCAGGATGTTTTGAAACCAGTATATCCAAAACCTCATTGTAATAATGTGAGTAATAATATATATGCAGTAATGTATTTTTTTTTGCTCCATAATGTGAAGACACATAAGGATCAATATCCCTCGACTTGGATCGTCAAAGTTTTCTTCTATTAAACCATTCATGGGAATTTGATCAAACCTTTAAAGAATCTTCATTAGGAAGCATGGATTAGTTTAAGTTTCAGCCATTATTCGTCAAATATACATTACTGCACAGTGAAATAATTTATTCTTCACACATCCTAGATATGTTAGAGCCATTATACGGCGCCCCTGGAGCAGACAGGGTTAAGGGCCTTGCTCAAGGGCCCAACGGTGGCAACTGGAGCTCGAGTCGCCGACTTTCCGATCAGTAACTCAGAGCCTTAACACAAAGCAAGCTATTTAATTTTTATCAAACATTCACAGAACTGTATAAGGAAGCATGGATGTGCATTAGCTATTTAATTTCTATGAGTAGCACATGCAGTGTGCAGACGACACATCTTTGGAAGACTCGTAAATTTTCTCTTTATGGTAGGGTTTGGTTGCTAAGCAACATACAATAATGGACAAAAGGTATAAGATGTATTCTTTGAGCAGAATGGTCTCTTTGGGTTAAATCCTGTGCGTTAATACAGAATTTAATCACTGTGATACAGTTACAGGTGTGTGTATGTTTGTATGCTTGTGTGTACGGCTTCAAACGCGGCTCAGCCAGTCGAATATTAGATTTAGATTATTTTAATTAGAATTTATTGACTTTTGTGGATCCTGTAATCACATGATCTGCCTGTGCTCCTTTACTCTTGACATCTCCTCCCTTCCCTTATACAAGACTTTTCATTTTTCGCTCTGACTTTTTGGCTACCGACCCATAATGCATACATAATTCTGTGTATATAAATTTGAAACAAGGTTGTGTAAGTCTTATTCTCCTTAATTTGAGGAGGGGGGGGCGGATTTCAGCCACTGAAATCCTCCTCCAGCGCAAGTCGCATGCAAAAAAATCAGATCTGTATCTGATTTAAGACCACACATGGAAGTCGCCCAAAGCAGAATTGAAAAGTTCATATTGCAAGCGGTTTGAAATTGTTCATATTGGCATGAAATAATCAGATCTGAGTCACATATGAGCCAAAAAAAAAAAAAATCAGATCTCTAGGCCACTTTAGCCTGCAGTGTGAACGTAGCCTTTTATTTTTACATATTACTCGGTTGAACTTACTGTAATAACTTATCCAAAACACCAAGTGATCTGGAGCGATATTGAGCGTTGCTATATCAAGTAGAGTGATCTTTACACACATTAATCCTGGTTCATTCAGCAGGAATGGGGTTTGTATCATGCCTTTTCGTTTTTTTTTAGCTTTGTCTAGCCAGTAGCACTTTTGGAAAAGTTTTTTTATTTTTATTTTTTTTTTATACATTGGAGCACGCCAGTGTCTAGGAAAAGCAAACGTTTTTGATGAAATTCCACATTAAATGTGGTTTCTCTTCATCCAGGCAAAAAATGTAGTTTGTCAGAAAAGGTTTGTGAGTTGTTTTGAATGATTTCACTTGTAACAGCTTTTCAACTAGGATTTCATCTTAAAGCCAGAAAGTATAAATACAGTCTTGGAGAACAAGGTAAACTTAACTGAAGGTGATGGGTTTGAATTATAATATAATCAAATGGAAAGGTCCTCAATGTTTATCTTCAGTAGAATCGATTTCGTTGCGTATCCCACTCTTACATCCAGATGAAACGAAGTATGCAGCATGCACAGTTTCCCAGAGCAGTTGGGGGATAAGTGGCTTAATAAGGGCTTTAATAAGAGGCTTAACGGTGCATTTATTCCCTACAAAACACTGGTTTTAAGATTGTCACGCTTAAGAACATTTGGTGTGGAGAAAATAACGTTTTCCCGTAATGTGTGAAACAATTGGAGAAGATGTGGTCCGTGGAGAAAATTTCAAACATCTTTATAGTTCGTGCATATAGACTTTCCTTCTCAAATCGGAGAGTAGGGGCTTTCCAAATCCAGAGACTTCATGACGCCATCGATTTACACAGGAGCTCTTGAACCAGCAATGTGCATTTGTGAATCACTCCCGAACACAATTATGGATCTGGTCCACAGACTCCTTGTCTAAGAACTAGACAAATCCTCAGTGACGTTACCCAGAGGTTATCAGAAGAATGGTTTTGAAGCTCAACTGTTGGTCATCACCATATTGGCAGGAGCTGACTCCGCCTTAGTCGCCTTAGGACCTTGGTCAACCCATAAATAGGCAAATGGGCGGAACAAAAAGCACCTGGCCGTTGGTTGGAACGCACCCATTTTCCTCAGTTACCAAAGATTTGCATTTGATTAAACTCCGTTATCCATACCCTACACACCATTCTGTGTCAACTCTTGCATTTCTTTTACTAAGTTAGACTACAACAGTTTTAGTTAGCTGGTTAGCTAAAAGATGCATAGCAGTAAGTGACGAGTTACATAAAAAAACACCCCTATGAAGTTGTCATGGATGGGAAATAAAGATTTGAAGACAAAAACTTTTTTTTTTGTGCCAGACTGTAAACGTGTTTATTTGAGTTATGGTTGAGCATTTTAACATGGGGGTCTATTTGGATTGACTCACTTTTGGAGAGCGCCCCTAGTGGTCACTAGCATGTTTTGGTGCATTCGCATTGGACTCGTTTTTCAGAACCGGAGGTTACCCTCTTAAAATGTTAATTTGCTTGAAGTTTCTGTGGTTTAGCTTTTTTATTGATTATAGCCCATATGGTTAGCTAGTTTGGATAGATTCCTAGAAAGTAGAGAAACCATTTCTTATGGGAAACACTGTAATGTTGGGTTCGACAATGGAACCTGTTGAAAGGATTTTACATTTCTTCTTTTCCTAACATTATATGATTTAAATTTTTTATCGTAGGCTTCTGAGCTCTGGACTACAAACTTCTGAGGTCCTTCATTTTTATTGGTTCGGGTGCATGTCTGCAGTATCCTCTTTTCAGGAGGTTTGTATTTCTATTACATCATCCTACAGTGCGTTGGGGCTTTTTAATTATTTAAAATACCAGTTCTTTTAGGGCTACATTCAGTTCACTAGTCTTAAAACATTTTACACACCAACTGTTCAGTCATCTATAAAATTCCAAAGCTTTTACAAACGTGTTCCCATGACTGTATGGATTTAGAACAGAACTACTGATCTGTCCCATCCGTCCTTCCTCATCGGTCTGAGATACCCACTGTGGATGAATTTATGGGAACAATATGGGAACTGGCATAGATTGCTAACTGGCAGCCATAATGCTGTGCCCATTTATTGTAAGCCTAATTGGTTCCTTTGGCAAACTAAACAGCCACAGGAATTATAAAATGGTCAGTCGTAGACGGTGGTGGGCCGTGCATGTGAGGTCTGTATAGTCTACTAAGAAAACTGTTTTAAATTGACTTTGTTATTGATGTTACAGTGCGACATCATACGCTACATGAGCGTTACACAAAAACGTGTTGTGAACATACACACAAGTAAGTGCTAATGAAAAAAACTTAAGCATTCAGAAATCCTAAGCAGATGACTGATTCTCACTGATGATGATGATGATGATGGTGCAGAGCGCAGTCAAACACATTATTGGTCAAACTCTCTTATTAATGTTCGTCCAGGTTGATATCTAGTGATCATAAAGGCTGAAGAATATGATTCCATCTTCAGTTAATTATTCCTTGCTTCTTCCTTTAATTTGCATGTTTCTGTTGGTGTGTGTGTGTGTGTGCACATGACACGCCAATGAATTCAATCTAAACTGTATTATAAGGTTTTGCACAAACTTGGAGTCCATGCCGGTTTGAGTGCACACTGTCATTAAAGAAAAAAAGGAGATGTACCAAAGACAAAGAAACTCTGTACTTATTCATGTAGCTTAGTTGTTGGTGCGTTCAAGTCAAACCGGGACTTTTGACTGTGCAGAGTAACAGAACACATATATGAGAGTGTAAACGTTAAATATTTATTTCTCTATATAATCCCATGCAACACTCATGTACTAAAACCAGCATTTCAGTAGTGTTTGGATACCAACAGAATTTTGGATCTGTTCAATGAACTGTACAAGAACTAGACAAACACTCATAAGTTTTTCTGAAGGGCGGTTTTGAAGCTCAACTGTTGGAACCCTGGTTTTCTCCGTATTTCCATAAATCAAGGTGGAACGTTTTCTCAGTACATTCCAAAAACATGTGGAAATGGCTTGGAGCCGACCTCCCAGGGGCGCAGTAGTAAAGTGCTCGCCCTATCATCTGAAGATCGCTAGTTCGATTCCCGGGTGATGCTGTAACGTCTCGCTGCCGGAGGCCTAGAGAGAACTGATTGGCTGAGCTCTCTCGGAGGGGAGGGATGAGAGATATTTATCATTCACAACGTATGACCTTCTTCAAAACGTTTTGCACAATTCAACTGTTTTACCGAGTCTCATCACCGTCCTGAGTTTGCAGCCATCTGGAAATGTCAGTCGGCTTTATGCTTTTTTTTCTATTCATGAGAAATTTCAAGTCCCTGTTTGACTTGAACGCCCCTCGTGGTTGGTAATGATTAAGAGTAGGAAGAATATCCTACCACATATTCCAGTCCAACCTGGGCAAAGCAAGCACACTCTGCGTAAAGACAGGACGTTCCTAGGACGGCTTCAGACCAAGATGTTTTCCACAACAGTGGTTCATTTTCTCCTGAGAGGAAAAAAAAAACACCCAAAACTGCAGGCTGCAAAGATAGCTCTGACAGAGACACAACACAGCAGCTGGGTTTGGAAATGGACCAAACGGAGCACAGAGAACAGTCTGATTGTGTCCTGCTCATTACCAAAGCGTGTCTGTTTCTTATAAATGACCTGAGAATGTGATTGAGATTTTCTGCAGCGCTGTCGGTGGAGGATGGGGATGGGGGAGGGGGGGGGGCGTGTTTAGAAGAGATCAGGAGAAAGCAGAAAACTAGCCACACATGTTGCAAATGTTGTGGCTGTGGAAAGGATAATATTGCTCACGTCTAGGTTCTGGGAGGTTAGAAGCCTGGGAACGCAGGTGGCTGACTTTCTGTTAACATTATGTTCAGGTCTTGTCCAGACAATACAGATGTATATCACGCTGAAACACTGCTTTGGGAATGAGTTCAGGCACTGGATGCACTAGAACGGTGTTCTGTATAGTGCTGTGGATAGGAAACTGAAACAGACCCCTAATTGTTAGTTACTTAATCACCTAGACGCCAGACACCATGTTGTCGATGCTTTTTATTTTTTTTGTGTGTG
>JAQQZS010000014.1:15785088-15796222 GCA_030068045.1 Platyallabes tihoni | reverse complement strand
ATCCTGTCTCAGGGAGGTCTCGGTGCATGGGGTGGGGGACACCCTGGAGGGCAGTGTAAACAGGTCATATTGTATATAGACAGCATGCTTTAAATAAAGTGGTCATGTTTGCTACCTTTCTGGAGTTGTTGATCGATTGTGATCTTATCAGATATCATATAGTATCAGACGCCGGGGATGTGTTGATGCTTGTCTACTGGAACGCAGGAAGCCGTTTTCAGTTTCTGGTTTGGTTAGAAAGCATCAGTCATGTGATATGAAGATCAGAGTATGTGTTGGAGGTCTTTGTCCAAGTGTCACTTAAAGACAAATCGTTCCAGTTCCACGGACATTCACATGAGATGCCGTGCCATGATTCATTGGATCAGAGGTGATGAATTGTGATTAATTATTACAAAAACCAATTAAAAGGGAAAAACGACAGAGCTTTATATTTAATTGAAGTACACAAGGGTTGTTCAAGTCAAACCAGGACTTTTGATTGTGCAGAATAAGAGAACACAGTTATGAGAGTAAAAGCTCCCTTTATTTCTCCATATAATCCCCTACTACACTAATACACTCATCCCTGTGTGTCACTAGTGCATGATTGGACTGCCTGCTTAACATCTGAAACACTGGCCTCCCAGGAACTCCTTTAATGCCCCAAACATGTGGTTCCCACAGACAGATGCGTCTCATTTTTATTTATGTCTGAATCTGATAATTATATCCAAAATGGTTTAAAATCCTGTTTCATCCAACATTAAATAAACTTGAATTAAAGTAGAATAGAATATCTTTTATTGTCATTGAAACATCTGGCATGTCCAACAAAACTAGGTGCTTTGCATATTATACACAAGATACACAAATTACAAGATCCAGTTATGCATGTTGCACAAAAATGTATGCATATTGCACAGAAAGTTACATATATTGCACTTTTACCCACACATGCTGCACAAGATTTACGCATGTTGTAAAAAATAATTGTACTGAACATTATAGATGGTGATGCTAAATACATTATTAAACACTGGTACTACTGTAATAATCCTGTTTTTTCACATATATTTAGTTGGATCTCAAAGGCATTGGCTGTGAATGATGTTAGTGTCTTTAGGACGTTTCCCCACTCAAATTCCACAGAGCTATGTGAAGAATGTGTGCCCAGACAGCCGCCGGAGACCGGATGTCCTCCGTAATGAAAAGAGACTTTGGCAGGCGTCAACCAGCCAGTGGAGACTCAGGTGCTGCGTATGGAAGCGATACTGCCACATTTATCTGATTTATCCGTTCCATGTGGGGACACGTCCGCATGCTGGGGACTTCACAATGCTAAAGGAATTTGTCCTCTGTTCAGTTGGAGCATGCAGACTTTTGATTGGATCAAAGATTTGGTGATTAGTCCGACAATACTATCTACATGCATGTCTGCTTTTGAACTGTTTCTGTCGTAAACATGTCAGGTGTGTCTTGGAAACTTCGCCCTCTTCACATCACCAGCTTAAAATGTAAGTCACAGCTTAAGGAAACATCTTTCAACAAATCTGGATCTGCTTTGTGTTTTTTTTTTTTTTTTTTTTTTTCAGGGGTTGGAGTGCTTATGCTCACTTCTGTTCACTCCGTCCCTCACACACGGCTCGATTCTCAGTGGGACAAATACGTACTGAATTGGGATTTGGGTATAATTTATATGAAATATGATTAAAGCAGATCAGTAATATGTTTTCACTCTGCCTTGTCTGTTTGAATTGTTACTTTTTTTTTTTAATATAAGAATCATTTGAGAGGAAGTTCCCCTTTTCATTCATGTTTGGACTGATGTCTGACACCTGATGCTAATCGAATACCGACATTTTCCAGTAACCACGTGACTCTGTGCAAGTGTCTATATAGGACTGAAAAATACAAAAAGTCAACATGTGTTTATGTATAAATAGATCAGTGCATCAAGAAAAGTCTAACATTTAGTAATAAGATAAAAAAGCAAAGGGGTGGACAATGAGTTGCATTGTCACCTTACCATTACCACGTTTTCCATACTGTTCCTGTCTCTTTACTGAGTTTCCCATATTATTCTCGTGTCTGTGCTGTGTTTTCTCTCTGTAAAGTTTTCCATATCATTCTTTTATCTTTACATAGTTTTCCATATTATTCCTGCCTCTGTGTGCATTTCTTTCATATTCAGAACGTACCAGTCAGTGGAATTACAGGAATTTTCTTAAATGTCTAGAAAGGGTGCCCTGAGATGGACCTCTGTCCCATCCAGGTTGGATTTGTGGCCCCCAGTGTTCCAGGGATGGGAATGAGGATCCACAACACCCCTGAATAAATGATTATAAATGGCAATCCCACTGGTACAAAGCCTCAATCTAGATGGGTACATCTGTTCCTGTAGTTATGCCTACAGCCCCCAAAAGTGATTAACCCTTTTTTATTTTTTTTATTATTATTATTATTTTTGATATATACAGTACAAGGTGGTCCAGGAGTCTGGATCAATACGAATTTATTCCTGATATGAAATTAGATATGTCGTTTTTATTCAGACCTGACATGGCTTTGGATGTAAACGATGGCTTCGGGGGGTGGGTTGAAGTCAGTAGTCCATCAGAATCAGCCCAGAGCAATCACTGCATTAAAGCAGGAGGAAATTGCTGAGTGCTGAATGACTACAGCTCAGATTTCCAAAAATTTTGGCCACCCCCCAAAAAAATCAAGGCATAACTGTTTCTCATGTTACCTGAACTAGAACTAGGAAAAAAAAAGATTATTTTTTAAACTCTCTCCAGAAAAATTGGCCAATTAAAGGGTTCACAATAATTTCTTTGTATGTAACTCTCACTGGCGCTTTGATTTGAGGGATGGAAGTAGTCAAAAAGATGGAACAAAAAGTTGGAAATAGTGGAAGATCACACACACACGCACACACACACACGCCTTGTTTGTTTTTTCTTTCCCCCCTGAAGTTCAGATGTGTTTGTCACTCCTCAGTGCACTGCTGTCTATTACAGGGGGAAAGGGGAGGGACAAGAACGAGAATAATCCGACTTTGCCAGTTCACATCTGAGTGTGTGTGTGGAGCTGTGCAGCTGAAATGGCGAGGTCAGAAGGGATTTTTCGCGCTATTAACGACGTTTCTAATGAGTCTGGATGTGTCTGAGGAGAAGAGCAGCACGCCTGCACTGCACTGAGGAGTGAACACCCCGGGCATGGAGCTCGAGCGCAGGCAGCAACAGTGTTCTTACGCGAGCAATACAGACCGGCTCGCTCGGGCGCGCGTGTGATCAAAGACAAGCCGATTTGGAGCGCTCGCGCGAGCTCAAGTGTTCGGCGGCAAATGGAAGCACGCGCGCTGCCTGCGCGTGAGGTGTGAAGATGAGACTGAAGTGAACTCTTCAGGTAGAAAAAAAAAACTGTGTAACTGTTACAAGATCAGCATTTATTAGTTATAGTATACAGTTAGTGCTTTTCTTTCTTTTTGGTATTTTTTTCCCAGTAAAAAAGTTAACTTGTTTAAACAGGGAAAATATATTTAGGATTTATCTATAGTAATTATAGATATTATCTATCTATCTATCTATCTATCTATCTATCTATCTATCTAATATACACACATACTGTACTTTTATCTTCTAATCTATGTCTCCATATTATTATATACCTTAAAATAAGAGTATAAGGTATACAGTTACAGTATGTTTCTTTCTCCTTATACTGTGTATATATATATATATATATATATCACTCTCTACTTCTACTCTTATTTTACTTCTATCTATCTATTTATCTATCTATCTATAAACACATTATCTTTTTGTTTTTACTGTAATGTTTATCCAAATTATCTTAACCGACCAACACCCCATGTGTGCAAATACTAAAAAAGGTCATAACTCATGACCATGCGTTCCACAATGTATACACTTACCCTACAGATTTGCATGATTGCAAACAGCCTTAAACAGGTTGCAAGCTGTCACAAGCTATATTTGTTCTGGAAAGATCCATGCAGATCACCCAGAGGTAGGGCAATCCTCCCTAATAGCCTTGGATCAGGTTTATTTCTCACACACAGTATACAGTAAGGCTGAAGTAAAACTAACATTTGTACAACACTGAGTAACTAGATATACTGTATAACTTGGAAGTGCAATGGCTTAGTGGTTAACATTGTTGCCTCGCACCACTGAGGTTAGTGGTGCAAATCTTGTCTCCGGTCTGTGTGCATGGAGTTAGCATGTTGCTTTGTGCTTGGTGGGTTTCCTCCGGGTACTCTGGTTTTCTTCTACAGTTCAAAGACTTTCCAGATTGTACATAGTGTGTGATTGGCTGTGTAAGTGTGTGTGTTGTGTGTAGTTGTTTGTGAGTGTGTGTTTGCTTGTGGTCTGAGATGGGTTGACAACTCTTCCTGTATCTCCCACCTTGTGTCCTGAGTTCCCTGTGCCAGGCTGTAGGCCCCCATGAACACACACTATATCCAAGGGCATGACATAGGGTTCCTCATTGGGGGTTGAGATCTACACCCCTATTGGGGGTGGCTGAGGGCATGGAGGGGTGGGATGGATACAACCAAATCACGCACAGGGGTGTTATTTTTTACTTGCCAATCACATTGAATCGAAAAAGACATCAACTTTTTGATGGCTTATAATAGTTAATATTTTACTTCATTAATATATATGATATAATACTTGAGAGGGTTGTACTGGCCAGTTCCGATTATTGTTGGGTTACAACCCCTCGTCTCCACTGTGAATTACACTTGGATGGATATATATCGCTCTGTTTTTTTCATTTATTTAGTTGGTTAGTTTTACAGTAAATGTATGATATTTATTGCCAAACATATTTGAACACTTCACCATCACATCACATCTATTGCTACTTCAAGCTGTTACAACAAAGTTGGAAGCACATAATTATATAGGATCTTTATATACTGTATCATTATAGTGTCATGTCACAAATTTAGGTGCCCAAACCTGTTCTCTCCTGTGCACAAAGCAAACAAGGACCATGAACCTGACCATGGTTGGCCAAGGTTGGAGTGGAAGAACTTGAGCGTTTTACACAGACTTCACTTTGAGATAAGCTGGAACACTTAGTGCACCCCAGACCTCCTTAACCAACAAACGTTCCTGATTCCACTAATGCTCTAGTTGTGAATGAGCAAAAATCCCCATTCGAAATCTAGTGCAAAACCTTCCCAGAAGAATGGAGGGTATTATATATATTAGCAGAGGGAGTTGAAATTTGGAATGGGATGCTCAACAAACATGTATGGGTTTAATGGTCAGGTGTATACATATGTATGCCATAAAAAAAGTATGTAGTGATAACACTGTGGAATGTAAGCCTGGTCTCCGCCAGGTAACAATAATGGAGTTATTTGCCTTACTAGAGTAAACCAATAAGAATACAGTACATTCATTAAGTCTTCAGTATTATGGAGTTAATTTTTGTCTAAGGATATTATCACAGAATTGCCAACCTTATGAAACATGCAGTATCTTCTAAAAACAGACAGACTACAGTAAACATCAAATTTATGTACTGTACTGTGCACATTGACACTTACTGTACTGTGCAATGGGAAGTGATGTATTTCTGACTGAGATGGAGTGGTGAGTAAGTGGAGATGATAAATCTACTTATCTCTCAGTCACATTAGCTCCACTAACACACCAGACGTTGAGGGATAGTCCACTTCCTCCCTGTAAACAAATCATTATAAATGGGTGCTTTCTTTAGAATCGCTCAAATTTGCTATTTGGGTGTGAACGCTTACATCTATCACTTATACATACTTTGCTATTTTATCCCTGACATTTTATCTCTGGTGTGGATTAAAACGAAACCTCAATTTTTGAAGACATCATCTCGCCACTTTCTGTATTTTTAATCGTTTTTTTTCCCTACATTGGTAAATTGATAAAGCCTCTTGGTGAGCCTGTAGTGTTTCAGACTTTCAATAGTTTTCCTTTTAAAGCTCTTAATGCCTTGTATGAGCTTTTTACAACAGCAACTGAGATTTCTCCTCCTCAGATTTGAGTGCAGATCCCTGAACACTAGCGAGACACACCTTGACTCCAGATGTGCTTTGGTCATCCATGACCCTGTCACCGATTTGCTGGTTTTCCTGACTTGGATCACTTTTAGTATGTCCTGACCACTGCAGCCTGGGAACATTCCACAAGAGCTGCAGTTTTGGATCCAGTTGTCTAGCCATCACAATTTAGCTTTTGTTGAACTCACTTAAATGCTTATGCTAGCCATTTTTTCTGCTTTTAATATTATATACCACCCACCTCCAGGTGCCAGCTTAATTAGATATTGTAACTGTAACTACTGTGACAGGATACAAATTGTGATGGCCAGACAGAAGGGTCAGAGCAACTCCAAAACTTCAGCTCTTGTGTAATGTTCCCGGTTTTGAGAAAGCACAATGCGTTACTGTTTTGCTGGCAAAAAGGGGGTGGGATCTCCTCAATATTGGGCGGGTCGTCATAATGTAGACATGGCTGATCAGTGTATGCTCTTGTTGAAGATCCCTTTCCAAATCCATGGTCACCAATATAAAGTTGTAACCCCTCTGCTGCTATAACAGCCTCCACTCTTAATTCTCTGGCAAGGTGTTAGGAATGTGATTTGGTGAGTATAAGTGGGGTCTGGCAGTGATGACCAACGGGAAGGCCTGTCATGCCAATTAGTGCTCCAGTTCAATTGGGAATGAGGTGAAGGTTCTGAGCGGGCCACTCAAAGTCTTCTGCTCCAGTCTCACCAAACCATATCTTGATTGACCTCAATTTTGAGCTTTGTCGTGCAGAAGCCAGAGCATACAAGGTCTAGACAATTGTGTGTTGCACCAGTTTGAATAAGAACCACATTCAGGTATGGCATTAATTGATTGACTCACTCATCTTCTATACACCTTTAATCTGTATACAGGGTCGAGCTGGGGAGCCTGGAGATTATCCCTTGAGACTTGGGACACAAGGCAGGGGTACACCCTTGACGTGGTCCCAATCCATCGAAGGGCACACAAACTTATTCACACACTATGAGCAATTTCTGGAACGCCAGTTCGCCTAATCTGCATGTCTTTGGATTGTGGGAGGAAACCGGAGTACCAGGAGGAAACCCACCAAGCACTGGGAGAACATGTAAACGCCATGCCGTGCATTCATATCAGTTTTGTTTCAGTCACACTACAGAATACAGCAGGGAGCGGTGTATGTTGTCCTGAAAATGATTCTCTCTGCAGTCCTCGGTTGTTTTCCGCAGAACTAACAGATTTAGCAGTGGAAACCCATCTGTATCTGTGGTGGGAGTAATTTCAGAGAGGATGATCTCTGTCATTTTGTCATTTATGTTTGTAATTTGCTTGTGGCTAGGGCTGGATTTAAACTTGACTTGTGACTGACCCCGTTGTTTTAAAAAAAAAAAAAAAAAAGTTTTATCTTTGGCTGTGATGTATTTTGTTTTACTGCATAGTTTTAATGAATAAAAAAAATATATATATATATATATTATCGTGGATAATCCCCTGGTTATGAATCAAATATTCCTAAAACCACGTTTTTAATCCGAGGCAAAAACCTGTTTATTCGAGAAATTTCATCATTGTTCTTTTTTTTTTTTTCATCATCATCAGATTTTCTTAGGAACTGCTTGCTGGCCGTCACACTTAGGACATTTTTACTGTGTGTGTTTTTACTGTATAATATCTACATGGCCAACAATTTTCACTGTTTATTTCAGGGTTTAAAGTGTATGAAAAGGTCTCAGTGCTGATTCTGACAGTGGAAACACAGTAAATTTAAATGCTTTAATTACAAGGGCTGTTCAAGTCAAGCTCGGACTTGAGGGCGTGAAAAAGTGATAGACATTTACAGAAGACTTATTTATAGAAGCACGGTTCTGTGATGAGACTCTAAGCCGTAGTAGCACATTTGAATGGTGAAAATGATCTTTTAAAGAACCCCTTACGTCCGTGAATGATGATCCCGTCCGTGGATAGACGTATCTGTCTGTGGGTCATCCAGGAACACCACTTTTTTGGCTGGGAGTTACTGCCACATCCTCTGTACAGTCCTGACCTCGCTCCAGACCATTTTCACATGTTTGGGACTTCTTCTTTGAGTTCCTGGGAGGCCAGCGTTTCAGACATGAAGCAGGCAGTCTGATCATGGCTGAGAACTTTCTACCTTGATGATATCCAAGCACTAGTGAAACATCATTGTCATTATGTGCAATCAAAAGTCCCGGTTTGACTCGAACACCCCTGCTATTATAAATGTTAGTGATTATGACATTCTAAGCCGATACCAGTGTTTTAGGTTTTTAGCTGTTATATATTCTTGGCAAATTTAGCATGAATGCTGAGTTTCAGTATCAAAAACGATCTTCATCTCTATCTCTCTGTCTGGTCTGTTCTTTAAAAACACATGGTCTGACTTGTGCCAGCGTTTAATTGCATTCAGATCATGATATGATAATGGGAACCTTATGCTGGCTGGCATTTCAGAGATTCCAGTTTGGTCAGCTGTTTAGACGCCGCATCTACACCCAGGCTTGTTTATATAAAACTCTGGTGGTTGTCTGCTCTCAGGAACGTATGAGGTTATGAAAGCGAGTTCCTCCTCGCTCCAGCCAACGTGCTCGGTACACCATTTCCATTCTGGAGGAGAGTAATCCTTTCGGTTTCCCTAGCACATTTCCTAGGAATTTCCGTAGCAAACACAATAGTCCCTTAGCTTATCCTCCAATATCAATACGATTTTGTTGAATTAGAAAAAATAAAAATTGGAGGTGGCGAACATTTTGCTTGGATTTGTTTCAGTGTTTCACTTAGCATAGAAATAAAGGCTCTGCTAATGATACAGTGAGGTGTGTTCCAGTTCTGCTTCATTGACTCGCCTGCCTCGTGAGCTTTGTGTTCTTTATGACCCAATCTGTCAGCCTCGATTGGGGTCAAGGCAACGATTCACGCGGAGGAGATAATGGTTTGACCTGCAAATTGCAGCCGGCGTGACCTAGAGGTGAGGTTCGGTGGTGTAAGGTGAATGTCTTCCAGTCCGGCAGCGTGTGTATATCTGCTAGGCTCTGGGACGCTGGCGGCTATTTTAGGAGTAGAGCAAATCAGAATTGCAGATAGTAAGTAATGCATTGTGCCCACCAGGATGTGGAAGTCATGATCTCTTCCCGTCTCTGTCTCTGTCTCGCTGTCTGAGACTGGAAATGCTCATGTCAAGTCATTTGGAAACCTTCCCAACGTCAAGCCAGTTTCTTTCCCGAGCATTTGAGGTGCATGTGTGTATCATCATGTTAAGATTAGAGCACAAGTACAGTTCACACACACACAACACAGTTATGAGAATGAAAACTCTCTTTATTTGTCCATATAATCCCCTGCTACACTAATGCACTTACCTCAGCGTATCACTAGTGCTTGGATACCATCAAGGTAGAACGTTTTCTCAGTATGCCGGAGCCATGATTCATGTCTGAATCGCTGGCCTCCCAGGAACTCCTTTAATGGCGCAAACGTGGAAATGCTCGAACCCGGGCCTTCCTCATGGCAGGCGAAACACCTACCACTGAGCCACCATTGCACCTCGACAAATCTGGCATATTTTTGGAGTTTACCATTTGGATCCATTCTGAAGATGCACGAACCACCTACGAAGTCTAGGAACCACTACGGTCCACTTAGGAATAACTTACACACTGCCAAGTCAGCGACATTTCAAACTATTATTCGAGGTGTACCAGACTCTGACGATCTCTGTCTAGTTCATTGATTTTTGTTTTTACATTCTAGAACCATACTGTAGGTTTAAAAAACTATGAAATAACACGTGGAATTATGCAATTAAGAAACAGCATAAACAACACCACTCTGTCTGTATCACTTTATCCTGTATACAGGGTCATGTAGGGCCTGAAGTCTATCCCAGGAGACTTAGGGTACACCCTGGACAGGGTACCAATCCATTGCAGGGCACACACACTCATACACTACGGGCAAATTTGGGAACTCCAATCAGCGTAATCTACATGTTTTTGGATTGTGGGAGGAAACCAGATTACCCAGAGGAAACCTACCAAGCACATGGAGAACATCCCCCGAGGTGGGAATGGAACCTGGAACCTAGAGGTGCACAGCAACAGTGCTAACCACTAAACCACCGTGCCGCCTACAATCAACAACAATCAGGTGTTATCTGAAAACATGAAGATCAGCTGTTCTGGAACAGTATCGTCAAGTGCGTTTGAAAAACCTGTCAAGCACCAAGCTGAAACCTTCCGAGGAAAGCAAGACCAGAACTTGCCTCTGCTGCAGAGGAGATTGATTTAGAGTTACCGAGCATAAGTGATGCAGCAGATACAGAAGAGCATTGCATATTTTGGATGCCTTCAGCATTGTTCCATAGAAAGACTATGGAATTAGAAGGGGTGTCCAAACTTTTGACTGACACTAAATATTGAATAATACCTTCACATTAGGAATTGTGTTGATCAATTGGTCGATATATTAAATGCGTATGGATGATGTGTTATGATGCTCGTGTAAACATCATATGGCAGTAGATGGTCAGTTCTAGGAGACTGTCGATTGCATATATGGAAATAAATAAAAAACACATCATATCTTCTTCAATCATCACTGAGTAAACTATTAAGCATGACGTACAGCAATTCTATGTTTAAGTACACATAATCTGAGAAGCAGAAGCACTCAGGTGGAGTAGCTTTGAGATAAAGCCAGCTTGTTCCAGGTTTCTGAGGCTCTCTCCTGACATGTTAATGAACACCATATGCTCTTAAAATATTTGGGTAGTTTATATAATATGTGCCAGATGAATCAGGTGTCACTTATAATCGCAGTCGATTTAAGATCATCTGAAAAAAGTGCTACGTTCATTTTTTTTTCTTCTTCAAATTTCTTCGGTCTGTGCCAAGCATCAGCCATTAAAATGTACTCTGTGGTATTTTATTTATTCTGCTCTTGCACTTTGACACACTTTTCCCAATTTGTGGAAAGCTTCTCCGCGCACACTGCTCATATTTTTCAATTCAATTCAATTCAATTTTATTTATATAGCGCTTTTAACAATGGTCATTGTCTCAAAGCAGCTTCACA
>JAQQZS010000014.1:15770102-15782492 GCA_030068045.1 Platyallabes tihoni | reverse complement strand
CTTCCAAAAATATTCAGCTTTGATATTAATGAGTTTTTTGGGTTCATTGAGAACATGGTTGTTGTTCAATAATAAAAGTATTCCTCAAAAATACAACTTGCCTAATAATTCTGCACTCCCTGTATATTAATGCTGATGTTATAACCTGTTATACGATGGTTTTCGATTAGGTAGTTTTCTATCAGATATCTATTATACCGTTTAAGGAAGTAGCCTCCTGTGCAGGGTGTGAACCTCATGCTACCAACAACAGCATTTTCGGTCGTGCCCCGACCAGATTCCGCGACGCTGTATTAATTTCAGAAACCACCGAGGCAGTTATTTGCCGTGCCCTTCTGTTATTGTGTGTTTTTTTTTTTTTTCATATCATCTTCATGATCAAAATATATATTCAGTTATATTATATACACGTAGTTGTGGGCCACAGTGGCCATGAAATTTACACTGGGCGAAGAGGCGTAAAAGCCGAACTGTTCGATTCTGCAGCTGGATGCAGGAAACTTTTAAACTTTTTTTTCGGTGTGAATCTGAAACAGAAATAACCGGATGTGAAAAGATATTTTTTTATATTTAATGCACCAAAACTCCGCACTGTTGTGCTTGCAGCTGGTAACTCTAAATGAACTTTAAGTGAACTTTTGAACTCTAAAGTATTGTTCTATATTGAATTAGAAGGTGTGTCCAAACTTTTGACCGGTGCTATATTTACCGGTAGGCGGTACTAAGAAGAATCCTCTTGTGCTAAAACTAAATGTCTTCTTGCACATGATGGAAAGCAAGATCTGGAAATAGCCGGTCGGCCAAACTAACGTACTGTATGCAACATTTACACGCATTTACAATCACTATGTCTTTATTATGAATCATTAATCGCACACTATTTTCCATAATCCTGCTGACAACAAGAAAGGTCATAATGTCAGAGGGTCCATAAAGTTTTTCTTAACGTTTGGAGTGTAAATATCACATGCTTCTCGTTATGTAATGATCTGTGTACGATGTAATAAAAATGCCTGACTGCCCTAATGCATGATTGCTAAGTTGTTTTGGTTCCCCTTGTAGAAGTTAAAAGGGCACGGTGTTGTCATTCATTATATATATTATTAATATATACATATATTATTATTATTATTATGGCTAATATTAAGAGAGGGGAAAGAGAGGGTGCAGGAAGTACTGAAGATACATTATACATGTAATATTATTATACATTATACATGATAAGCATTGAGTTTTGTTCTTGCATAGAAAAACTCCAAAGTGCTGTGGTATAGGAGGAATGAAACACTTCAGGACATATGCTGTTATTGGAAACAAAGCCGATTCAAAATAGTACCTGTGTGTCGTTTTTTTAAAATTATTATTATATTCCCATAACTTCACACCCTGTTGCTTTTATTCCACTAACGCCCGCGCCAGCGAAGCACCGCCCTTATAACAGCACAACAGTTTAAGGAAATTCTTTCTATTATTGTGCATGATCCATTACAATCTCTGCTTTTATCATAATAATCTTTCTGCTTCAGTGCCATTCTAGGAGTTATTTATTAACCTTGAATGCTGAATATGTTGGGTATGAATGGACCGAGCTGCAGCTATACTGTACTATACATCGGCGACAAAACAAGTCGGACCGGCGTCGGACGGAGAAATGTCCATAGCGGAAGCTTATAGAGATGCGAAAAAATATTTTCACAATACTTAAAAATCTATCCTGATTGAATTTTTTTTCCTCTCGAGATTTTGTTACGTACTTGTACTCGAATGATTTGCTCCTGATACACAGGACGCTGTTCTGCCTGACAGTGTGTGAATAGTTTAGAGTGCACCACCTGCAGGATTATAGGAATGTATAAAAAAAAAAATAATAATAAAATTTTAAAACATCGATTTTGAAGTCGGTGTGGTGGAACATGAATTAATACATAACTTTATAGTAGTTTACAGTAGTTTTTGCCCCCATCATTTCAATAATTTAATCTGGATTGATGAGCTCATAAAAACTAGTGGAGTTTTATTATTTCTGATTATGTATTTGCACATCACTAGTGTACACATCATTCAATCTGAAACTGACTTTTCCCAACTTCCTACACAAGAGTCGCTCCCGAACGCGATCTGTGATCCCGGAGGCTCAGCATAACCGGCTTTATCCTCTCCTGCTCCTTTTTCCTCGGGAAGCGAGTTCAGGCTTGTTAAGGCTTCATGAAATCCTTTGTGCTTCCGTAACTTTTAAGTGCTCTAACCGACACTCAGCTCCAGGAAGATAAAAAGGCTCTGAAACCGAGAGCGTGCCAGAGCCGAGGTCACAGCTTTGCCTTGCTTACCTTTGTTTGGGCTTTATGAGATCACATGGAGTTAAGTTACATAGTGGAGCGAGTCAGGACATTGTTTATTATAATCCTTATGCATTTTTGCTTTGCTTTCATCAGACTCTTGCTTCCGTATTTTTATAAATATATATATAAACAAGACATTTTTTAAATAGTATTTATGAAAGCAGTTATGAAATTATTAAATCAGCATAATTACATTAAATCTAGTCATTTCCTCTCTCTCTCTCTCTCTCTCTCTCTCTCTCTCTCTCTCCTCTTTGTGCTTTTTGATCCTCAGCATTGGACCTAGTCATATGTGTTGTCATATGTAGGGATTTTACCGTATGATTCATAGGATCCCGATGAATGATGCCTGTTTTTATTCCCATGTGAAAGCTGATCTTTGCATGGAATTGCCCTACAGCGCTTTTAAAAAAATCCCATTACTTTTAAACGTCTTTTAACAATTTTCTCCCAGAAGGTGAGTCCTTGGGGGAAGATGTTCAGACATGCATCCAAAATCATTCTAGTGTGTCACCAGTGTGTTATGAGTGTCATAAAGTATTTAGAGCCAAGGGTTTAACAGCGAGTGGTATCTAAGAGCATCATGAGGCATGAAGATCAGCGTTCAGTTACACACTTCAGTTAGTACAAATTTAATCCATTCCGTAGGCGAGTTCTTAAGGCAAGAATTTGTATTGTGAAGCATATTTTTCCATAGGAAATAATGTAAATTCAGATAATGTGTTCATGCCACCCAAAACTTTTACCGATATTACCAATTTCTAACATTATAATCATATTTTTGCGTATAAAAACACTCACACTCTTAAACTTATCGTCTATACCGCTTTATTCTCTATACAGGGTTGCACGGCCTGGCGCCTATACCAGGAAGCACGAGACGGGGTACACGCACATACACACACACTAATTCACACACTACGGGCAATTTGGGAACACTAATTAACCTAATCTACATCTTTTTGGACTGTGGGGGAGAACATGCAAACTCCATGCACACAGAGATGGGAATCGAACCCAGATCCTGGAGGTGCGAGTCGACAGTGCTAACCACTAAGCGACCGTGCCGACCTGCATTTAAAAACAATCAAAACATTTATAAAACACATGTAAATAAAGTACAATATATAGACATTTTATTAATATAGACATTAAATATATATATAGACATTAAACCTCACTTAACCTTAATTCATGATTCCTCTTGGATTCCAGCTGCTTAAAAAAACTAAACTGAAAGTGGCTTTGTTTTCTTTTTGCTACATCCTCGTTTCTTGCACAAAATGCAAAAAGAAAAAAAGCTTCATTTGGCTTTCCACTGATGCAAAAACGTTTTGAACGGACCTAGGACGTACGTACAACCTATGCGCATAGGTGCGAGCCGGACATGCGTTCAATAAGCTCTGATGCCACAAATTCTTTGCAATGGCAATTTCTTGCAAAATTTCACTTCTTAAGGTGTGTGTTGTTTTTCTGCTGAGATCCCACTGTACAATAATGTAATCTATTGATAAGCACATCATTAAAAAGAGGTCAATAGCACTACAGTATGTTTAGTGTTGGGATGATGTAACACTCGCGGAGGAAAGTGCTGTCCGTTCCGTCTGCTTTGCCTGAGCTCACAGACGTCCATGATGATCTAGTGTCACCCTGATTGATGTAAGAGTGCAGATACTAGCATCAGTAATATAGTTTCATCCAGTTTCGGTTGTGGTCGTAATCATGTTCATGCTATTCAGCGTAATTATGGTTCCGGTCTGCGGTTTGGCCTGGTCGCTGTAATTGCCAGTGGTTGCAGTTTGGCAGGTGTTAGTGACTGACCTCACTGTGAAAAAACGAATTACATCACGATTTAACCTCCCTAGACTGCCCACTGCTGCTGTTTCACCAAGTGTGCATCCAGTTATACTGTATCTGCAATAGAGGTGGAGTGAGGGGGGCGTCCAGAGGGCTGCGTTTTTGCTGACGCGACCCGGCCCGCAGTGTGTCTGTGAGTGTGTCTCTACACAACGCTTAAAGCATTGCTCCCTGAACTGTTTAGCGCGCTATACTGTACTGTACGCCATACCATTTTGGACTGTGGGAGGAAACCAGAGTACCCTGAGGAAACCCACCAAGAACGGGGAGAACATGCAAACTCCATTCACACAGATCCTGTAGGTGGGGGGAGTCGAACCTGGAGGTGTAAGGCGACAGTATTAACCACTACACCGCTGGTACACAGACTTCAGTTTCAGCTCAAACAAGGGGCCGTGTTTTGTCTAGTGCTACTGTCAGATTAATTAATATAGGCCTAATATTTCACTCTATAACACCTTTAAGACGGCATAACTACACCCACAATCATAGTTTTATTTGTTCGTTTCTCTGATCCGGAACCGTTCCAGATTTAGTCCCTCTTCATTCTTGTAATAAGCTCCACTCCTCTTGGAAGGCTTCTCATTCGATTTCGAAACTTTGTGTTTATTCAGCCACAAGTGCTTTTAGGAGAGGAGGAGCTCCAGTTCATCCCAGATGTGTTTCGTGAGGTTTTGGTCAGAGCTAAGCACAGGAAACTCGGACTCAAACTGCACCGAATGATTGTCATGAACTTCTTGGGAAATTTGAATGAACCACCATACAATGACCTTACGGACAATTGAAAAGTGCTTCAAACTTTTTTGGAAACAGTTTGCGGAGCTGCCAATAAATGTGCTACTCAAGGAGTAGATTGGATTGGAGCCAACGGCATTTTAATAAAGGGCCAAAATTTAATGATGTCAGATGGATCTGAAGTGACCTAGGGTTGGTTAGCACAAGGTAATCAAAAATATGGACAATATGTTCATTAATCTGAAAACAACAACAAACAATAGACAATGAGAGCAACAATAGACAAGGAGAGCATCATGTCATCATTTTGGTTGGTATATGGATTCATTCATTCTGAGTTACTGGAGGTCTGGTGTCTCTCCCAGACATGAGGCGGGGTACGCCCTGAACTGAGTGCCAGTCCACCACAGGTCACACACATGCACATTCACACACTCTCTCGCACATTGGAAACACCATTTAGCCTAATCTGCATGTTTTTGGAATGTGGGAGGAAACTGGAGTACCCGCAGGATCGAATCGAACTAAATGGAGACTTTGGAGTGGCCTGACCTGAATCCTATTGAGATTCTTTGGCATGACCTTAAAAAGGCGGTTCATGCTCGAAAACTCTCCAATGTGGCTGAATTACAACGATTCTGCAAAGATGAGTGGGCCAAAATTCCTCCACTGCACTGTACCAGACTCATTGTAAGTTATCGAAAAGCGCTTGATTGCAGTTGTTGCTGCTAAGGATGGCCCAACCAGTTATTAGGTTTAGGGGGCGAACACTTATTCACACAGGGCTATGTGGTTTTGGATTTTGTTTTCTCTTAATAATAAAAACCTTCATTTAAAAACTGCATGATGTGTTTACTTGTGTTATCTTTGACTAATATTTAAATTTGTTTGATGATCTGAAACATTAAAGTATAACAATGATGCAAAAAAATAAGAAATCAGTAAGGGGGCAAACACTTCTTCACACCACTATATATATATATATATATATATATATATATATATATACAGTATATCAGTATATACTGTATACTGTACACAAAAATCCAGTGTTCCAGAATTTCGTCTTTACAGATTTTGACTTTCTTTTGAGCTAGTTTGCACATTTCTGCACGTTATCCCTGTTTTACTGATCTGATAATATTGCATTATATGGAAAGGAAGGAAACGTCGCTGGGACGAGCGATTATAGGAAGACAAAACATGGCAGAATTGGGTCAGAGATTTGTTATTTTCTGCACTAGCGTGCACACATTCAGGCAGGATGTCCGTTCTCTCACCCAGGCTGAAAGGAACTGTAATGTATCGAGGAGCTCCGTTTCAAAAGACTGGATTCAAAGTGTTTGGCTGCTGAAACATCTGGATGTTTTTTTTGCACGAACACTACAGTAGCTCCTGGTTTAGGGAATCAGCTTCTCAGCAGATTTGCAGTTTCCTGCACGTGACTTCTTTGTTGTTTGGTATAGATTGTCAGAATGTTCAGACATGGGCCGGAGAGACCGGATTTCATATGTGAAGTATAGTGTCAGCAATTTAACCAAATATTATCATTATAACCACCTAGGTTTCGCGTTCCCCTTGTGCCCCAGGGCAGCTCTGGTTCCTCCCTCAGGGCATGAATCCTAAAACATCTCGAGGTATGCTGTGGAATCTAGCGGGAAGTTAACGGCAAGTTCTTCGGGGCGTCCGTGGATCAGACTAGATTGTCTGGTGCATCCCATGGGCGCATGATCTGAGTGGGGAATTTGGGGGCCGGGTCAGTCAGAGAGGCCAGATTGAGGTGGTTTGGACATGTTCAGAGGAGAGATTGTGAATATAACGGTAGAAGGATGTTGAGGTTGGAACTGCCAGTCAGGAGGTCTAGAGGAAGACCAAAGAGGAGATTTATGGATGCAGTGAGAGAGGACATGAAGTTAGTTGGTGTGAGAGACGAGGATGCAGAGGATAGGGTTAGATGGAGGCAGATGATTCGCTATGGCGACCCCTGAAAGGGAACAGCCGAAAGACAAAGAAGTCGTCAGCAGCTTTATGTCTTTGCCTGCGGTGAACTGTGGTGCACTGGGTGTCCTGGTGCCTTTCTACTGTACGTTGGTCAGAATTGACTTTTTGATTCAGCACTTTGTGTTGAATTGGCTTCTCTGTAGGGTCGGACCAGGCGGACTAGCATTTCATACCCACAGGCATGGGTGACCCTTGGGTGCCCATGATATACATGTTATTGATAATCAA
The DNA here is from genome assembly GCA_030068045.1 of Platyallabes tihoni. Taxonomy (NCBI): domain Eukaryota; kingdom Metazoa; phylum Chordata; class Actinopteri; order Siluriformes; family Clariidae; genus Platyallabes; species Platyallabes tihoni. The sequence continues at coordinate 15,775,332 of JAQQZS010000014.1, read as the reverse complement.
TATAAAGTCGACATGAGATGACGCATATTGCTTCCACACACACATTACAATACAAGGACAAGGAGCACGTTGAAAGTTTCCTGTTGAGGTACAACTTCAGGTCAATTGAACAATTTCAAGGAAGTCGTTCAAAATTGAGTCACATCCATGAACACGCGGTTTTTGTTGCACAGGTATTGTTGGTGAGATTTCCACCAAGACTAGGAAAGAATTGTTTTTGTAATGCTTTGGTACATGCACATTGTCTAACCCTAACCCACACACACACAGTTCTTTCAGTAGCTCATCGCTGCCTATGTATCAGGCTTACTGTTTGTGGCTGTAAGCAAAACCTTTGTTAGTGTGTTTCCCAGTCATTGTTAGTGAGGTCCATACGCCAGAGCTTTTGTTCTCCTGTAAGCATGGCAGAGTCTCTCTTAAAAAAAACAAACGAGTGCGATGCGAGGTGTGTGTTACGTTCTGCTTTTATAATTCTCCATTTGTTTATGCTTTATGCTTGTGACTTTTCGTCCCAAGGTCACCTTTTATGTGGCACCATGTGACATCGAAATCCCAAACCGTGCAAAAAGAGTAAGAAATGATTGACTACATGCTTTCCGTAAGCAGGTTAGAATTAGTGAAGTTAATATTTAGCGACAGTACACACATGCAGCATCGGCCCCATGATTATTCATTATGAAGCTTGATTTACAGTATATTAGCCATCTGCATTTAGAGGTTGGTATCATCACATATCATGATGAAAGCTTCGATTCCTACTGTAGATATAGCGTCTGACATGACTTCCTTATGACTGCTGGCCTTCCTGTGATTAGAGACTGATGGATGACTGATCGAATTCGTCTCAGCTACAGTATGAGTTATAACAACCAGAGCTTCCTGTAGAAATCAGATTGGAAAGTTGCACATATTTAAATATGTACCGTATATTATTAGGGGATGTTCCTCTAGAGATAAAGGTTTTGTGTTCATGCACTAAAATCTGTGCTAATAATACGTCTTGCTTCTTGATGCATGCTAATCATTTGACCAGTCTGAAACGGCAACAATGGCCGCGCAGTGTATCGTACTGTACTATGTTACAAATCAGTATGTGCATGCGTTTCCCTCTCTCTTTCTTTCGCTCGCTTGCTCTCAAAACACCGATTTCTGAGATATCATATACGTCACTCACTCGTGTTCATCACTCTACATGCTAACGACGCTGACGTTCAAATTCTTTGGCTGTGGCTTAGGGGTTAGCACTGTCGCCTTGCACCTCCAAGGTCTGGATTCGATTGCAGGCCAGGTTCGATTCCCGCATTCTGTGCACATGGAGCTTGGTGGGTTTCCTCCGGGTACTCCGGTTTCCTCCCACAGTCCAAGGTTATGCTAATTGGCGATCCCAAATTTCTTGTAGTGTGTATGAATGAGTGTGTGTGCGCCCTGCGATGGATTGGCACCCCATCCAGGGTGTACCCCATCTTGTGCCCTAAGGTTTTCCTGGATAGTGATTTGCTTTAAGGGGTGTTTTCTAGCGTCTACTGTATATGCTCACTACGTTTAATTCAAATGAATTCTTGACTCGCTGTACAAACCTCCATCACTGATGTTACTCATAGACTCTGAACTAGTTTTATGTTACGGGGGAAAATATGCGTTTTAAAGGAATTTTCCAGCTTGTCTTCCATTCAATTCACTGCATTTAATTTTCTTCCTCCTTTCTCCTCAGCTACCTGGCGGACCAGTGCTGGAATGGCGGCTACATCTACCTGATCATGTTGCAGAGGATCAAGCGCAAAGCCCCTCTCCCTGCATGCAACGGCAGCGGTGGTTGGGCGGAAATTCCCACCGAGCACTGCGGCGGCGCGCGTTCAGAGCCTGCGGTCGGCAGTCCCGCTCAGAATGGCAAGCGGACCCGCAAGTTTGGCGTCATCTCTCGCTCCTCGTTTAGCCGAGACAGTAGCAAGGACAGAAACGGCGTCCGAGATCACAAGCATGAAAATGGCTACTCTTCCATGGAGACCGAGGCTACACATCCAGAGCCCAGCTCTCCGCTGGGCACGCCGACAGAGGAGCGTCCAGTCACCGGTCACTCCGTAGCGCTAAGCAACGATATCAGCGCTGCCGCGGTGTCCGGGCGTTCGAACTCGCGTCTGTCGGAGAGCTTCAGTTCTCACACAGGAAGGAATGAACCATCCAGCCAGGTAACACCTTTATAGATTCAGTTTGACTGACACCAAGCAAATACGCGTGTTACGTTACATTGAAATGAGGGGTGTTCAAGTCAAAGACGGACTTTTGATTGTGCAGAATGACAGAACACAGTTATGAGAGTAGAACTTGCTTTATTTCTTTATTTAATCTCATGCTACACTAATGCATGTCGCGCAGTATTTCAGAACGTTCTCTCAGTACGCCCGAAACACCGGCCTCCCAGGAACTCCCAGGAAAAATCAGACGGTTTAATTACAAAAATAAATTCTATACATACTGCTCAACGCACCGCTCATACAATACAGGAACTCGCCTGGGAGTTATTGCCACAATCCCTGTACAGTCCTGACCTCTCTTCAATCCATTTCCAAACATTTGTTTTATAACTGTGTTCTGTTATTCTGCACTGTCACAAGTCCCGGTTTGACTCGAACTCCACTGATAGATTTAAGAGATAGAGGGATGGAGCTATCAGACAACAATACAAGCTGTCGTGTGTGTAGGTGCATACTGTAATTGTTGTAGCATGCACCTGCTAATCATGCATTAGTCTCCGTTTACACACAAACACACACATGCAAGAAATAAATATTCATTTTTATTGTTTTTTCATGATCAGACGTGTAATTGAGATAAGACTGAAAAGACGGAAACAACTAGTAGTCCTAATAATGGCAGCGGATTTCAGTTTTCATTTTATCATAGAAAGATGGGCGTGTTTACTGCACGTGTCTGTGTGCACAAGTGTGTGTACTTGCAGGCTTTTTAGCCTCTGCACATTTGACCCCGATGCACCCCCGCCGCTCGCTCTCCGAATATAAAAAGCATTGCAAATTGGTGTGAGAATTTACACCTCCCTGTTTAGTTGCACCAGGGTGAGACTTTGTTTCGAGGAAAACAGGCATGACGTTCTCTACAAAACTCGTTCATAGTGTTCTCGAACTGCTTTCTTTTTAGATCTGTACCGGGAACATCATTATCTTTTGATTCCGAATCGATTCACGGCTCAGTGGTTAGCTGTCGCCTTGCACCTACAGGGTCCGGGTTCGATTCCCATCCAGGTTCCATGTTTTCCCCGTGCTTGGTGGTTTTCCACCCGCAATCCAAAGACGTGAAGTTTAGGCTAATTGGCGTTGCCAAAAATTGCCCGTAGTGTGTGAATGAGTGTGTGAGTGTGTATGTGTGTGTGTGCGCCCTGTGATAGATTGGCCTGTGGTACTGTAAGTTAAACGTCAACGATTCTAGCTAGCAAAAGTGCTGAATATTAGCCAGCTAGCGGTTTGACACAACTGCGATGCATCTGTGAGTCAAATTGGCCACGCCCCTAATTATGGGTAAACTTATTGCTTAATATCATTTTAACTGGTGAGATGCATATAAATCCACCTCTGTACAATTGTCACAAGTGGACATTTTGATTTGGACAGATTTGAGTATTATAATGTTGTTCTAAATGGGGATTGACTCACTTTTGGATCAGGCCCCCAGTGGACATTCATGGAATTGCATGTTTCCAACTTTGGGCTCATTTTTCAGAGCCGGAGGTTTTCCATTGGCAAAAAATGAGAGTATCGCGTCGTCTTCTAGTTTTCAATTTATGGGTGGTTTTTGCATTACCGCCACCTGCTGGACTGGAGTGTGCAAGATGACAAAAATAACTAAATCAACAATATAATTTGCACAGCATTTCAAAGCATATTCGGGTACTCTTAGTAATTTTTCAATACGTTATAACTGTCAGAAATATAGCTGCTTAAGACGAATCAGACAACAGTGTTTTTAATGAAAAATGGCAGTGCCCAGTTTGAATTAAACCGAGACAATGTTTCGCAGCTTTAGTATTAATTATCTGATTATGTGATCAGTCTTCAGTGTACTAGTAACACTTAGGGCTCCTACAGCCATCATGTTGGTGTACAATCGGTCCTGCAGTGTTTGTACTGCTGTACAATCCTTTACCAGCATGACTCTTTTTGATCCAAATCTAAAATATCTGCTGTGATCTCGACATCATTTTTCAATAAGCTTAATTCATTCAGTTACTCTGTTTTCCTTCCGAACAGTTAGAATGAAAACAGTTCTCCAGCGAATCATGGCGTTATTTTAGAAACCGCAGCGTGACCAAGGGCATGTGTTTCTGATCTAATCTAACTGTGTGGCGTTCCCTCGAGTACAGAGGCCTTACGATGTCACATGGAAGCTCGCAAGCTCAATAATAAGCCTTCTGGCTTCTCAGGCAGATGAATTCATCTGCTCGTGGTTGCTCTCATCAGCTCCAAGGGTTTGCACCAGAAGTTCTAGCAGTTTGATCTCGACCCGTCATGCAGCTTTTCAAAGACGAGAAAGTTTTTTTCCGTTCCAGAGAACAAAGTTTTTTTTTTTTTTAAAACCACTTTAGAGAAGCAGGATCCGCTTGAAGTTATATCTGTCTTACTTTTGGTAGAGTAGATTAAATGAAACACATGTCTTTAGCAAAAGCATCACAACAGCCAACAGCTGCTTATAGCACTGCTTATTTTTACACGATGGTCTCGCTTATCTTGGGAACGACAGCTCGGCGATGAAAGACGTGTTAGTTATGTGGTGTGTGATTGACAATGGATGACTGATGGTATGACTATGCTTTTGTAATAACTCTGAGATGTAGCACACACTCGTGGAGACGTTTCAGTTCTGAAAAATATACACATCAGAAGCCGACAAGTGTGTAATGTGGAGCAGGTCAGGACGATTCATCATTCAGCTGAACTCCTCCATAAGTGACTTTCTATGCTGTATACACTTTGGCGTTATAGTTTTAAGTAATTCTGCACTACAAATTATGCATGAAATCATTTATTTGTGTGATTGGTTAACTAAATAAAATAATGAACCAGTTGAATTCAATGATGCCTTAGGAAATAAGGAAATTAAAGATTGACATTTTGGTTCTCAAAATGTATATTACACATGTTAGAATCCATCCATCCATCCATCCATCCATTTTCTTCCACTTATCCGAGGTCGGGTCGCGGGGGCAGCAGCTTCAGCAGGG